>OX638098.1:17523865-18123865 GCA_951804965.1 Horisme vitalbata
TTCACTTTTATTTCATACATAATGTTTTGTATACCTATCCTATCCTACTTCCTACTAATATTATAAATGCGAAAGTTTGTAAGTATGGATGTATAGATGGATGAACGGATGAATGTTCGTTACTCTTTCACGCAAAAACTACTAAACGCATTTGGATGAAACTTGGAATATACATAGTTTGTGACCTGGATTAACACATAGGCTTTTTATCCCGGTACCACGCGAGCGAAGCCGCGGGCGGAAGCTAGTATTGAATATTTTTACTTGAAAATCAGTGGTGCCAGTTTTCATTCGCAAGATTTCCAGCTGGAACGCGAACTTTCAGTGTACTTTAAATTGATGTCGTTACTTTCAAAGTAGGTACCTAATTGATCATGACATGTTCCACAAATAATCAGATGAAATCATGGAATTACTACTTTTAGTAACGTAAACAAAAATTATAAATAAAATATTCTACTAAAAAGCCAAAAAGGTGTTGTATCTAGTTTCCTGTGTAACACCACAAAGGAGGAAACGAGCGCGCGAATGCGCGCTCTCTCCTAAAAAAAATTCTTGGGTGAAATAGACTTGGGTCTTTTGAATCCAAAAACGCCTAGCAGTCGGCAATGGCCTTGCTCGCTGTCTTCTGCTGGGAGGTCCACAGTCAAGGTGTTAATGCCTTTTTGACGTTTGTTTACAGTCCGGTAACAAAACTGTGTCAAACACGGCTTTTGATAGCATTGAAAGTACCCAGTATTTTATGATTATTAGGACAAAATATCGGCATCGAGTGGGATGTCAAGTATGAACTATGAATCATAAAAATGTCTCTTTGCCTAAAGAAAACTAATTTATGATATTTTGAGTGGTCTACGGATATGGATGGCCGTGGGAGAACATGTTTGACCCAAAAGGCTGAAGATCAGAAGGTCTTCTTTAAAAGTTTTTATAGTTTTACATCGAAATTCTTGCGACTTCGGCCGCGTATACCTACGCACCTATTGAACCCATTCTCAGATAGAATTTCAGGAAATTACAATATTGTGCGCCCCTACACCAAGGAACATTATAATCGAAATCTGAACAGAAATATGTTTAGTCTATATCATTCCTCTGCTGGACAGGTCAGGACGCATCCACCTTCCATCAGCAGACTCTCGCAAAACGTCACTCCACCTGGATAAAGCGCCTACGTACCTACTACCTATTGATTTCAATAATACAATTAAATTACCCTCAACAGTAAAGATAAGTAAAGAGTAATTAAATAATAGTAGATAAAAAGATTTAGGCCTTTGACTAGGATTATGGCAGTAGTATAATTGCTTTATTGAGATAAAATAAAATATTCAGGACTTAGATTGTTTTTGCTTTCAAATGTTTATTGCATCTCGATGTTTTACTTTTGACACATCGCTAAAGGCCCATGTCAATTTACCGAATTTGAAATGTCAAGGAATTCTGAAGATAAATTTGGCGTTAGCCAATTAAGATTTTAAGTGCAATCTCATGTTGATTTTATTGAGATAGTTAATGTATCTTCATTAACGGAGAAGTACCAAGGATTTGATCAATAATTTTGTTTGAATTATAATGGCATGAGCACTTTTGGACTTATTAATGCCAAAATTAGTTATTGGATAGAGTTGTGATTATGCTCAGGTCTAGAAACCAAGAATAGATCAATGACTTATTTTTATCCGAGTTCCAGCTGCAGGTGGAATTATGTTCTTTGTGAAATATTTCGCATTAGCTATTAGATTGAGCAATTTTGAACCATTCTGTGAAAAAATAAGATTTTAAAACTTTGGCCTTGCATTCTTCTCGCCTGTAAAAATCCCCTTCTTTTTCTCCGTATGAACTTGTGGCCAACTCTGGTGTTGGAATTTTTAGGCCACCCGAAGGCCTCCAACATGGCTTACCGTCCATAGTTAGGAGTCCATTGCTGGCATACATCACTTCTTTAGGATTTACTAAGCAAATTTCTTCACTTATATTTGTTTTGTTGTTAAAACAATTTCAAAAGTTTTCACAGAGCCTTTTAACTAGCGCTAATTTTAGCCAATCATGACACAAAACAAGAAAACCTTTTAAAATAGTTGCGTAGGAGTAAACCATCTCAATGCGTCATTTACTTTGTATGGGTTACTTGTTAGCCTACGTATATAATTAGCCTAGATATAACAAAAGATTTGGGAACAACAAGAGCTTAACTTCTAAATTTTGCAACAAGTGACGTAAGCGGGCGTGAAAAATCAGATATGAATGTTGTTTTGCGAGTTTATAATATATTTTAGCGGTCATTTTTAAACTGCACACGTCTTTGTTTATATTTTAGCTATGATAAGATTAAGAATGTAACTGAAAGCTCAAGGTACAAATATACAAGACTGACCTATCCACCGAAGATGAAAGGAGCAGAGAAGGTGTAAAAAAATTGTATAAAATATTCAAAAAATACACTGAAGTGGGATCGGGCACGGTCACGTAAGCTGGATGCACCCTGATCGATGGGCATTATCATCTTCATCATTGGCCTATAACAGTCCACTGCTGGACATGGCCTCCCATAATGAGCGCCATTGCGCCTGAGCTCGACGCATCCAATTTCTACCGGCAGGATCTCGCAGATCGTCACTCCACCTGGCCGTCGTTCGTCATCATCAATGGGTACCTGCAGATGGGTGAAGAAGGAGCAGGCCTTGAAAACGTAGGCGTGACGATAGCTATGCCTTTCGTACTAACTGGTGGGAGGCAGCAAGCGATCGTAAGTCTTGGAAGGAGATGGGGCTTTTTTTTAAATAGCCTATGCTGTCCCACTACTTGCCAAAGGTCTCCCCCATCTCTTTCCAAGACTTAAGATCGCTTGCTGCCTCCCACCAGTTAGCACGAAAGGCATCGATGTCACGCCAACGCTTCCGAGGTCTGCCCCGGCGTCTTCGCCCGTTATAAATTTAAAAAACGCGTGATTTTAGAAATAATAAAGTGCTTATGGCATACTTTGGTGTTTTTAGCTAATCATCTGGGCTAAGCTCACTCCATATTTTTAACCAGTCAACAAACCTATGCTTAGTTAGAGATCTTTTTAAGATGCAAAAAACATGCATTTTACGTAACATAGTCAAAATTTTTTTTTGCTTGCATTCGATGCAAGTTTTCTATTTCTCTCCGCCCAGTCATTACTTAAATTGGTGACCGTTTAGTAGTATGCTTCAAAAGGCACATTTAAGAGGTTGTCCCCGGCTTTTTCAGTCGTTTATAGTCTTATAGGAGGCCTTTTAGAAAGTCCGCCACCAGAGTTGATAAGCTCATACAAAGAAGAAAGATATATATTTGTGATGATGATGATGAAGAAACAGATCCTTTTATAGATCAGTTACAGCTGATTTTCATTTATGCAAGCGTCTGCCAACAATCAAACAAAATTTACTCACCTTTGTTTGTGTCCGTATCATTAGATACGTTTTGCAATGCTCTTTACAAAATCAGAACAACAACTTGTTATTATAACCTATTGATGGTACATTGTACTGTTAATTATATCGCTTACACAAAAGGAGGTTTTGATCCACATTTAATGTATCTTAGTCTAGACTGTATAGTTGTGTAAGCGGAATTACGTACGTTTGATTCATATTGAAAAAACGGGAATTTTTCGTACCGTTACGTCGGTGGAAATTCTCGTTTTTTCAATATGAATGAGTTAATTCACGGTAGTTTCATGCGTACGTACGATTTAGTAAAATGTTTAAGTTTTTTTGTTACTTGAAGATGAAAGCAGTACTTGGCCCACCTGATGTTATGTGGTAAACATTACCTATCACAAAGCATTGCATAGATCACGTTTTTTTGTATCACGCGATGCAACGCCCTGCATCCATCAACTTGAGGCATGAAGATTATAAGCCTCTTGTGCCTGTAATTTCACCGGCACCCATACCCTTCAAACCGAAACACAGCACAGCTGCTTCACGGCAGAAATGGGCATGGTGGCAGTACTTCCCCGCACAAGCCCTTCACAAAAAAAGCTACTACTTACTACAAGTTCATGGAATTATAGTCAAATATATGGGCACACTGCTTTGCATTGTAGGGTACGTTCCTAGTATGCGTTAACTACGAAACAATACGTTTTAAGTAATGTTTGCCAATACATCAGGTGGGCCTTAAGCTAGTTCCATCTTTACGTATCATAAAAAACAGCAAATCTTCAAATTGATCTGTTTTATATGAGAAGATTGTAGACTACAAAATTTGGAAATAATCTGAATATGTATTGCACTTCATCGTTATCATCATCGTATAGCAGTCCACTGCTAGACATATTTGTCTTTGTAGTCGGTACTTCATTGCTGAAGATCGTGATCACTATGTGATGTCCTGCAGGTGTTGACTGCCTCCAGTGACTCCAATTAGTGGCCATCTGCACCACACTGTAGAGCGACGTTCCCTTGTCTCTGAGCTGTTCAGACCATCGGGTTGGGGATCTTCCTCGTGAACGTTTCCCCTCTACATGGCCGACAATGACCAGCTTTTCTAAGTTACCGGCTCTACCCTACTACTAGACATAGGCCTCCTCCAATCAGCGCCATTGCGCCCTGTCCTCAGCTCGACGCATCCAGTTTCTACCAGTAGCCTTTCATTTATACATGGTAATTAAAAAATCTGCTACAAGTATAATAGTGGATTCACAATAAGACGATTAAAATCTTTAATTATGTCGCAGATTTTACCGCAAAACCAGAAATAACTATTGCAAAAAATAAAAAAAATTGTCCCGCAGTGGACCTTTACATAATGTAGTTGCGACCGCAGTTCTACGATTACCTACTTCCTTGCTACCTCATAATCAAATCTTCAGGATAACAAGATCGTCTCCGCGTGGGAATGGGATCTCGGCGTGCGTGATTCATCTTATCTACACTCTATCGCGATGAGATGGGTTATCGTATCCACGACTTAAGACTGGGAGAGGTTTTGTTTTTATGCCACATTGCAACTAAGTGTAAGATTCCTTAGTTTTAAGAAGAAAATTAAAACTAGCTATGAGCTAGTCTCAGCTGAATAGTATTAAGTTGCCTTGATCTCGTCTAGTTATTAAGTGCCTAATTTCTTGCTATGTTTGCAAGGCTAAGTTGTTTGCTAGTTAGTATATATCTAAAGACTGGAGTATTTTTAAACTTACTTATATAAATATTAGTAAAAATATTTTGTAAACGCCTGTAATGGCAATGTCACACTGGCCATTATTATTTGTTATAGATTTTATTGTTTTGTATTGTGAATTGTCGTTGGTATTTCTAACAATAAATAAATAAAAGATCTAACTGAAACAATCGTTCGTCCATTTGCAAATCATCCAGCAGCAGATGGGCGATTTTGCATCCATCGTGGAATGAAACTGGATGAGATGAGCTTTGAACCGTGAGGATTGGCACATACAAAGGGAGGCCTATACCCAGCAGTGGGTGAAGGCGGGCTGTGCATTATGATGATGATGAAAAGCAATGATTGAGGATGTGTTGAATACCATAAAATACTTTTACACGTTGAACGCTCATGTTAACTGTGTTTTCAGCAGACTGGAAAAGAATAATGACTTTTATACAACTATATTCATCATTCTTAGCTTTTCAAAACCCACTGCTGGACATAAACCTATTATTAAACTTATGAAACCTCTTTATTGAGCTTAAACTTAATATGTACCGACAATAAACAACACAAAGCAATAGGTACTTTTATTTATGAAACACCACACAGGTAGAAAGGCAAAGCTTCCGTCTCGCCGGTACTAATGACTCACCCAACAAGGCTGACAGTTTAGACCGGTACAAAAGCCATTACTATTAAATATTTACTCTTTTTCTAGCTCCATTATCCTAAATAGCGTCCAGATCAATAATCAACTGTTATTTACTTTGCTTGGACAAGGTCCTTTCATAAGACCTTGGTATTTGCAGTTGTATCCTTTGACGACATTCTGCTAGTCAAGACTAGATTATGAATCTAGATCTGTCGGGTACTGAAGGTCTTCTTGTGGTCAATGGACGGCTCAATACATGTTGTGTATGAGGGAAAGAACAACTTATTTAACTTTGTTTTACATTTTTTATTCATAGTATTCAAATAAATGGAAACTTATTAAATTAATATCAATCTCTGACTGCATAGACATGAAATGACCTAGTAACTATAATGTAAGGTGATTATAAACTTAGAATATTATAACTTATTTTTTTTTTATTCAATAATACCTTTGAAATGTCCACTTTAAAAAACGGGCGAAAGTCTTCCTAAAATTAATTATTTATTTTACCTTATTGATAAGCAACAGCAACCAACATAGGTAACACTAAAGATGTAGAGAAGATATGGAAGTCACTACTTTTACAGCAAATCAAAAGTCACTCTAAATATAAGTGCATAAGAAGATAATTCCCAAGACGTTTCCGACATCGAAATATGATACAAAAATTATGATTTTTATTTATAAAAAAAATCTTACTGAAATACACACAATTTACTTATATCCAAAATTTTATAACGAAATCGATGATTACGATATAAATATCAATCAAAATAATAACGGATTGGCAAACATATCGTGTAGATGTGTCTCGTGATTTCCATACACATACATCCATTATGTCATTAGAAGCACGCGATAGTAATGCCCCTGTCGATTGAAGACATAGACTCGAAGACGTTCTAATGAGATAACGACGCCGTCTCTCCAACACTTACAGCTCGCAATAGGTACCTATCCTAAACCTATCTTGAACCTCTACATTTGTCTATAAATCATCTTGAACTTTAAGGTTCATTCTGAATAAAAAAATAATGTATTTAGAATTATAAAAATATATTTATGTTTATAAATCCATTTTTTTTCTATTTGTAAGGTTGTTAAAGACGGTTTCATCCCTAGTTTTTTTTAATAAATAATTATATATTTTGTAATAAGCTTTAATAAAAAGATTACTTCAAAACTTAGGTATATTTTTTATTTAAAGACTGATAGTTTTCTAAACGGGATAAAGCTAATTTTGCTATAGATATACAGGGCATCTCACATACGGTTAACTGATTGCAAATTAGGCAGAGCCTGTACTATGCTTTGAGCTGCGTAGTAGGTAGACAGAGCTAACTAAATGAGCTATAATATTTTATTATGCCCGGTCAAATAAATCAATAAAAAAAAGACGTGTGGCACTCGGGGACTGCCGCGGTAAAGCTATTGCATAGCATTTTGTATCAACTTATGCAATTATAATTATTTATTTATTTTATTTATGCAGTATTTCTTTTTCTTTGATATTAATTCAAGTTACACTTTTTGAGTGTGGTGACCGATAAGAAAACATTTTTTTTTATTAAATAAAAATACGTCTAGTTGCACGCACACAAACACCGTGTCGAAGACTGCCGAAAAGAAACGACGTTAGACAATGCACGGCCTTCAAGCCACACCTCCGTGCCCGTCGGAGTGGGGAGCGTGAGGTTTTTTTTCGTTACGGAATTTCTGGATTCGGTCCCCGCGCTCAAGGCCCTCGATAGAAGCTATGCAATAGCTTAATAATGCTGGATAATGTATCAATAGCAAATAAAATAACTGGTAAGTAATAGCCGGCTTAAACTAAAGATACGATAAAAGGAGTCAGATAATTTTTATATTTCATAGCAGCAGAATAATTTATGAGTATAAAGAAATGGAAACAAAAGTGGCTATTTCAGTTATTTGAATTTCTTACAATGATTCTGATCAATGTTATTAATTTTTGATAAGTTATGGGTAGGTTTTTTATATAGAACTGTTTTTATTATCAGTTAATGACTCCACGTTATAATTCGAAGGTTTATGTTTAATAATGTGTACTTGTGTTGTCAACGTCCAGAAACAGCGCGAAGGCTTTGTCGGTTTCGGCGCGCGCGCAACCTTGAACGCTTTTGCCATACCTTGTTACGTTATGGTCCAACTCATAAAATGAGAGCTTTCCCAAATTTCTCTTTACATTAATTGAGTTCTTGATAAGTAACATTGCTTACGATAGTCTGTGGAACGGTGTCTGTGACATACTTTAAGTATCCTTTAAAAATAGTCAAGCATATCACTTACTTTCTGTTATGGTCAAATACCATAACAGAAAGTAAGTGATAACTGATAAATAAATGATAAATAATATTTATTTGCACGATGTTTATTGTATCACATGGGTGATGTAGTGTACTGAAAAATAATAAAGTGTAGTGGGCCCGCTCGTGACCCTGCACGCGGTGGTTGAGGCGAGCGGACGTACCGCAGCGATACAATTTTTGTGCATTTTCATTCGACCACCCTATACACTATAGGTGATACAATAAAAATCTTGAAAATTAATCAGTCCAGTTAAATTGTAAGTTTAAATTATAAGTTTGCAATTAAAATAAGAACAAACTGTACCTAATCCTAGGAGGTGGGCGTTGGTTTCTGCATCAGTTACTTTTAACTATTGCGGTTACCATTGTTTTATATTATGTACTTTTGTTATTTTTTTCCAATAAAATTATTTGATTTGATTATGGTAACAGGAATCGGACCCACAACTTTTTGCGTATCAACCGGCTCTTTGGCCCTTGGGCATCAATATACAGAGTACTTATCTCGATACCCTTGTGCCAACGAAAACGTCATTTTTGGCATAAGTATTAAAACATAGTTTAAGTTGGGTATCAAATTATACAGTATTCACAATCTCCATGCCCTTGTGCCAAAGATGACATCATCTTTGGCATAAGTATTATGAAACAGGTTCATAAGCTTATAACTTGTGCCGTGCACTATATCTGCAATATTACATTACTGAAGAAAGCCAACTGGTTTCGCACGAAAGCGATCTGTAACTGGTTAACTTTCGCTTAAATTCGTGGACCAAAGTAATGGTTATCGTATGTTGTATGATGTAAATGCTGCTGTAATAAATTGTACAAGTGTGGAAAGGAAGAAAAAACTACATTGAATTGCAGGTTTTTGATGATCTAAATAAAATAATTCACATACCTACACATTATTAAAAAAATCACCCCTATATAAATATTTGTTTGTATGAATCGCGGTGGGAATCGAACCCGCAACCGTCTGCGTCTCAGGCGGGACTTCACCCACTGTGCAAAAGAGGTCGTCAGACTGAATCTATCAAACAAGAGGTGCAAATATAAATCCCATTTCGGCATTTTGAATAAAAAAGTTTTGAATAATAACCACAGAAAACCACTTCTTGTATAAATAACATGGATCTTTAAAGTATTATAAATTACATCAAGTATTTAATAAACTACATATTTTTACCTTAGTACTATATATTTATTTTCTCAAGTTAATTATATTTCGACACATTCAATATAATCTACTCACAAGAAGCTGTCAGCTGTAAGGTAAGTCAATTAAAAAACGTTTGAACTCAATAAATCGATTAAAAGATTCTCACGAACGAACTGAATGTGTCAATTGAATCCGTAAACATTCGTTAGATACGTTTACTTGTAATTATCGTTTATACTATTATTAGTCGTTCTGGCATTATTAAAGATATTAGTTTGCGTCACGTAGAAAAAATGCTGGCGGTGAGCAGTGCAATGGGCGATTTTTCGTTATAAAACACATCTCACGAAATGAAACATCAGATTTATTTTTTCTGTTATCGTAAGCGTGACCAGTGTGGGGATAATGGGTATTTCACTCTTAGAGGCCTATGTCCAACAGTGAATTGATATAAGCTGGTGTTGTTTCGTAAGCGATTACTACTTTCCAGAGCCAATATAAATAAAAAAATAAAAATAAGCTTTATTTCCACACACAAAAAAAAAGTTTTATACAGATTAAAAATTTAAAGTTAAATATATTCTATGTATGGAACCGCCTTTGGCAGTAAAAGCCTCCTCCAAGGATCGCCACTCTTCCCTATCTCTTGCTTTTCTTGGCCATAATTTTCCGGCTACTTGAATGATGTATTCATTCCACTTTTTAAATGTTCTTCCTTTTTTCTTTTTATATTCTTGGTTCTAGCCAATAGGGTGCAGTAAAGGTTGTTTAGTTGGTTGTTTGGGTAAAGGTTGTAAGGAAGAAATCCCAACGCATGTAATAACCAACTTGTAATCACATTATTATTATAAATCTTTCTATAAGATCATCTAAATCCCAGCCCATTTTTAAGGATAAAGTATTCAAGCATTTCCTTTCTCTTGACTGCTAGGTTTTATTGCTAAGGGATACTATTAATGTTATATTTTGCAAATAGGTATTTATGTAGTTTATGTATTATAATTATGTAGTCTATAGTTTCATATTTATTAAATTAATATTTTATGTAGTAGGTATATTTTATAAGGTATATTTTGTGTTAGTTAGTTAGTATGTGTATTTAGTATGTTGGTAGTAGTGTTATTTGTATTGTAGTAGTGTTATTTAGTATGTTGGTATGTGTATGATATTATTTATCCAGCTACTTTCGTATGTATGTACACCACCGTCTTTTGTTTATCGTGCTATCCTCTCCATACAAAGGTTGTCTGGAAGAGGTCGCTATTAGCGATAAGACCGCCCATTGTACCTTTTTTTAATTTTAATTTTTCTGCAAATTGTATTTTTTTATTTGGTGTACAATAAAGAATTTATCTATCTATCTATCTATAAATGTGAAAGTTTGTGTGTGTTTGTGGTCACTTCACGGCGTAACAGCTGAACGGATTTGGATGAAACTTGGAATATACATAGTTTAAGGCCTGGATTAATACATATGCTAGTTTTTATCACGCGAGCGAAGCCGCGGGCAGAAGCTAGTTTATATAAATAATTTTATATTTTGTATTTTTTTTATCTTCTTCTTCGTATGAGCTTGTGGCAATCTGTTATCGGAGTTTTTAGGCCCCCTGAAGGCCTCCGACATGGCTTAACGACTAGAGATGGGACCAACATCGAAGCACGTATTGTAACATTTTATAAACACACACACTACAGACAGACACACAGCTGACAGGTACGCGTAGTATTTGACTGCTATAGGGTTAAAGTCCTAGCTTCCGCCTGTGGCTTCCCTCGCATATTACCGGGATAAAAAGTAGGTATTAGCAACATTTTTTACGTCAGTAAATAACATTCATAGTACCTACCTACTGTTCAAAATAATATATAAAATTACATAATTTGAGTTTCGACTCATATATTTATTACGTATCACAAATAATCTACATTAGTACTCAAATTAAACTGTCCGTTGAAATCAACTTGATTGATTTCTCAATAACTAATGCGGCATGTGTTCTATCAGTCACAATGAGTCACGAATTAGAGTGGCGATGAAATACTAAAACTGAGATAATGTCATTGAGCATCTAATGAAGTTATGCGTGCACTAAGCTAAGTTTATATTATATTTTTATTGCACGTTTTGACCTTGACATCTAAACGACTATATAAAAGTTACAAAATAAAACGAAATTACGATGATATCTCATTTTAGAGTAATCTGATATTTTTGAGATGACTTAATTAACCATGAGAAAAAAAAGGAAGAAAGGATAATTATTAACACACAAATACTCCTATTAAATCCTTACATACTCACAGAAATAATCTTAAATAGTTTCCTTCCTTCTTCGTATAAGCTAGTAGCCAACTGTGGTGTCGGAGTTTTTAGACCGCTCGAAGGCCTCCGACATGGCTTAACGACTGAATAAGCCGGGACCTACATCTTAACGTGCCTTCCGAACCACGGAAGCGCTCAAATCTAAATTCCAATAAACATTCACCCATCCAAGTAGCGACGGGGCGGAGAGATGATTAAATAGTGATAATACTTATATTATGATATTTCTTTAACATAATAAAAAAAATGTGTTAAAAAATATTACAGCGATTTTAGATCGGATAAAACTTTTATTCCACATCCACATCAGCCTATATCAGTCCACTGCTGGACATAGGCCTCCCCTACTAAAGGGGGATATACCCATAATCCCCACGCTGGGCATGCGGGTTGGAGATCGCAGGGCACAGCTTCTCGCACCACCGACGCTGCTGCCCGTCAGTGGCCAGGGGATTTAGCTGTGCCGATGTAGGCTGTGCTATGCCGCAATCAGCCGGCCGCCAGAGCCCCGTTCGTTGTTTAGCAGGGTGCACCACGTGCAGGTGGGGTTGGCTTGGGTTCCGAAGATAGGGGTTGGAACCCTGTACACCCCAAAAAACTTTTATTATAAAATAAAAAGAAGCAATATTAATAGCAGTAAAGTTGGAATCAAAATGTCTCGGCATGAACTTGTTCAGTAGCTATGATAATTAGTATTTTAAATGGGAAAGTGTGTATGCTTGTTTGTTATACTTTAACTATTTAACTCATCATGAAATTTCATGAATTTTTCTAATGTCAGGGGTACAGAAAATGACTTAATTATGATAATTTCAACCAGAAAAGTAGTACTCTGTTCCTTAGGGATAAAAAAAGAAATTTTAAAGTATAGAATATGATATAAAGACATATTAGGTGAGCAGGTATCCATAAAATTTGTCGGCAGGTAAGTACTTATGTAATACAAAAAAATAGCAAACGATAGCAAAAGTAACAAACAATCTTTTAGATAGTAATAAAATAAAATTAACTAGCCTAAGTAGGTATATAACGACATGTAAGTAGGTAAGTTTTTTTCTTTTTAATCCGATTGAAGCCTGAGGTACACTTAAAAGGAAACCAAAAAGTTAAATTACTAAGTTATAGATACTCCAATAAAATCAACCTATGATGAAAGTGTAGATTATCATCATCATCATCATCATCATCCACAGCCTTATTTCATCAACTGCTGTGTATAGGCCTCCCTCAACTTGTGCCATACACCGCGATCCTGCCCTATTCTAACCCACGACCTTGACAATGTCATCTGCCCATCTTGCATCCGGACGCACACTCCGAAAGCCATTCCTAAGCTACCACTCTGTAACTATCCTACTCCATCCGCGCCTCGCAATGTGTTCTGAACAGCTCCTTAAGAGGTCCATAATGCGGTTTCTAATGTCAATATACGTCTCCGGATTTCCGCATTAGGAACCCGGTCTATAAGACGAATACCGAGCATGGTACGCTCTGTGGCTCTCTGTGCTACTCCCATTCGGTATGATATGCTTAATTTATCTGTAAATAAATTCAAAAATGTTGTTAAACTTAACCTCTGTAATAAAGCTTATTATAAAATTTCTGATTATTTTGATGACAAAAAAGCTTGGCATGAAACTGTCTCCAACTCCCTCAAAAACAATGTAATAGTTAATAATAACATTTGTAAAAAACAAGACTTTAAAGAAATACAAGCCAAGCAGAGTTTCTTGCCAATTCTTCACTGTTTGGTCACATTACGAATTGGAGTAAATTCAAATTAAAAAAATTGACGTTTCAAAGTGTATGTGCTAAACTTAATTTTATTTTGATTTGATTTTGGTACACAGCCTCATGTGTGCGTCCATGTCTCGGCCCCGTAAGTCATGGTGGGCAACACACATTGATTAAACAAACGGGTTTTCAGACACTGTTTAATAGTTGTAAATGTAGATTATAGCGCTTTAATCTGTGGTCTGAGTGATTTCAACGGATGCGGATAGAATGAAAGTTGGTAATAATAAGCTTGTATCAGTCTAATTACGAATTTGATCTTGTACTTAATTGTGAGCGATCAATTATGGCAACTCTCATATTAGTACGTCATATTACTTCATCTTTGAGTTAATTTATGCAGATTTTAGAAAGTTAATATATTCATTGAAACTTAAGTTTTTAAATAATTAGTTTGCCAATTTTTGTCTCTGCTCCATTAAGAAAAATCATAATAAAACTATTATATTTTATGATGTCATTATTTTTATTTATAATATATTAATTTATAATCAGCTTTTGCTAGTAGCTTCGCTCGCGATAATCTAGATTTTGTCATAGTTTTTGTTTGTTACCTTAGGGAACTGCACTTTTTTTGAATGAAAGGTAGCCACAGTAGTTGAAAGAAACTTACTTTTGCATGTATAAATTAGGATGGATTATGCAAGAGGTATCTGTATTTTTAAACATGAATACTGTTGGCCATATACTTTAAAAAAAAGCGAAGTTTGAGTTGTGCGATCCGTGTATAAAGAGAAAGTTTGCGGTAGTCTCCTCTGGGACAATGTCTTTGTACCTGTAAAATTAACTTAAAATAATAATAAAATAAAATTACCTTCCGCCCGCGGCTTCGCTCGCGTAGTACAGGGATAGAGAGTAGCCTATGTGTTAATCCGCGTCACTAACTGTGTATATTCCAAGTTTAAATCCTAATCCGTCCGTAGTTTTTGCGTGAAAGAGTAACAAACATTCACCCAAACATCCATACTCAAACTTTCGTTTATATAATATTAGTAGGACTATCTTTAAAAAAAATCTTACATTTTGCCCTTTAACAGTTTACTGCTGGACATGGATCATAGCATGGAAAGCTTCACGAACTGCAAACGCTGCTGTAGGACCTCACCAGCTTATGTGTGAAACAAAGAGTAATATAGGTGTGAACCCTGTAAAATAACACGAGTTCCAGTAGACAGCTGACTGCGGCTTAGCGCAGCCTACCTCAGCAGTTGACAGCACCGATTGCAGTTCGTGAAGCTGTGCCATGCAATTCCCAACCCGCATGACCAAAAGTGAGGTTTATCGCTTTAAAGTCAATTAAACAAAGAGAAGATATTTCATAAGTAATCTATCTGCTTCTTTCCAGCGAAGTCCGGTTTCCCTTTCACCCCGCTTTCTGGCAGACCTTGACCCCGCTATGCAGTTTTGCACTTTTTCACACAGTTAATTTAGTACCTCTACTTGTTGCAAGTCATATATTGTATTTATCTTGCAACTCCTGTGTATGAACAAAACATCGAATACCCATCAAAAAAAATTATATGGTGAACTACTGGTTTTTTTCTTTATTTACATTCATCCACACTATAAGAAAAATTATTTGTATTTCGTAAAATATTCACTATATGTGAAGTTGTGGGCACCAGTGACCTGTAATCACAGGCTTCTAGCCTATCTCAGGCACCGGTCTTTCACAAAACAGGTTCTGCATAGCTTTATGTATTACATTTAGCTCTTTTTTTTTTTAATAATGTTGGATTATCACACAACATAATGTAGCCCCAAACTAAGCAGAGCTTGTATTATGGGAACTACATGACTGATATATTACTTAAATATTTTTTTTTGTAAATATATACACATTATACATAGGAAACACCCAGTCCTGAGACAAATAACTGTAAATAACGCAAACATTTGTCGAGCGGCGGAAATCGAACCCGCAACCTTCAGCGTCTCAGGCGGACCTTCGCCCGCTGCGCCACAGAGGCCGCTGATACCTTGTAATAAGAAAAACCTTTGTGAGATAAATTAAATAAACTAAACTAACTGGTATGGTGATAGATACTTCTTTTTCTTCTTCGTATGAGCTAGTGACCAACTCTGGTATCGGAGTTTTAAGGCCCCCCAAAGGCCTCCGACATGGTTTAACGACTGAAAAGCCGGAACATCATAACATACCTTCCGAAGCACGGAAGCACTCAGATATAAATGCAACACTTCGCCCGGTGATAGATACTGAAGAAAAACAAAACACCTTTTTTATTTTTTCCATGATGGCCGTTTGTTCATTCTTCCTCTGCCACCCATCCTTTTTATTTACGTCCGAAGCACAGAAGCGCTTGGATCTAAATGTCAGTAAGCGATCACCCATAACATACAGGGAATGAAAGGTATTACAACCTCCAACTTACGGCTTCAAGCCAATCTCACCTGCTGGTGGTGCATCCTGCTTTATTATAAACGGGGCTTTGGCGGCTGGCTGATTGCGGAATAGTTTATAGTAAATATCCTAAACGCCGACAAGCAACAGCGCCGGTGATGCTAGAACCTTTGCCCTGCGATCCCCATTACGTATGCCAATCGTGGGGATCATTCCCTATAACTAAGAAAGAAGATACAGGCGTCTTCTATAAGAAGACATTGGTATCCTCTTCTTATAGAAGAGGATTCCAATGTTTAAGATTGAAGTAAGTCACACTACAAGCACTTCATAAAATAACAAACCAGTATCGTAAATGATTAAATTTAATAGCTGATCGGGCTTGATAGATATCGACGAAGCTTTAAACCTGAACAGTTTATGTTGGGTTTTATTACAATTGAATTATTACAGGTTGTAAGCCTATTCCAGCATTCATTGGTTTGATTTGAGAGGAATTCAATAGAAGTGTGATTTGAATGTAATTACTTGTACAACAACGACAACAGTAGCATATTCAATCTACTGCTCGATATAGGCTGGCTCTATATCAAGGTGGAAATGCCTATAAACGGGTTGGGGATCGTTCCTAGCACCGCTGACGCTGCTGTCCATCCATGGCCAGGGAATTTAGTTATGCCAGTGTAAGGGCTGCGCTATGCTACAATCAGCTGTCCGCCAGAGCCCCGTTTGTTATTCAGCAGGTTGCATCACGGGATGGTGAGGTTGGCATGGGTTCCCATTGATTCTATTTGTATAAAGGCTCCTTCATAGTTGCCGGTAGCAAATCCGGCGGGTTTTTGCCGTGCGGGCAGCTTTTCTTCCTCCGCCGATAGGGTCAGAAAGCGCCAGAGGGCTTACCACAGGTTTTGATAGTTTTCGAAAACTTTATAAGTTTCGGTATATTTCTATACATTTTCGTAGTTCATGCACGTTTCCCTAGAGGCGCTGTACGAAAATGTATGGAAAGATACCGAAAGTTATAAAGTAAAATATTTAAATCTAGAGTGAATAGGTGTCCTCTGGTCCTTCGTGCTCCATCTTAGACCACAAAGTCAATAACGTAACATCAGGTGAGTTCGTGGTCAAACAAAGATCGATCCAATGTAAAAAAAAATGTGCCAACCCAAAATATGATTTATACTTACACAAAATAATGTAGTCGATTAATTGTGGCAAAGTGTAATGTTCTGTTACATGGCCCTTTATCCAAAAATGGTTAATGGAATTTACCAAAGGCAACCTTTTCATTTTTACGCTTGGAACATACATTCTTACATTCATTTTTATTATTGGTTATACTATTATGAGAATGTTATAAAAATTGTGGAAATATCAATATTCATAGCTTATATAGATCATCCTTGTAATTTGGTAACAAGTTGACCAAATATAATATCTATAACAGAAAACTAGACCACAATATACTTACATAGGATCACTCAAAAAGATTATTTCAAAAATGGATTAGAATTATTGTCATGGGCTTTATGAATTAATTAATGACCTTGTTTTTGTGTTTTTATTTTATTTAAATTATTAATGTGTAATTAAGTGTGATTTTATTAGTTTGATTTATCAATTTTTTATGGAATTCATCTAATAAAAATGAATAAAATTTTATAATTGCAACTTTTGGGATTCATCTCAACAAAAAGAGTAAAAAAATACTTTTCTTCGTTCACGTACAGTACCTACCAAGTTGAAGCTATACCTAATTGTTTTTAGGGTTCCGTACCCAAAGGGTAAAAACTTATTACTAAGACTCCACTGCCGGTATGTCACCAGGCTGTAACTCATGAACCGTGATAGCTATATAGTTGTAATTTTTACAGATAATGTTAAAATTACAACTTATAACAACTTATAAGAATAAAATAAATATTTAAGTGGGTCTACCTTACAATGGTAAGGAACCCTTCGAGCACGAGTCCGACTCGCACTTGGATGGTTTTTTACTTTTAGAATAAGAACTACCTTTTAACGACTTTAGAGATTAGCATCTCTTCAACATTAACAATATCACCTAGCGGCAACTACAAAGATTTGCCGCCGCCCCAATCAAAGGGGTGAAAGGCGAGGTGAAACATGTCATAAAATGTGAGTCGGTGTGTCATAAAGTTCCAAATATATGATACTATCATAAACTTTCGTAAAATACTAAAACTTACAAAAAATCACATAGCTCTAAAGCTATGAAGAGCTTGCTCTGTGATGATTTTTATATCAGCCGATCAGTGCTAGACGCTACGCGGAGGGAGAGCGTTGCGTTCACTCACCCGAAGGTTTTCTAAATGAGACGAAACGGCGTTGGCGCCTTCACCAGTAGGTACGTAAAAAATCCCTTTTTTCAATAAGAAAGAAAATGAATGCTTTTATTTTCGTATTTCACTTATTAAATATATTAAAATGATAACATTTATAGGTTTCTTAATTTCGATATTTAATTGTATAATTTTTCCATCGTTTCATTTTAAAAAGTACCTCGACTTAAGATCCGGTTAAAACGATGTCTGACTAATGTACCAGTTACTGACACAACTATTAAAACTGATTTGAACTGCCTCAGTAGGTAGTTTGGTATAGGGTCGGTGGTTTTACCCAAGGTGCCGTGAGTCGGTCTGATTGCAATATCGAGCGCAAAATTTAACCATACTTGAATCCATATTGCAAAAAAATAAAGTTCGGTTCCAAATTGTGAATAAGTGTTGAATATATATTTGGATATTCCGATGGTGTTTAGCCCCTAGGCTGAAATATAGAAATAGAATAATATGGATCACTTTGACATGTCAATAAAATATTGAGGTGTCAGTTCAGCCAGTGAAGGTCGAATTAAAAGGATTTACTTGATACATAAAGTTTACTAATAGTACGTCAATGTTGCTATATCAATGTTTACCAAATAAAGTAAGAATTTTATGAAGAGGTCAATGCTTTGGTTATCTTTCCGAGAAAAATAAGAAAAGAAGACATCTGCAGAAGGTTTGAAGACACGGATGTTGGAAAATGCATCTCCCAACTGAAGTGGCAATGGACTGGACACTTTAGGCGGGGGACAAATACAAGAGGCGTCGGGCGGAGGTGATGCGCGGGCGCAGCGTGGGCAGCGCCACTTCTTTGATATTTCATACAAAATGTATAGAAGAGGTTAGGCGCGACACATATTGAGAGGGCAGGGCGCGGGTGGGTCGCTGGAGCCACTTTTTCGCCCTCGGCACACCCGCAGTTAGACTGCCCCAAATGCATCCACTGTATTCGCCCGTGCCTCGCCTTTGCGGGTGTGTCGACGGCGAAGATGGGGCACCCGGCCCGCACCTGTAACCCGCCCGCGCCACGCCATCTCAGTATGTGTCGCGCCCCATTTTCTATACATTTTGTATAAAATATCAAAGAAGTGACGCCGCGCCGCGCCGCGCTGCACCCGCAACTCTGCCCGACGGCTCTTGTATTTGTCCAGTGCCTTATGCGATGCTCTGTTAGAAAATGGAGCTATAAGATAACTGATTGGAGATCTCAGCCAAAAACCAGCCAGGCCGAAGGCGCGATGGTCCGGTGACATAAAAGCTGTAGCTGGCCCTCAATGTGTCTACATTGAGCATAAACATAAAAAAGCGAATTGGAAGCATTGGGAGGCGTATGTTCAATATTGGACTAATACATGCTGATTGATGATCATTTTTATTTTATTACCTTTCCATTTAGCTCATGTTTTTTGAACACAGTTTCTGTCCATTTAGCACTACTATTTTATTTTTAAAGTGCGCACATATGTTATCTTTCAATTCATATCAGAACAGTTGAATTTAATAGGATTAATCTATCATTACTTTTATTGCTTGTAATGTGTATTGTGTGCATATACAATATGCACACAATACATAATAATACATGTGTATTATTAAGTATAAATAAATATTTTAAAAAATCTTGCTAAACGTTAATAACTTCAATACAACCCAACGCACTTTTACATGGGTCATTATAAACCAACTCTCATTTATAGTAATCAATCAAATCAGATAGAATTATTATCTGATTCCTGTCCACACACGTACCAATACTTACATTCTCGATATATCGAACGCTGCCCTATTTGACCTAGATTGTCATTGGTGATAGTGGATTTATTGCATTTAATGCGTCGGCCCTGTGTCTTTCTTAAGAAACAAGAAAGCCCGACGTTGGACAAATAACCTTTGGTTTTTACGCGTGCGTTTATATTTTTACTGTGAGCCAAAAATTTTAACTGTCGAAATAAACTCACTATTATATAAGCAACGACGGTCCTTCTCCTATACCCAGTACAAATTTAGTGAAACTATAATATTAGTCAAAGCGACTTTCCTTAAAATAATAATTTAACCATGTAAAAATTGTTTTAATATTTTAACTTTTATGATCGACATAAAATTATGTCTTAAAATTAATAAGCATTTTCAAAAGTAATTCCAACTATATATTTAAGAATCGAAAAACTCATGTTTTTTTCATCAAAACAAACATTTGAAAAGCTTTGCTTATCTGGAGTTGCCAATTTCCGTTTCCTGTTACATGTGGAACGAGTTTCCAATGGACGTTTATTTGGTCTAAATGTTGTGGCTTTTACTAATAGGAAACATAGGCAATGGACGTGGGCGCTCAGCTGTTTATCGTATGTGACAAATTCAGATTCGTATTTATAATTTTAGTTAGAATATGCTTGAGATCTTTCGTAAATAGTATTGTCTGCGAAAGGTTGCTAGTAGAAACTGGATGCGTCGAGGCGTTTATTGAGCTCCCCCAATAAACACCTTGCGCCCTGTCCTCAGAAGACCTATGTCAGCACTGCTATAGACTGATGATGATGATGATGATGATAATAAAATATTATTTAGTGCATTAATTATGGTAGTAAAACAGCCAGCCCTCATTTGTCCGAAACTCGTGTAGTCATGTGCATAATGCTATATTACGAACTTTTAATCTTATATAGTTATAGTCGAATCTTATATAGTTTATGTTATAAAAAGTAAATCCTTTATTGGCTGGAAGATAAACTATATAAGATTTGTTTGTTATATTTAAGGGCTGTGGATTTTGTTGAATAAATAAAATAAAATAAAATAAATAAATTTTGTCAACAACACTTTGGTGGACGCAAGGTGTTTCAGGGTATCTTTCAACCATGCGTGATCTACGAAGAAATACTTAGTTATAGGTAATGGTTACCACTTAACATCAGGTGGGCCATGTGCTAGTACAATCATAAAAAAGCAACATAAGAAAGGATTTTCATAATTTTAATTTGAAAAATTATTGAGATTTTGTTTTAAGGCTAATTAATCGGTTATATCGTATTTATATAGACCAAGCTGTGTAATAACCTTGTTGAGTTATAAAGGAGCATTTAGATAGTTGTAATTTTCACCTCTGCGAAATTTTGCTTTAGTAGCGATCACTACGCGTTCGGTCCAAAAATGCCTGCATCTATCTTATTACTCAGCAAAAAAATTGTATTACAGACAATGATTACGTATGAAATTAAGTGGCAGATGCTAAAGTATGAATATTTTGACAGGTCGTATTCGTAAGCGTATTTTATTTTTTTAAATAATAAAGCGTAGTTTTGGATTATCGTATTGTTATTGGCCACGATACGACATGTCATTGGCCTCTAATCGCTCGCTAATGGTTAAAATGAGGTTGAAATGCACGATTAAAATGTACTCACAGAATACTAAATACTTAAATAACATTTTCATCCCATTCATTCGAAATGAGGTGAAGGGTTCATCGATAAGTGCGCGCAAAATGGGTCATTCCGGCGCACTTACAATAACAGTGACGAAATTACTTGAATTAAAATCACTATTTTTAAAAAGTTTGAACGCAATGCTTTTCAATAAAGTCCTGGTTGTTGATAAAAAAAGTGATGGCCTGCCGACGCACATTGACTATCAAACAAAAAAAAAATACGTGTAACTTCTTATTCGTTTTATAACACCTATTTTTTTATGATCAAAATATTATAGTCAATTAAATTAATTTAATTCACACAAATTTAATAAAAGATAAGTCCTAGCAGTGTAAGTGGAATATCAACACCAAAAAGTGTAAAATTAAACTCAGAAATTGCCATACACAATTTTCACAATTAACTCATAGAGGGGGATGAAAAGCAGAGAGTGCCTCACGGTACCAACATTATTTAACCTCGAGCGAAGTACTATGAATCCCTCGCTACGCTTAGTATTCTACTCAAGAATCCTTCGCTTGGCTCGCGTTTCAAACATTCGCTCTCGCTTTCAATATAATATTTTGGTCCCTTGTGACACAATCTACTATTTATATAATTTAGTACCTACTATTTTTTTAATTTTTCGACAGAACGCGAAGCGATTACTCTTGTGTTGCTATCACAAAAGTTTGCTTAATTATCTTTTTTTGTACTGTAATTTGTTCTCTCCGTGCTGGGTACCTACTCTACGATATAAAGTTATTTTTATGTGAACACGAGCTTACGTTGAACAAAATGTATTGTCAAATACAGGCATTGTTCGGTTCGTGCGGTTAACACTTGATACTCGATCGTGACTGTCCTACAATTTTAGGATATACCTATTGTAATATTTACTAGCGGTTTAGTTACGGTCTGCAGGTTATTTTTGGTCAAATAGGCTATGTTACAACAACACCCACCAGCCTATATCTGTCTGACATAGGCCTCTCTTAATACGAAGGCCTATGATTCCCACGCTGGGCCCACGAGTTGGGGATCTTTCTCATGAGAAGATTCAATTTCAGTTTCCTGTCAGCAGCATAGGGAATATAGCTGTGCCGCTGTGAGGCTGACTTAAGCCGCCAGAGCCCTGTATGTTAGTTAGCAGAGTTCACCACGTGCCGATGAGGTTGGCATACGCCTATTTGTATAGTTTATTTCGACAATACGGCACATAAGTTAACACAAAGTAATAAGTTTGTTGCGCCCACGCGGACACTGCAGGCTCCATGGCTTGTCTGCGCGTCCAAGGCGCCAACACGCCTTAGGTACCAAAGGTGGTAGAAAACTAGGAACCCCTGACACCCTAGGATGTGTTAGACTAATAACATCAAATTTTGGCTTTGAACTATATTTATATACTTGGTCTATTAAAAAAAGCCTGTTTCCTAAATTATATTTAATAGTATAGGTATTATTTAATTGTTTTTTAATATGTCGTATATCTAATATAGGTAGGTAATTGGTTTTTAAGCACCACCGCTCAATTCTTTTAATTATATTCTTTCCATTCTTAGGTTGTCTGGAAGAAATCCGGGTAAGACCGCCCAATAACTGCAATAAAGAGTTCATCTATCCATCTATCTTTTTATCTATTATAATAAATCCTACTAATATTATAAATGCGTAAGTTTGTGAGTATGGATTTATGGATGGATGTTTATTATTTACTCCTTCACGCAAATAATACTGAACGGATTGGGATGAAATTTGGAACATACATAGTTTGTGACCTGGATTAACATATAGGCTACTTTTTATCCGGGCGGGTACCACGCGAGCGAAGCCGCCGGCGTAAGCTAGTATTCACTTAAAATAACTAAGTACGTTTACAGTATTTGTGCACCTTCATAGTTTTTGTCGTATTGTCTGTTGGTTGAAATTTTTGGAAAACTATAAAATACTACGATGACCATTAACGAGCTGGTTAATCACTTAAACTTTATTTAACAGCTATTTCGAAATTAACAATGTTTTATGAGAGTTATTAGCCTTATCTGCTGACACGAAATAATTATGTCAGTAAGTACTAAGTACTTTATTAGCAAGCGCAATCTAGAATATTATAGGGTTGCACATGCACGTGTTACATTCACATGCTCTGATTAAGGGCAAACGGACGTTACTACGTATAACTGTGGCATAGGAACTAAAGGTTAAGCCTTTTACCAATGACTAAGAACTTAGACCGCGGCTCGGCAAACGTAGTGTAGGACGCCCTCCGGCGAGTTGGAGTGACGATCTGCGAAAGGCTGCTGGTCGAAGTTGGATAGTTAGATAGTTGGAGGCCTTAGTCCAGCAGTGGACTGCTATTGGCTGATGATGATGATGATGAAGAACGAAAATTAAAATATTACCTACTTATTTCTTTCATCATCAGCCTATAGCAGTCCACAACTGGACTAAGGCCTCCTCTAATGAGCGCCATTGCGATAGGCCTCCCCCCCTCCCCTGTTCTGAGCTCAACACATCCAGCTTCTACCAACAGCCTTTCGCAAATCGTCATCTCCACCTGATCGGGGGGCGTCCTACACTACATTTGTTTGTTACATTTACTTATTCCTTTAGTAAAAATATATTAAGAATTTGTAAAACAAGATAACGCATTTTTACTTTTTCATCATTAACTAACTAAATTATTTTTATGTCGATTGCATGAGCAATGTGTGAGTTGCTGCTTTCCGTTTCAAAATTATCTTTTATTGTGATAAAATGGCGGTTATTCATGATTTATATTTATTTACTTATAAACAACTTTCAAATCACCATAAGGTGTTTGGGAAAGGTTTAAAAAGAGGCTGTTAGATTGTGTATTGTACTTTACAAAACAAAACAAACAAAAACAAACATCTTCACGACTTCCCCATTATGAATATCTTCAGATATTGCTCAGTACGCAAATCTATTGAGGATACCTTAGCGGGGGTAGTCAGAGGCAAGTCCAATCATTACGTTCGATACATGCCCACTTTTTACGAGTAGCTAGCATTCCACGTGACAGGTTGTAAGCCCATCGCCGCTTTTTATTGGAACACTAACATAGCATACCATACCTTTCGAACTTTTTAGTTCGAGGGCATGCCGGTTTCCTCACGATGTTTTCCTTCACCGTTTCGAGCTCGGCTGGGATTCGAACCCACGACCTCCAGATCTTAAGTCGGGGTACATCCCACTAGGCCACCACGGCCTACTTTACTTTACAAACTTTACGTTGTAAATTACTTTACAATAATATGTAATTATTATCAATAATGTATCTCAACTGGGATCGAAAGCAAATATTATTTCATTGAAAATGTTTCATCAATGAGAATAATTAATGCTTGGGTAGGCATTTGTGCGAAGAGCAGACAAGGAAACATTAGTGAAGCTCAGTTATGTCACACTATATAACAATGAAAATAGTTCCGATGACTGGGCATTGTTTACAATTTGAACATTAGCTTCACTTTCTTTGTATCAGACGTACTAATCTATTGTGCAATAGTATTGTAGATTATAGGCTGTCTAGACAGGATACGTTGTTGAGAAAATGCACAGATAAAAGTATATTATAAATTCTTATATATAAAACAACAAACCTCATCATCCCCGGCCGTTGGATGTCCATTTTTGAACGCAGGCCTTTCCCATTCCCTTCCATGCACGACGGTCAGTCGCCTTTGCCATCCAGTGGTATCAAGGTACCTATATAAAAGATAAACATAATCTTCTTCTTCTTCTTTCTACCCCTCTTCCCATTTCATTTAGGGTCGGGCCTCCTAGTACTTCGGCGCCACGACGCTCAGTCCTGGGTTGTCGTAGATGCGACGTTTAGGGCTTTTAAGTCTTTCTGATATTGGACCACCATGTAGACGACGGTCTTCTTCTGCCTCCGGGTTTTGTTGAGATGTTTAAGACTGTTTTGACGGAGTAGTTTTCCTCTCTACGCATTATATGGCCATACCATCGGAGCCTACTTTCTGTTACCTTTTCAGATACTGGGGCTACTTTGAATGATCCCCTAACGTGCTCATTGCGAATTCTGTCAGCGTAGCATTTTCATTTCTGCTGTGTGAAGTTTTTGTACGTGCTTTTTTGAGGTGGTAAACTATTTTATTAGAAAACGACTACTTAACAATTAGGTTTTTTACGTGACACTCCCTCTCTGGGTGAAGGCCTATTAGAAAGGAAAAGAACATAACTAAGAGCTTTAAGAAAGCTGCTTTATTTCTGCCATCTATCGTTTTGCTGGATCCCAATTTTTTTTTTGTATACAGTTTTTTTAACAATTGTTTTTCTTCTCTTTCAGGTCGAAGGAATATCGCGAACAAGCAGAAGACTTCCAGCGCCACCAGCTCCAGATAGTAACAGCTTCAGCACTGACTCACCTGACAATGTGCCAACTTTCCGGTCAAGGAGTAGCAGACGACGAGAGGAAATTCCTCGAGATGCCGTCCGCTCGAAAACGAGAAGCAGGCCTGAGACAACAGAGCGGGCAGCAGAGCCGGAGCGACCCAGTCCTAACAACGAACGATTCGATTCAAGAAGAACTCGAACGCGCAGTCGGCCAATAGAAATCCCAAAACCAGAAACTACTGGAGAAACCTTCAGAAACACTGCTATCAGAAGCAGATCACGCCCAACATTCAGAAGGCCAGATCTTTCGAATCCGACAGACGCGACGAAAACCGAAGTTTTGAATACTAACGTAGATAACGTATCAAAAATTGCTACTAAACAAGATAACACAGCTACTACCCAATTTAGACGGAGAAGCTCAATAGGACAAACCACGGAATCCGTAGCCCCGAAAAGGGGACGTGGAAGAATCAACACGAGACCCAGTTCTAGAACTCTTGATTTAGACAGCTCTGGGTCAACCAACTCTATTCTAATAATGGACAAAGCACCACCTACAGCAAGTACATCAGCTGATTTGAGAAACCCACGAAAGTTAAGATATAAAACGCGACCTTTTGAGACGGATTCAAATTTAACAGGAGAAGGAATTATCGCTTTGAATGAAGTTAAATCTAGTCAGATAGAAAAAATAACTAGTCAACCTGAAATCCAAACTGCTCCACCTGTCATCATCGAAAAGATCGTACAGCAAAGTACTGAGGCAAATAAGCCGAAAACCACGACGTTGAAAGTGACGCGAGTTGTAAGACGACCATTGGGAAGGGGTAAAGCAACACATGTACCGGTTGTGGCAGCAAAGAAGAAATCTGATGACATTAGTGAAGATGACAACTACCCGGAAAGCTTCAAAGCATTGATTCAAGCCAAAAATGCCGTAAGTTTCACTTCATTTGTTAACGGTCAGTAAAAGGCAAACAATTCTAGACATAATATATTGTCTAGAATTGTTATATTGTTATATGAAATATTGTTTAGAATTGTTATAAGTGCTACATCATCGTCTCTTAAAAAGGTACGAAAGGTCGTAAACGTCGGAAATCATGCTTGTCTGACTGTTTCTACTAGCATGCGTTCATTTCATTCATTTTTGTCATATTGAAATATTTCAGACACAAGCGAGCTCTCCAACCAGTGAGAGTTTGTCAGTGAAAGCATCACAGAAAGTTTACAAAACTTACTCAACATCATCACAATCTACTCAAACTGGTCCAGCTGAAAACAAATACTCAAGGGTAAAAAGACAGCTGGAATCCAATTTAATACTAACACTTGCAATAATTCTGTATGAAATTCTCTTAAAGAACTAATTATATTTTCATCGATGTATTACAAGAGTAAAACAAAGTAAACTAACTCATCTTATACACATTTGCATGAAGATTTACTGATTTAGATTAAAAAACTAGTAAAATATATTTTAATCTAGGATAACAAAATTCTTTACAATTTTAATAACTTTTTCCAGTTACAAAACAAGCAAAAAGCTGAAGAAATAAAAAAACCTGCAACTAAAGATGAAGAAGAAGCGATTGTTACAACTATTGCAACAGATATAACTTCACATAGTACTGAATATAAGCTAAGAGGCAAGTATTCTGCTAGAAATAAAAAATCTACTACATTTAGCCCAGCTGCTACTACAGCTAGTAGCATAGATCACAACACCGAAAAGCCTGAAAGCAAATATAGTAGAAAATTTAAATATGTTGCAACTACACAAGCTACCAGAACAGAAAATAATGACAAAAGTAAGCGGATTGAAACCACTAGTGGCCTGAAAAAACCTACCATAAGACCATCTTTTCACTCTAGAAAGTTTGGAAAGAATACCGCTACAAGTACTGAAGTCTCTGTAACGGTAAGTGAAAATAAAGTAGAAAGAATTGCGAGGAAGAAAGTAACACTGCCACGAACTTCATATTACTCTCGTCTGAGAAATAGAACCGAAACAACAACTACTACAGAAGCTGCTCAAAATTCTATACCTGAAGTCGCTCAAAAGAAAACTGAAGATTCGGCTGATATGCCCCTTATTTTTACTTTGTATGATAATTCAGAAAATAAAAAGCTTGTAAGCGACTCTCTTAAAAAAGTAGAAACTGAGGTTAAGGAACCATTTATAATTTCAATAAGCAGTACAGAATCTCAAGAAAATGTGCAGACAAACGAGGTAACTTCAGACAAGGCTGCAGAATCTGAAGATACGCCAGCCGTATCATCAACTGTTGCAACAAAGCTTGATACAGACAAACAAAAATATCATGCAACTTTCAAAAATCCTAACCACAACGTGATTGAGGATAATACGCGAGCACCTTCAACAGTACAGCCAGTAAAGAACTTGCAAAGAAGACGACAGAAAACAAGGCAAAAGGAAAAAAATGATGATTCTCCCGATTCAACTACAGCGAGGCCCAGGGACAGAAATGTTCGAAAGTTTAGTGAAGCATTTTCGAAGACCACAGAGGCGTCAAATAATGGCGTAAGTAACTTTCCTAATACACGCATAGAAATTATTTGTGATTATTATTCTGAATGTTATGATAAAAATTTACAGATAATTGCTGAAACTGAAAAATCTAAAAGTAGATTCAGTTCTAAATACCGAGCCTCGTATCTCAATAAACCGTTTTACAAACCTACAGTACCAACAATTACATCCTCGACTGTAAGTAACATTACATTCACAGAAGTAGTACACACTCATGAACAATAAAATTTAACAGTGCAACGTTCCAAAATTATCGTAATCCCAAATCCTTGTTATTCATTTAATACAAAGCCCCTTTATAAAATTGGCATTAAGATACAATACATACAAATCGTTGCACCTTAATAACAATATTTTGAGTAATATTTGATGTGTCCTTTTAAAAGCCTCACCTCTTGAATAATACAGTTTTACAGACTTATCAAATGTTACTCAATGTTGTTTGATTATTCATCAAAACCATTTCATAAAAGATTTCAATCTACTATTTAATATCAAGTCATTATATGATGATCCAATTACGTTAAAATGAAAAGACTTTACAGAGCTTTCACATCACTAAAAGCTAAGAAACTTTGAAAAAAATTACACCGTAATGTTATTATATAAACATATATTTTGCTGTAGTTGGTTTCTTTTGGTCGACAAGCTATATCATAATGAACATTTCTCATTGCTAAAGGCATGGCTGAAATTCTTCGTGACTGACCACCTGTTGACACAGTCTGTAGAAGAGCCTAACTGGTTCGAGGAGCACGTGGATGATACCACGGAGTCCTTCGCGAACGCCACCTCGCCATACATTCATCCATCATCCTACGAACTGGTTAATGGAATCATTAGTCGTTAACATCACACCATCATCTCATACACATCTTTTGTAATATAAGGGTTGTGGTTAAGTTTTAAAGAGATGTAGTTTTAAGCATTTAATACGTATAAGAAAAAGACTGCTTTTAAATTTTAAATATGCAAGCATCTCTTTAAAACGGAACTCTGTTTAAATAAACTTAGTTTTCAATGAGAACATACAAATTGCTTGCATACTTCTATCATCGAATGCATAGTTGTGTAAGCTTAACAAAGTAATGTACTTACCTTCAAAATATAGAAATAATCACTAACATAAAATTAGTTTATTAAATTGTATACATTTTATACAAATTTGTTTCAATATGCATCATTCAATTTAATTCTAACTATCCACTTCATCTTACTAAATGTTTCCTGTCATCTTGATATCAAGTATTATAAAGAGGCTTTGGTCTGTGCACGAATTTTAATTATTATAAGTAAGTTTAAGTCGTTTTCTCTTCACCTTACTTTACACAATCCTATACTTTACACAAAATCTTTGTTTCTGTTTACATGGGTGAGCATACTTCTTATTTCAGGTAGAGGGAGAAGAAATGCAATTAGGGCCAGACAAGGCTATATCCATTACTCAAACACGGAGGACCTTGTCCTCGGCAGACTTGAGACTCTCAGAGAGTTTACTGAAGTCGTCACAAGTCATGAACGTTGAGGCATCGCACCACTCGCCTTCGGTTACTGTATCTATTTTTGATGCACTAGCTGAAATTCTCACGTCTACACCTAAAACTCGACTTTCTTCTACAACTGAAGTAACAACAAAACCAAATCTTAATACTGATGTAACACAAATACTCAATGGCGTGAGTAACATAGTTAATGTAAATAGTTCTGGAGGCATTACTAGTCCGGACGTATTTGTTCCGGTCACTGCAAGCAGCACCACCACTCAATCTGTACAGAACACGGTTCAGACTACACCAAATGTGATTAACAATATGTCGGCTCTGGGAAATTTTACACCGTTACTAGTGGGAGTTGTAACTCCTGCAAATACACCCCGAACTCCTATCCCTACTCCTACCACTCCCGTCTCTGCAAGGAGGCCATTTGCTATTAAAGTATTGTATTCAGATACAGAATCGCCAACCGACAAACCATCGACAGCATCCGACCTCACATCGAATCAGCCGACGACTGACAATCCAACAATGGTATATAACACTGTCTCTGATCTTTTGTTATCCAATAAGAACTTAGTATCTTCAGAACTAACTAGCATGTTGTCTAATAATATTAGAACTATTATTCAAAACATGGATGAGGAAAGTAGGTCTAGAATTTCAGTAGATATGGCAAAACTCTTAAAAAATCTAATACCAAGAGCTATTGATGGACTGGCGACTGATCTTGACAAGTCTGACTTAATACCGAATACTACTCCCTACAGTTTGGAGGATATCAAGGATACTGAAAATATAAATGTAAATATTGATTTAGATTCTTTCGATATCCTTCAAAGTGTGACAACAGATAACAGTGTAAATAGCTCAGAGGAAAATAGTAACCCGGTAACTAGTTCGGAGGAAGTTACAGAAACTCCGGTACAAACTGTAAATAACATTGGCGTTACACCTAATCTTTTGTCTAGTAGCCAGACGACGTCAACTGCGATGCAAGATACTTCAAAAGTAGAACTACGTGCTGCCTTTGGAACCTTACCAAGTACTTTGGCAACTAATTATTTTTCATCAAGTACTGAAGCAGTGACGTCCTCTGCCTTACCTGATATTGAGACAGATAATGTAAATAATAACGTAATAAGTTCAACCACTGCTGATAACACAGCTCCTCTTCCTTTCCTGTCGAATTTCCAAGTAAAAGATTTTACTCCTAGTGATGTAGAGGTAAATAATTTGACTAAAACATTAAAAATAAATCAAGAAATTGTAAAACCTCTCCAAAGTAACCTTGATATTAATGTGCAAGACCCAAGCCAAGTATCTCCTCTGCAGCTATGGGTACTGTCTAAAAAAGCTAGCGTACTGAAGATGATTGAAGATCTGATCAGACAACATAATACAGAACTGGCAACAGCGCCAACATTTGATGAAATAATCAGTCCGTCAAATAATAATATCAATTTATCTGAAAGACTGACTAATATTATGAATACTATGACTTTAACGACTGCTTCATCGACCCCGACGACAGCCAGTGATACAATTTTTTCAACTACGATGATTAATAGTGATGTAACTTCAACTACCACCTCCATTCCTAGTCCTATTCCTCTTTCAACTACTCTACAAACTTTACAAACTGATAGTACTACAAGCGGAAAATCTGATGATGGCTCGTCGATTTCCAATAATCCTGGCCTCTTAGTATCTGAAGATGCTACTACTACCGAGATGTCTTCAGATCTTTCAGCTCGATTTGGATTTGACACAGATAGCGGAAAAACAGATTCTACATCTAGCACTGAAAACATTCTTAGTTTTACTTCTGTAGCCGCTACCGAACAGATACAAAATCAAGATTCCGATACGGTAGATACTATAACATCTACTACAAGTTACATTGCAACAACTTTACAAGAAAACACTGAAACTACTACTGCTTCTGGAAACACAGAAACCACCACACAAGTAAATGTAGAAACCACTACTCAAGTAAACGCTGAAACCACTATGCAAAGCGATACAGAAACAACAACAGATGGTAATGTTGGTACAAGCCAAAACACTACACCTGCAATCGCTCTCAGCGCTGCAACTCCAACAATACCAAAAAAAGATTACGTAATTTTTGGAATATTACCAAACAATACAGTGGTACGTAAAGACCCTAACGATGATGCCCTGGAGTCATTAACAGAAGCAAGCCCCTACATTGTGTATGGTTTGCTACCCAATAACACAGTAATCCGCAAATTCCCGAATGGAACTAGAGTGCCACGAATCATGCAAAAAATTGACATACTACCAATCAGCCCATGGAGTTTGAGGAATCCATACAGTCCCATTTATAACATTCCAGCCATTGTCAGACCGCAGTCTAACCCCATCCGAGTATCCACTAATACTGTGACATCCACAGACATCACCAATAACGGAACTGACACTGTAAATAACCAAGAAACAATGGTATTGACTTTAAGTTGTTTAGCTTAAACGCTGTGCTTGGGGCTAGTTTCCACTTTCAGCGGCAACCTGGAGCAAAGAGGGTGCATGTTTGGACCGGACTATGGTACAATCTATACTTTTTATCGTAAGCTCTGCATGCCCTACACACCTAACTGCTTATTGGAATAACAAAGCGAAGCATAACATTTTATTTCGTAATTGCAGATATCCTCATCGGCACTTAATATTAAAAGCAGTTCATTTGGTATAACTACAGTCACAAATAAGCTGCCTGCTGAAATAAGCACTGCCTCGCATGTACTGAGTTTACGCACAACTACAATGCTACCTTCTATCGATGAGATTCTGCTTAATAGTTTATCTTCGGCCGCTAAACAGGAAATGGTCATATCATCCATGACAAGCTCTACTCGCGAACCGACAATATTAACACTGGATATTGATCCGGAGGTATATAATAATATTACATTTTTAATCACTATTTTATGTATTTATCCACCATACTCTATAATGACTAACTACACTTACTTCAAAATTATAGATCACGATTGTATTTCCAATATATTATTTTCATATAAACATCTGCAATTTGAAATAATAACCACGGGACTTTTCAAAAGGAATTTCTTAGTGATTATCGGGTAAGGTAAGTGGTGACGGTAATTACCTGAGATACTGTTTCTGCATGCGAAAAAGCGAAGCATTTTCTGTTTAATTTTAAATATACAGAAAGGAACTATAAAATGAAATTTCATACAATTTGCAGACCAAACAAATACGTACGGAAAAACCTGGTGATGGAGATGGAAACACTGTATTTAAATTTATACCTATAGATGAAGTGATGGTCAAACAACAGAATTCAAACGTATTAAAACTTGCAACAAAAATACCATCATCGACAAATACAGTAAAAGCCGAGGTTCAAATTGACAGGGTTACGACGGCGACTGAAACTCAGACACGTCAAACACTTGTTGATACTGATAGCGCTACTTCCACAGCGCCTGAAACAACAGTGGTGACAAATACGCCAATAGCTACCACAGAGAGCACAACAGTACCACAGACAACAGAAGCTACAACTGTAGCTTTGACTACTTCTCAGGCAGCTACAACCACAATAGCGCAAACAACAACGACTCAAGCTACAACGACGCAAGCCACAACAACGCAAGAAACAACCTCGCAAGCCACAACCACGCAAGCCACAACCACGCAGGTACCAACCACGACAATAGGAGCGCCAACTACAACTCAGGCCCCAACAACGACAACTCAAACTCCAACAACGACAATACAAGCTACACGAACCACTATTCAAGCTACAAACTTTGATGATGAAATAAAAAAATACCAAGCTACACAAAATGCTCAAAACACAGCTCGTGATCCGAAATATTTGAATGTTCAAAGCTTTAATAATCTGCTGACTGGTGCAGAGTCATCAACAACAACAAGAATTGTACCAACAACGGTTCAACAGTATGATCCCACTGCATTATTGCAAGCTTTACTAGCTGCCACAGGAAACAAAAATGCTGGCGCTTTATCAATACCAACAGTCAATGGAAACAGAGTCATAAGTGGAGTACAAACTACAACATCACGATCTATTGAAGAAGATATACGTCAATTTGAAGAAGACACAAAATTTTTAAAAGCTCTGTTAGCAGCTACAGGACAAAATCCAGCTAACCTAAATATACCTTCGTTAGATGCTATTCTAACTACAAATAGGTCTCCCACAACACAATCACCAACAACGACCGTTAGGCCCACAACCACAACTACTAGGCCAACAACCACTACCACAAGGCCAACAACCACTACCACTAGGTCGACAACAACAACCACTAGGCCGACAACTACCAGACCAACAACGACACAAGCATCAATAACACCATCACTACAAGATGATCTTAAACAGTTCCAAGAGGATGCTAAGCTTCTACAGGCTCTGTTACAGGCAACTGGTCAGAATACCGGAAATCTCAACATACCTGATATATCAAGAGTGACGTCAAATGTTAGAATAGCTTCGAACCCTCTAACCACTCAGATAGGTTCAAATCCAACAACTCCATTAAACGCGCGACCTGGGTTTGCGACAACCAATGGGCCTGTGTTTAGAGCGTTTTCCTCTAGAACGGTATCCACTACAACTGAAATTCCGACCACTGAAGATGTCAGGATCTCTACCACTTTTACGCCTTTTACTCAGAGACGAACGACAACCGCCCGGAGTGAGGAAAAGGAGGCGCTCTCTGGGCGGCAAGCTCCGTCAAGATTCACCGTCACCACGGAGACACCAAGCAGCTCTACTTTCTCTGTTGAAGAAGACTTGGCGTTTTTAAAAAACCTGGTAAGTTCATATAAGTAAATAGAAAGTACCTAAATAATTATTCTTAATCAAAATATAAAGATGACGATCTCTGTGGCGCAGTGGGTGAAGGCCCGCCTGAGACGCAGAAGGTTGCGGGTTCGATTCCCGCTGCGGGACAAATGTTTGCATGTTCTGCAGATATAATAATATGTCTAGGGGCTGGGTGTTTTCTATGTATGATATGTATGAATTTACAAATAAAAAATATAAGTAGTTCATCAATCATGTGGTTCCCATAATACAAGCTCTGCTTAGTTTTGGGGCTAGATGATGCTGTGTGATAGCGTCCAGCATGTATTCACTATGTATAATTTGTTTTAAAATAATAATTACGTACTTTGGGAAACTATACTGATACTTCAGGCAATGTTTTATTTGTTTTCAGAAATCAGTACTCAACACCAACACCGGTGATGAAGATCCAGAGACTGCACTAGCTAACCGAATCATATCCCTCGCAGTCGACAGAAGTCTGACTGAAATACAGACAGGCAACTCTGATAGCGGTGTTCGTACAGGAAAAACTATAGCTAACAGCGCTAATAACCTTGTACCGATGACTTCAACAACAACCACAACGACAACTACGACACAAGCCACCACCACTAAAGCTACAACACAACGAGCAATAACAACAACAAACGCAGCAGGTGGACCGTTAATAGAAGACGACATAAAACAATTTGAAGAAGACACTAAGCTCTTACAAGCACTCATTAAAGCAACTGGGCAAGATCCCTCAAAATTCAACATACCTACTCTCCCGAACATAACACCTACTTCTGTGAGTCCACATATCAATGATGGCCTAAAACTTTCTGCTCTTCTCGCTTCACCTTCACGACACAATGATGCGACACCTAAACCTTCCATGATGTCAACTGTTATGACAGACAAGACTTTGCCTTTCGGTGCTAAAATAGCTGTTAAAGATGACTTGAGGACTGTGCAGGATGATAGAAAATTGTTAAAAACTTTGATAAAATTGCAGGGCGCACAGGAGACTACGACTTCTAGAAGTAAACTTGCTATTACAGGTTAGTATAAATACTATTTCTAACATAAACGAGATAATTATTACCTTTTTCGAATGAAAAATATATTCTTCACGCTGAATAAAAAAACGAAAGTGAAAGCTGTTCTATAACTACACAAACATTCTTGAAAGAGTGTATCTATCAACATTATGAAAATAAAATTATTTTACATTTTAGTGGGTATTATGGAAAAATGATATACATATTTGAAGAGAAAAACTACTTAGTTCTTTTTTTGTAATTTCAGGCCAAACATCAGATGAGGCTCTCAAAAAACTGATCCAGCAGCAAAAAGCTACCGGCATGGTTTCGGAGGCGACCAAATCCCCGATATCCCTGAGCACAGAGTTTGGCAAGAGCAACGACGCGTTGCTCGCGGCTTTGCTGAAGGAGCAAGGATTTGGTCCAACCACGGCCAGTTCTATCGATGAGCAAATCAGACTAGCTGTACGTCATACACCTACTTCTTCTTTCTAATCTTTTCATTTCAACCACTTATTACACACAATTTGACCTCTTTGTTTTTCAAGAAAATTGATTCTCAATAAGTTTTCATTTCAATTTTCTTGGATAATAGTTTTTAGGTACTGACACCCATTTTTAATTTACTGCAACACTCTCAACATACAATTTGCTTCTTAATATCTTACCTCACAATAAACTTTCCGTACACTCTATCAAATTGACCTATCATATAACTATAACCTCTAGGCTTTACTCAACCAAGTGGTAGTGACGCCTAAAGCGAGGCGGACGACCACGCCGCCGCCGCCACCGCCACCGCCAGCTCCAAGAAGGCCTATCCTAGATGGCCTGGCCTGGTTGTGGCAGCAATGGAGAGAAACAGGTCCTGGACCGGCTCCATCGGCAAGACCTAGTCAACGGCCGGGGCCAGCGCCGGCAGTCAGGCCATCTGAAGCGACTTCCAACAGGGTGAACTGGTTCGGCTCAGGACCCTTCACCGGCAACGCGGACGACCGGCCGGCCAGTTCAAACAGAGTGGGTTTCTCATCTCTTTTATTGAAATTGTGTGACTGGGGTTAAGGTGAAGGGACAGACCTTAGATTAAATACAAACCCCAGGAACGATAACTTTTAGTGTACTTATAGAACTTGTTCCTATTTAATCTAAGTCTGCATGTGTATATTGTACAGAAACGGGTGAGGATGGGTTGTAAATAGTGAAATGTTTTATGTTAATTTTGTATTTTAATCGTGTTTTAGTTAAATTATTTATTTAAGATTGGCTTCATTGGCTTGTACATATATAATGTGCAGTAAAACGCATAGCAATTTCTGTAAAATAAAGCGTTTAATTTTATGTTTTGTGTTTTGCACCTGTGATTTTTTTTGCACGGTTCAGTGTTCGTTGTGTTTAACAAATGTTTTGGTACTGCCATTTGAAATGTAGCTGTAAGTATAATTCCCAGTTTGTAGAAGTGTTATTGTAGTGGTGATCAAGTTTGGTGATGCAAAAATTACAAAGATTTAAAAGCAATCTTTTGCAGCCACCTAATCTTAAGGCGCTGTGATACGATGAAAGACAGGTCTGCGTTTTTCGTGCCTAAATAAAAATAATATTCGGCTGTTTCATCTACTTTGAACTCAAACACGAATCCAACTCTTGTTTTTATCATAGGGGTGTGATGTAAAGGGACTTTGGAAGCCCACATGACCTGCCCGTGGTACACCCTGTTGTGTTGATGTTGTGGTTTTTAGCATTCTATGGCTGAAGACAATCTCTTAAATCAGATAGCTTGAAATATTGGATTTATATTCACCCAGTCATACCAAAATAGCTGACTCAAATGTAATGTAAATTCTAAAAGGAGGTTCATAGTATTGAATGAGATCGCCATAATATTAAAGTTCGTTTGTTTCTGTGTGATTATGTTTGTTCCCACTAACTCCATAACCGCTGAACGGATTTGGATGAAACTTGGAATATACATAGTTTGTTACCTGGATAAGACACGCTACTTTTTATCTGGGTACCACGTGGGTGAAGCTGAAGGCGGAAACTAGTTAGATATGAACTGAGACACGTGGACGTCTGTCTGTAGTATATAAAGAAAAACAAAAAGTGTTTATACATTGTATAAAAGTTTCTAACATACTAGTAAAGTGAGTACCTGCATGTCTCCTTGTTCCCAAAGGGTGAGTATAAAAATATTTGAATTAATTAGCTTTTGACATTTTACTAAAGCCTAATTTCATTGTTATTTCCCATTCTTACAAATTTCTCATTTAGTTTCTCCACTTACTTTATTGCATGGTACTAAGAGTATGAATGTATATTTTGTATAGCTAACACTATTTCTAATATTGTTTATAACTTTAGAGGTGTTGGGACATTGTATATATCTACCTAATTATTATGTAAATAACAAATTATATTTTGCATTGTTACTTTTATTTATAATCTTCATTTTTTATATGATACACTGCGTTTTTATTTCCATATTCATAATAATAATAAAACCAAAACCTACATGCATTGAACATATCGTATTATTATATATTCTTCAAATTTCTCAGTAAAGTACATTGCTTATTTAAAATTTTCAGACTATAACAGAAAAAAAAACCATGACATTATTCCATCGTTAAAACCTTCAGGTCTCTTCACTAGCCAGTTCCATCATAGTCTTTTTCAAGAGTCTCCTAATTCAACATTTTAAAGGCTTCGATATCATTGTAATACTTATTTACTTTATTAATTTCACACGCTTCTTCATGCACATAACCCTGTAAGAAATGCCTCATCTAATGGTATTGAATTGACCAGATTCCCTTGGAGCCGCCCCGGGCTGTGACGTCAGAACAGACTCCTGGCCGAGGGCAGCTGGTCTCCGCAGCCATCAACGTGACGAGGGCTTTCTCGCAGTTCCTAGGCGCCGCTATACAGGTAAACAACAAAAGAACGAAGTCAATTGTAGGTTGCTAAATACAAGATGAGTTTTAATATAACTGATGATTTAATTGATGAAATCAATGAAAAACTGATATATTTAAGAAATATTAAATGAGAACAACTACCCAAGCCATTTGGCTTGTATAGGTCGCGTAAAAGAAAGCTGAGCATACCCTTTCCACTTCTTCCAGATTTCTTTTTAGGTGACGCGACCTATATAAAGTTACACCTAATACTTGTAAAGCTTTTAACTCAAAAACTTGTGTGGCAATCCTAGAATGCTGATTTTGTTAAACTTTGTCCTTGATTGACTGAAGATGATGATAATTGTAGTTCTACCTGAATTTAATGCCAGCCACCCACGATCAAGTTCACCGTCAAGTTTACTGCGGAATTGATGCGGCGTCCAGTAAACTTGACGGTGTATGGCTATGGGTATGCATGACAAGTCTTCTTGAAGCGGAAATAGAATTTCGTCCTGCCGACTTGATCAAGTTTGCAGCGTCATGTAAACTTGAAGATGTGTGTGAGCGTTCAAGTATGCATGATGTTATGTATCGTAAGCGACGCACGCACGCACTTGTTCGACTGGCAGCCATTAAGCACACTTGCCGGTAAACTTGATCGTGTGGTTTTTTTAAGGATGAAATGCAAACTGGACGCCGAACCAAATCCGCTGCAAACTTGACGGTGAACTTGATCGTGGGTGGCTGCCATTAGGGCTGCCACACACAACACACAAGATAAACATAAAGATTTAGGATAATAGTTTCGAATCACGTATTTTTTTACTGAGGTTCTCACAACTTGTGAACAACCATGGTCCAAATCCCCTCCTTTCGGGATTCGGGATTCGGGATTGAAACTCACATGGTATAAATAAATATAATTGATGATTGTGTTTTATCTATTACTGGCTATTATGGACAGTTTTATAAAGGACTACCTATGTTCAGTATTTTGCCTCACTTTGTTTGTCTAGATTTTAAATATTTTGAATTTAAAGGTTTCAGATGAGACGATTGGCGTAATGTTTTTGTAAGTCAACATTTTGAACTAACACATCTCTGCAACTCAACCTCTCAGTTTCAGTAGCTTTAACTCACATTTGATCAATCCTAACTATTAATCTTGTACTTCTACTTTGTTCTACACTTTATGATTATTTATTACTTTTGGTTTTAGGGAGACTGTCATGTATGTTAGAGTACCTATTGTTACTTAGTGTACTTATTATTCATGGATCTTGTTATTTAAAATTTTAAGGCTATATTTAAACTTCCTCTCTTCGTATGAGCTAGTGGCGAAACTCTGGTGGCGGAGTTTTTAGGCCTCCTGTAAACATCCGATATGGTTTAATAACTGAAAAAGCCGGTACCAACATCTTAACGTGCCTTCCGAAGAAAGGAGTCAATCAGATCTAACTACCACTAAACGGTCACCCGTAGTGACCGTGCAGCATGGTGCAGGTAATCTGCTATGAATACTGAAGTAATCCACGCCACGACGGTTTATATATTTATAATAGGTGTAGTTTTAGTCACTGTTTTATCATTTCTTTTAGTGATTTTTTCAGTGATTATAGCCTGAAGTCAAAGTCGCGGGTTAGGCTGGCGCAGGATCGTGGTAGATGTCACAAGTTCAGGGAAGCCTATACCCAGCAGTGGGTGAAATCAGGTTGTGGATCATGGAGATGATGATAAATAGCTTGAAGTTAGCTCCGTTGCGTCATAATCTATTTTATTTCCCACCTTCAGTAGAAAAAGATGTAAGGGCCACGTAGCTAGTATCTACCTTTAATCTTATTGGATCTGTGTGTTCCCAATAGTCAGATGAATTAAGGAAATGAAATAAAATGATTTTTTTGTATTTGTTTCTTTTAACAGGGCGCAGCGCAAACAGTTCAGAGCGTGATCAGAGCAGGACAGCGAGCAGCGACCGACGTCTACTCTAACGGCTCCGGAGGGTCTGGCTAGTCCTGAATCTCTCCGTTCAGCCTAAAAGATTCCGGAGATCCTGAACATTTCCGTCAAGCCCCGGAATGAGTCCTGACGGACTGAAACTTTCAAGGTGGATGTTAGACTTGTAAATAGCGTAGGACTAAACTTTTCCGGAAGTGTCATTGTACGCACTATGTGTTGCGATTGCTGTGCTCAAATTGTAAATAGTTTTATGTATTTTATTTATGTATAATAGCTTAACTAGATGGGTGTGAATTTAGGTAGAGTCAAACAGAATGAACAAAGATTACTGTTAGAGGTTATAAATATTCAATAGATTATTTGGATTTTGGAAACTATTTTGTATGACATAAGTACAGATATTATTGTTCTTAAATTAATATTAATAATAATCTTTTAAACTTAAGAACTTTTAGTTTGTGATTATTCTTTTTATCTTTTTTGAACAATGTTAAACATATTCTCGAACACAATCTAAGTTTAGATTTAAGTTCAGTCCGTAACATTAAATAGGTCTTATAAACATGTGCCATTTAGCACGTGCTTGACGAAAACCTTCTCTGTCTAGAGCTTTTTTCTTAATTTATTTTAAAAAAGATTGTCTTAACGATGACGTAAATTTAAATTTTTAACACTTGACATTGGAAATTATACTGTAACTTTTAATGTTATTTATAAATCATGAATAATTTTAAGTATTTTATCCTATTTCTTAATATTTTTATGCAAATTATAATACAGCTTTTGCCTGTAGACAAGTAATTTAGTAGGCAATTAGTTAACTAAAGGTTATAAGGTCGTCCAATATATTGTACCCAATAATAGGTACATAACAAACAAGTAAAAAGTACCAAATCGAAAGAGCTCTAGTAGAGCAAGATTCATGTTTTGCACAAAATTATTTGCTATATTTCTTACCGTATTTATTTATATTGCTTACTAGTGTTTTAAAAAGTACCTATAAATATAGTTGAAATAAAACTTATAAAAAGTAATAGTACTAGAAAGAAAAGTTTGTAAAAAAAGTTAACATGTGAGATGTGAAATGTGCATCTTCACGCCAAAACTGAACGAATGGAGCAGAAAATTTTCACATAATTATGTAGTATTAGACCTGGAATATCCGACAGAATTCCTGCATGTTGCAAAGTTTCCTCAATCAGCTATTCGACTAATCTCAACTAGGATTCCTCAGTCGGCTATTCGACTATCGACTTTTCTTGACTAGGATTTCTCATTCGGCTGTGAGATGTGAAATGTGCATCTTCACGCCAAAACTGAACGAATGGAGCTGAAAATTTTCACATAATTATGTAGTATTAGACCTGGAATATCCAACGGAATCCCTGCATGTTGCAAAATTTCCTCAATCAGCTATTCGAATAATCTCAACTAGGATTCCTCAGTCGGCTATTCGACTATCGACTTTTCTTGACTAGGATTTCTCAATCGGCTATTCGTTCCTTCCTTGTGTAACACTCTATATTGCTTAAACTAGTTACCACTAACTAAAACTCAATTCGTCTTAATCTCGCCACACTACAGAAAGTGATAGCCACTTAAAGTTCGACGATAACTTTAGTAAAAATCTTTCTAGTTCTAGTGAAAGAGGGCGATTCTCACTGCGGGAAAAATGTTGGTATGTTCTGCAGATATTTTTCTATGTGTACTTATTGCCCCTGATTCCCAAGCAGTAGGGAATCCACTCAAGAATATTGTATGCACAGAATAGAGACAGAATGTTGTACTCTTTGATGTTTTTTATATTTTCTTTTGACAGAGTATATTGATAGGTATTACTGCCTCTTTTGGATAATATTTAACTAAATGTTAACGTTAGGTTTTTAACATAATAACTAAGTAGTTAATATTCTTTGAAGTTACATTTTCAAATCTAGAAGATGATTTGCCTTTGATACTTCAAGATAAACTAATTTTGATATATAGCAGCAAGAAGAAAAATTATTTTAAATCATAAAATTTCATCACCATTTAGCTTTTGTTCATCATCAGTCCATGGAAGTCTACTGCTGAACATAAGGTTGCTCCCAAAAAATCCACGACGAATCTTGTGTTATTTCTTACTCTTTCTTCAATTTTTAAAGGACTTTTTTACCATAATATGAAGTATTTCAGTATTATTGGCACTCGTCTGACACTGCTCTTCTAGATTGTATCATTTTTCAAAGAATTAAATTTTAATTGTGCTTAGATTAAATGCTAATTTAAATAAAATGGACATTTTTAGCTGTGCTAATGTCAACTTACTGACTTAGCAACATTTCCTAAACTAGGTTAGACTACACTGACTGCTTGATTTATGCTAATACTTTATATTATGTATTAGATAGTAATTATTTAAATTTAATAGTTAATTTGCGAACGTAATAAATTATTTTTCTTAAAACTTTTGTTTTTGTTCAACATGGTGACTTAACCTTTTTTGGGATAACAACCTAATTCAAACTCGTCGTGTATACAGGATTATTAAATAAATGGAGTCCGTTGCGGTAAACGAGTTATTGAGTGGAGACCGCGGCTCGGCATTCGTAGTGGAGGATGCCCTCCGGCCAGGTGGAGTGGCGATTTGCGACAGGCAGGTAGAAGCTGGATGCGTCGAGCTCAGGACAGGACGCAATGGCGCTCATTAGGGGAGGCCTGTGTCTAGCAGTGGACTGCTATAAGCCGATGATGATGATGATCAAGTGAACGAAGCAGAACCTGTTAATTAATCTACGTACGAAACAGCAGGTGTTGATAATTTTTGCATAATAAAACAGTTTTACGATTCACAACTAGATATTTTAAAATAAGTATCACTAAACATCACGTAGGCAGGTAGAGCCAAAGGCAATTTAGGTTTTTTATTGAATTGAATTTCTAGAACTGAAGTTTTAATTGAATTAGTCGGAAATAAAATTTGAAGAACTGCAAGGTTTTTGTAGTAGTGGGCTCCTTGTAAAGAGCTCGTACTAGAAGTACCACAGCATTGCTGTTTCCGTTTGAAGCATGCGGGTGCCGGTGAATTACAGGCATACGAGGCTTATCACCTTCATACCTCAAGTTGATGGACGCAAGGCGTTGCATGGTAGGGCACGTTCCAAACAAGCGTGACATACGATGCAATGCTTTGTTATAGGTAATGGTTACCACTTAAAATCAGGTGAGCCAAGTGCTTGTTCCATCTTCGGTAACATAAAAATAAGGCTAAACGCGCGCTACGACTTTAAATCGTTGTAATTTTCATTCGTGAAATTGGATTTAAAAGGTCGTTAATGATTTCTTCTCGCAGTACATGGACTCTTTATGTGTGTACTGGAATTGTTCACATAACTTATCGATCACATTGGCAATTATTAAATAAATAAATAATAATAAATCATATATTCCAAATCAAGCATATATACTTAATAGTTATATATATTATCCGCAACGACTAAAATTCGTATTGCGCACTTAGCCTACAGCCTGTGTGTACCGACAAACTAACGGGTGGTTAAACGTCTATTAATTTTTAATGTGGTATCTGTTACTTTAATTAAACGATGGTTACATCTTAACCGATTGATTTATATCGGTGCATACAATAAAATTTATAATACAACAGAAAAAAAAAACCGAATTTTTTTCTGCAAACGGTGGTGCACATCTCACATTTACGATTCACTGATAGTCTAACAACCTGCGCACATTGGACGACAAACGTCAGCGATTAGACGCTACGACAAGCAGCGGGGGACAATTTTCATACATTTTGTTCAAAGCTCCGAATGCACAGCGACAATCGCGACAGCAAGATATGACAGACGCTCGCGATTAAACGCGTCGACAAAGCGTCGTGTTTGCGAGGTCTGTTACTGGCGGAGTCGCTGGAGGCGCAGCAATCGATGTTGGATGACCTTGCATCATCCTCGTGAAGGATAGGTCTCGGTATGGTATATTCATGGTCATTGACTAAATTGATCCGAGACCAGCCATCGTTAATGATCACCCTCTTGAAGTTGTTTTGGAGTACACATATACAGGGTGTCCCAAAATTCAACGATAAGTGGACCTACTTATGACTACTCGAGATAATTAATTTTAATTGAAATTACAAAAAAGAAACAAAAAAAATGTGATTATGGTGGTCAGAAATATCTTAAGCGGTGTAAACTTTTGAAAGATTTTAGAATTTGTTTTGTAATTTCATAATAAATTGAGATATATTATTTTCTCAATTAGTTATAATTAGGTGCACCCTCTGGAGCCCGCTTATCGTTGAATTTTGGGACACGTTGTATATTACAGTTGGGTAGAAACAACTTTATATTGATTTACTTTGATAGTTGACATTGCAGTTGGGTAGAAACAACTTTATATTGATTTACTTTGATAGTTGACATTGCAGTTGGGTAGAAACAACTTTGATATTGATTTACTTTGATAATTGATATTGCAGTTGGGTAGAAACAACTTTGATATTGATTTACTTTGATAGTTGATATTGCAGTTGGGTAGAAACAACTTTGATATTGATTTACTTTGATAATTGATATTGCAGTTGGGTAGAAACTAACAACTTTGATATTGATTTACTTTGAAAATTGATATTGCAGTTGGGTAGAAACTACTTTGTTATTGATTTAATTTGATAGTTGATATTGCAGTTGGGTACAAACAACTTTGATATTGATTTACTTTGATAGTTGATATTGCAGTTGGGTAGAAACAACTTTGATATTGATTTACTTTGATAGTTGATATTGCAGTTGGGTAGAAACAACTTTGATATTGATTTACTTTGATAGTTGATATTGCAGTTGGGTAGAAACAACTTTGAGAAGAAGACCGAAGGAGACACTTTTAAGGTAAGGCAAAATCAAAACATTCAGAGTTCGCTATGAGTTGATAGGTGTAGGTAAGAGTAGAGTTTAAAGGTAAAAAGCAATCTTTGAGTGTCTTAGACAAAAACAATTGGAAGAGCACATGGCGGGGTATACTTCGGTGATTCTGAGTAGCCAATATTCCGCCTGCCAACTTATATTATTACTTGGGTTGGTCACTATTTAGTGGCGATTATATCTGAGCGCTTCCGTGCTTCGGAAGCCACGTTAAATAAAAAATAAAATACTTTTATTTGAGACAATGTAAATCCATAGCACACAAAACTTAAAAAGCTAATCATACAAAATAGTTCTTACATACTAAGAGTTAGATTCGTGCGGAGGGTGCACGAAGCAATGCCACGTGGGAGAGGTGATCCTACCAGCTACAGTTCGTAGGATGGTGTTGGGGCTGTCACGTACTCTGCGCATCAGGGATGCAGTCTTCTTACGGAGGATCGCATGAAAACCATCCGTCTCATACTCTGCAATCATCCCTGATGCACTGCAGAAACGCGGCAGTCCCGACATCATCCTAAAAATATTATTGTATTGTACTCGTAGGGTCTCCAGCGGCCGCTTGGTATAGTTGAGTTTACTTGCTTAATACGCATGGTCAGCAGGCTCACCAACCAATTGAAGGACGTGAAGGAGTCTTAGCCACGTATTGAGAAGCAAAGAAAGAGCAGATCATCTCTGAACTCGATATACTCTCGTCTATTATCTGTCTTTAATTACGCATGGTCAGCAGGCTCACTAGACCAATTTAAGGGCGTGAAGGTGTCTAAGCCGCCAGTTTATAGGTTGCCGGTGTAGAAACTTTAGCAGTATGCTTTAAAAAGCGTAACTTTAATTTCTTCTGTACACCGGGAAAACCTACGGATCAACATATTACATCTAACATTTAGCATTGTCCTTAAGGTCGTCGGTAATATGATGTCCAAGATACTTGAAAGAACTGACTTTTTAATGTTCATGCCGTTAAGGGTTAAGATTTTGGTCCCGGCTTATTCATTCGTAAAGCCATGTCAGAGGTATTAAACCTAAAAACTCCGACTTCAGAGTTGGCCAGTAGATCATACGAAGAAGAAGAAGACCTGTGTAATATCTAGGTAGGTTACTGGCTTAAGTCATACCAATGCAAGGATATTACCCTCAATGAGAGAGGCGTATGTATTTAATGGTCCCATTACCTATCTCTACTTATGCGCAATTCATCTCTTTGTAGTTGACGTTTAGAAATGTGGAGGAAAATAAGAGATGGTAGTCTCATTTTTTTTGACACCTATTGATAGAAATAGCACATGGCCCACATTTTTTTTATGGTATTTGAAGATGGAACAAGCACATGGTCTACCTGATGTTAAGTGGTAACCATTACCTATCACAAAGTATTGCATCGTAGATCACGTTTTTTTGGAAGATGCTCTACGATGCAATGCCCTGCGTCCATCAACTTGAGGCATTAAGATGATAAACCTCTTGTGCCTGTAATTTCACCGGCACCCACACCCTTCAAACCGAAACACAGCACAGCTGCTTCACGGCAGAAATAGGCATGGTGGCAGTACTTCCCCGGACGAACTCTCCACAAAGAGCTCTACTACTACTAAAATACCACATGATGTTAAGTGGTAATCATTACCTATAACAAAGTATTTGTAGGTCATGCATGTGGCCGGCACAACATGTGTTTTCCCTACATTTCCATCTGTCTCCCTATAGTTTTATCTCAACAATGACCTATTTTCAGTGGACATCTATGGATTGTTAACGACGATAATTATCTCAACGTGAAAGAAAGGGTCGACAATATTTTTAGGAAAATTAAGAAGTTGTGTGTGAAGAAGTTGTTTTACCAAATCCCTGCAAGACAGGCCATCAACAGCCACAACACCACCGTATTCAGTCCACTGCTGGACACGGGCCTCATAAGAAGAGGGCTATGCTTATAATCCCCACGCAGGGCATGCGGGTTGGGGATCATACGGCACAGCTTCTTGCACCATGTTTGCTGCTGGCCATCGAAGGCTAGGGTGCCAGTGTTAGGCTGAGCTATGTCGCAATCAGCCGGACGTCAGAGCCCCGTTTATATTACAGCAGGGTGTAACACGGAGAGGTGAGATTGGCTTGGCTTCCAAAGATGGAGATTGGAACCCCTTAACTGCACTCCACAAAAATTCGCAGACGTGCCGAAGGCGGACAGCGAGTCTATCGTTTCCTGATGATGCCTTATGGGGAAGGCACATTTCTGTAGAGTTTTTATGAAACTCGTCAGAGAGAGTTGGCGGAATTTATTCCAAATATTTTATCCTTTAAATGTCTTGTAATGGATTTCCGCAAAGTCACGCCTGATTCTATTCATTGCCCCTTAACTTCTTCAAGCCATCATCCCGACATCGCGTCTACGACAGAGTGGTAGTAGTTGTTTTTGAAGGCCATAGACCATCATCATGCATGGACAAACGCATGAACCCTCCGATTGGATCAAGTAGAACTGACCGTGGGTAGGCGTGGATTGGCATGCCAGTTAATCGTGTGTGCTGTTTATGGACTGCAGATTGGATCAAGCCTGCAGCGTCATGCCGATTGGATGATAGGCAGTATGGTGTATGGCCACCATTAGAAGCCTTTTTCTCAGTCGTAACACTCTTGACTCAGTTTTCAAGAGTGTTACACTGAAAAGACCGGCCTAAACAAAGTGGTCCTTGAAGTGGTCTTTACAAACCAACTTTACTGCTACATCATATCTACATCGAGATAAGAATACTAAAACAGGCTACGTGCGATTCGAACTCGAGCGCCGAGGGTTCCTTACAAACTTGAAGTATCATTTTTTTGTGAAGTAACTACTTTACGGTTTTAGGATTTTTCTCTTTAAGATAAGATCCCAAGACATACATACAGATAGACAGACGGACAACAAAGTGATCATAAAAGGGTTCTTTTTTCCTCTTGAAGTACTGAACCCATAAAAAACATTTTTCTCAGTGAGATTGATTGTTTTAACTTGTTATGCATTATAGTTTAAACTTTCTCCACCTGGCATTAATTGATGATTTTATAAACAAAAATAATAAAATTAACATGGAATCGAGATTAGATGTTTGTGATTTTCGTAAGGTACTAAAATAAAAACAAAAGCCTCGCGAAAAAGTTGTAAAACTGGTCCAAAACGAACGCTACGTTTTTTAGTCTTTAAATGGCACTAGTCTTGACGTGTTTTTGTCGTAACTAGTTTTATCTGGACAAAACCTTTGAGTTATCAAAATCATAGGTCAAACTTTTGTAAAAACTTTTTGTGTTGATGTTTATCGTTTAGTATCAGAACTGAGATGGCCTAACGCAGGGGGTCAAATCTTAGCTGTACCTATGACTACGCTGATAAAAAAAAATCAAATAAAAATATGTTCATAATTATCATCAGTCTATAGCAGTCCACTGCTGAACATAGGCCGCCCATGAGCGCCATTGCGCCCTGTCCTGAGCTCGACGCATCTAGGTTGCACCAGCAGCCTTTCGCAAATCGTCACTCCACTGGCCGGGATCGTCCTACACTACGTTTGCCGGGCCACAAAATTCTAAATTCAAAACCAATCACCACCGTCATCATCATCAGCCTATAGCAGTCCACTGAGCGACTCCTAATGAGTCCCATTGTCCTCTGTCCTATACCAAGATCAATATTTAGTAGGTATTCGGCGATCAGCTACAAAAAATAGAGGTATCATCATCATTATCATTCATAGCCTGACTTAACTCACTCTTGTGCTAACCACCACGATTCTATGCTAGTCTGACCAACCCATTAGTGGAGCTGGAGAACATTAGGTGGCATGTTTCGGGGCTGTGTGAAGTCCGTAGAAAGGGAGAGGACACCATTACCCTAGACTCGGGTCACCTGCTGTATTTTCGTGACCAAACATCCCAGGGTGGCGTAGGGTTTCTCGTCAATAAGGCCCTCTCTAACAACGTTGAAGAAGTCTCCAATGTCGAACAGGTTTGCTACCTGATTCTTCGGCTATCAAAGGGATACAGCATGAAGGTTATTCAGGTTTACGCATCGACCTCGGCACATTTGGATGACGAGGTCGAGGATATGTACAAGGACATATCCAAAGCCTTACAAAACACCACGAAGGCTCTCTTCAACGTTTTTATGGGGGACTTTAACTGCAAAGTAGGAATCTGAATTGGCGACGAATCCAGAGTGGGTAGAGAAGACATAGAAGAGCTCTTCTTGATGAACTCGTTATTCGAGAAGAAGCCCCACAAAAAGTAGACCTGGTGAAGCACTGACACTGTGACCAAAAACGAGATTGTATTCATCATGATGGATAAAGGGCACATATTCAGAGACGTCTCCGTGATCAACAGGTTCAATACCGGATCTGATCACAGACTTGTCCGAGACTTTCTGAATATCAATCTCAAGCATGAAAGAAACCGTCTGATGAAGTCCACGCTCCGACCCAATCTACTCCAAATCATGGCGGGCACCGAGAAGTTTCAGAAGCTTCTCGGTGATTGATTTGTTTCTGTGGAACCCACCGACGACGTTTATGAGGCCCTACAAAACGTGGTTGGGACGATGAGAGACGAGGGCATTAAATTCAGTTCAATTCATTCAGCCCTAAAGGCAAAAAGTCCATACTCTCTGATAAGACTCTTCGGCTGATGACAGAAGGACGGGAAATCAGTCAGACCACTTCGTCAGAGCGGGGTAATTGGCTAACTGTGTTGCAAATAGGATAGGAATGATTGATACCGATCCTGTTTTTACAAACTTTGACATTTCATCCGTGGAAATTCAATGAACATCAATTGACAAACTGTCACAGTGTGGTCACAGTTTGTTAAAACGGAATCGGTGTCAATCATTGGTCATCATGTTTGCAACAGAGTTAGCCGATCACCCCACAGAACACGCAAATTGCGAAGATGATACAGCGCGACCTTCGGAGCTCCAACACACGCCTTATTGAAGAGGTAATAGAGGAAAACGAGGGTCCAAAGTATTCACTCAGCTGCTTGGCTGACGAAGTTAACAACACACGATTCTGAGATCGAGGACTTCTATGGCTGACTGTACACGGCACATACTCCTTGCCCCCAACGTAACAACCACGATTCCAGAGCCACCCTCACTCGCCACTACACCGACAACCTGCTGGAAATCAGCCAAGACGAGATCGTGTTGTCAGACAGCTTAAAAATGGAAAAGCCCCCGGTGAAGACGGTTTTACTTTAGAACTTCTGAAGGCTGGAGGAGCTCCAGTAGTACAGGATCTACAGAACTTCTTCAACTTCATCCTTCACTGTGGGATAACTCCTAAGGCGTGCAACGAGAGCTTGGTGGTTCTGTTTTTTAAGAAGGGAGACTTCTTAAAAACTACAGACCTATCTCGCTCCTGAGCCACGTTTATAAACTGTTCTCAAGGGTTACCGTCTCGCCAGAAGACTCGACGAGTTCCAGCCACCGGAGCAGGCCGGGTTTCGCGGAGGATATGACACCATAGACCACATTCACACAGTGAGGCAGATTATACAGAAGTCCGAAGAGTATAATCAGCCCCTGTGTCTGTCTTTTGTACCCTATGAGAAGGCCTTTGACTCTGTCGAAACCTGGGCTCTCCTGGAATTCTTGCAGCGATGCCAAGGGGACTATTGTTATATCGAAGTGTTGAGATGTCTGTACGAAGCCGCCACTATGAGTGTCCGAGTACAGGACCGGCAGTCTAAACCCATCCAAACTGCACCGAAGAGTGAGACAGGGAGATGTCATATCTACGAAACTGTTCACAAGCGGGTTGGAGACGATTTGCGAACGCCTTTGCTTGACAATTTGCGAAAGGCTGCTGGTAGAAGCTGGATGCATGAGCTCAGGACAAGGCGCAATGGCGCTCATTAAGCGAGGCCTGTGTTCATGGACTGCTACAGGCTGACGATAATGATGACCATTGGTGATAATTGACATAAACCTAAAAAGTTATGACGAATTGTTGAACTTCAGCAAAAAACTTTTATGACGAAATGATTACGGTTATTTACACAAGCCCAAAATTATTCCCAGTACTTGCAGTTCCTTGTTTGAGCAGTACTGGGTTTTCATTGAGACGTCATTGATTCACTAATCAAGATTGACCGATCGATCATTGATATTGTATGACAGGCGTGTTTGGATATTTATGATTCAAATAGATAGGTAGGTACTTTTTAATGAATATTTACAAAGCACGGACTCCTTTTGAAAAAAAAATTGCCATTAAAATCATCAACAACATGTAGAAGTCCACTGCTGAACATTCATAAATAACTCTCCTCCAAGGATTGCTACGAAGAACGGTTTTGAGCCCTCTCCATCAACCGACTACCTGCAATCTTGACGATGTCATCGGTACATCTGGTAGAGTATCTCCCTACACTTCGCATTCCAGAAAGCGGTGGCCAATCGAAAACCTTTATTACCTAACGGTTATAAGACATAACTTTCAGAATCAGCAAGTTGAAGTGATAAAGGGCAGACCATATAACCGTAGAACCGATAATAATTTGCTGCTGTTTATCATATTCATCTTTTTTTTGACACCCTCACACAACCTCATATAGCCCCAAACTAAACAGAGCTTGTATAAACACATGACTGACATACTACATAAATTACTTAAATTAGTTAAGCCAGGTAAAGACCGTGGTAGAATTCCACAGGGACCCCATGATCTCGTCAAGTGCTGGCTGCGTCGAACCCTTCATCAGGCGATGAATGGTTCGATGAAGCACTAGCACTACGGTGAGTGAAGGAACACGGTGTGTTTTAAGTCAATAGGCAGCCGAGCTAGCGACAGCTAGTAGCTGGCGGAGAGCCCGTAACGTTTTTGCAAAAAAAAGTAATGTTAACAATATCACTTCAGACCATCACATGATTGTGTTAAATCCATTTTTTATAATACTTGAAAATGGATCAAGCACATGGCGCAACAAATTTTATGTGGTAACCATTCAATAAAAAAAATAACTGTCGTATCGTAGGTCACTCATGTTTGGAACTTCCTCTGGTTTCCTCTGAAAACCAGCGTTGCTTTGCTCGCGGAGCAGCATTAAGCTGAGAGGAGACCTAATTTGGCCCACGCTTAGCACAGACAAATACAGCTCCACAGTATCAGGATTTTAGGGATGGGTAGGCACGCGGACGGGTTTGTTTACCTATCAGTGTTTAGGTTGCTTACCACTTTCCACTTGTCTACCCAAACCTCCTATTTGTGTTGTTTTCTGTTTTAAATCTTGCTACTCTGTTCCTATGCCTATCTTGTTTGTGCTGTTACTCTTGTGTTAATTTAATTTTTGTGTTAATATGTGCCAAATAAAGAGTTTATCTATCTATCTATCTATCTATCATTTACTTGAGGCACGAAGGTGATAACTGATAAGCCTCATGTGTCTGTCTCACACCCTTCAAACCGAAATACAACAATGCTTCTTCAGGGCAGAAAAAGGCATAAAGTTAGAGGTGGTATAGAGTACTTCCCTGAGCCCTTCACAAAGAGCTCTACTACTACTTCAAGTCCACTAAGCCTAGGAAAGTTTAGTAGAGTTTAAGTAGTAGTAATAGAGAAGGCAAACCTTCTTCGTATGAGGTAGTGGCCAACTCTCGTCTCGGGTTTTTAGGCTATCCGAAAGGTTCCGACATGGCATAACTACTGAAAAATCAGGGACCACGTACCTTCTGTAGCATTTCAACGTTATTTATGACAGGTGACCTATACTCTGAACTGAAGTACGGAAGCGTTTAGATCTAAATGCTCCACCCATCAAAAAAATGGAATAGAGGAAGAAAAACACTCACTAAATAAAAGAGAAGCTTGGCAGTATGGTCAAAAGACTTTGGCCTGATCGAATCTAAGCTAAGAAACAAAAAAAAAGCAAATGGTATGTACTGTGCAGGCCGCCACCACCATAACCTGGGCTGTCCATGTTTGAAGCCGAGGGCAAGAGCTAGTTTTCAATACAGATTTTATTGAAGTTATATTTCATTAAATCAATAGTTTTGTTTACATATTTGTATGGAGATAATCATTTCCTGAATTAGTTCACCGCATCGTTAACTTTGTCAGTTATTTGATCTGTTAAATTGAATTAGACAGTTCGAAGAATTGATTTTGATAGTGTTCCTGTTTACGGAGCGGTTGATATCGAGATCATTGTGCAAGATAGCCGATTACATAGCTGGTTACGACGTACGTATTTTCCGGAGGCAAGGTTTTGCAATAGCTAATTTCTTTGAAATCTGCTTTTTCATTTGTAAATGTGATTTTAATATGAATCCTAAAGCAAAAAATATAAGCATCACCGATAACCAACGATTATGTGATCGTTTTTTGACTTGATGACTTGCTTTGGTCGTCAGGCTTTTTGAGTTGCTTTTCTTAGATTTTTTATGGTATCAGAAGATGGAACATGCACATGGCCCACTTGATGTTAAGTTGTAACCATTATCTATCACAAAGCATTGCGTTGTAAAAAATAAAGGGAACATCCTCGAGAAAAAAAGTCGACATGATGTTTGAATTTTCTAAACTAGACTAGAGATAGATATTTTCGTTATCACTATTTTTGTATTGCAATGGCGATACACAACGTGTCGATTTATTTAACAATTTTTTTTTTATTATTTTAAAATGTTTATTAATCCTTTTTATTAATTTTGGAATCCGAATCCTTACTAATAATATATACTCGTACTACTCTACCTATTGAAATGTATTTATCGTAGAAACAGTGTCTAAAAAAAAACTTAAAAGCCGGGGGAACAACAGTTTGTCCAATAACTATAGACGTACAATATTTAACTTATTAACTAGGAAATTTATTGATTATAAAATTCTTTAATGTTATAAAAACATTTTTCTATGAGCCTCTACTTATTTTGTCTCATATAAAGTTTCGTTACAAATAAAATAATATTCTACTCTATTCTATTCTACTGATCATCATGAAATTTCGCTTACAGGTTGTCAGGGGTACAGAACATGACATAGGGTACCTTTCATCCAGAAAAACGTTTCCGAGGTATAGAAAAACAACTTTAACTTAAAGCGAGTGAAGAGCGCAAGCTTGTTTGAAATGAAGTGGTTTCTGATGTAAAATGATTACAAATAAGGTAAAAAAAAACTTTATCTTTGCTACTTTACTTACTACTTTAACTGGTTCTAATAAATAACCTTTATCTTGGCCTCGGTCTCACAAAATAATGTAAACTTATTGTAATAAAATTATATCTTATTAAAACACGAGAGATATTTTACGATAGCAAGATAATTATTTTAACTGATCCTTATCATTTTGGATAATCAACGATTTTTATTTTCAAATTCAAATCATTTTTTTTATGTATTTGCAACCAATAAAATACATTTAAAACCACAAAATATCAAGCATTTGAGTGTACAGTAAACTTTTAACTATTTCCTTATTAGTAGAATTTTCAAGCTATTAATCAAAATATCAAAACCAAACTAATATTTTTAATAATAATTTAGAAACTTCATAAAATATTGCAATAAAACATCGAAATAAATGACAGTAACATATTATATCGATGTTTAAAAGCTCACAAGGCATTTAAGTTGATATAGAGAGGAAAATGTTCAAGTGTCGTATATAAGCTTTATACAAGTTTTTGTTGGAGCGCCCATTTACCACCTATGTACCTACACTCGCAGGTACCATTTCATCGGAAAATGCGAAAAAAACATCGCCGTTCAACCACAGCATTTCAAAGTAGGACCACAGATTCAATACTACAAAGAGAACTTCTCTTCAACTTAATTCAAACATACACATAAATATCTCACAAATGCACAATCTATATTGGATCTTATAGTTGATAGTTACAGTCGAAACTTCATTGGATATGTTTTGATAATCAGCGCTGGTAGAAAAAAAAATTTAGTCTGTCTTATAGAACGTATAGTAAGGGAAATAGAGCTCATTTTGGTATGACTGCTGTGATAGAGTGTTGTGAGAATGGTAGGACAAAGTGGGTCGGCTAACTTCGTCGGGCGGGCTTCGTGCTCCGGCGGACATGCTCTTGCGCACACTCTATCGAGATTTCGCTCGCTATATACACGTTCGACGCTACCACGTTGAATTTACAAGAAAATAAAGCGCGGAATGCGAGCTTTCTTTAAAAACGCGCGCGATATGGACTTGGAATAAACAAACAAACATAATTTTGTTCGGTTTTGTTTATTAGTGACCGTGTTGGACTTTTTTGAAATCAAAATGTTGTGGGAGAACAGTTTCGCAGAGGAGACAGATACGGTGAGTTTTAAAATCCATATGAATAATATACTTATGAATACCTATGTATGTACGTACACTTAGAAACCAAACCCGTAATGCGAATTTAAATTATGAAATCGAGCCGGTTGCACACAAGCATACAAGTTGCGTCGTTACATGTGCGCGTGTGTGTGTAACTTTCTAGTTTTCGCTCGACTCTTGTATTTACATAGAACGTGAACGGTTTTTCATAATAAGTTTAAAAGATTGCTTAGTTACGTGTAAATATTCATCGCGCACGGCCCCGCTGTGAGTAGATTTCGAATGGCTATATTAAATGGCCATATTGGTAAATGTGGCCGGTAGTAACTGTTATGTAAGCTGCGTCCATGCAGTGATTGGCTGGCTTTAGCACTGAGGCTTCGCAAACTTGATTTTCAACACGTTTTTTTGTCTTTGAAAAGTACTCTGAATTGTACAGTCAGCGTGGATAATTGAAATGTTATTTAGAAATAGTACTGTTAATCAAATTACTGAGAAAAAGTAGTTTGCATATACTCTAATTTTAAAAATCTTATGTAAGTTGACTAGACTCATCTCAACTCTATTTGTGCTCTGCCTTTGAAGTAAGTCACAGGTTCGATTCCCGCCCACGACATTTGTCTGGTGAACATCGATGTTTATCCCGTGTTTGGCTGTTTTTTTATGTAAGAAAGTACCAATCTCTGGTGAACATATCACTGTTGACCGTCTGTGAGATGTGCCGTATTATTTAAGTAGTAATGTTATGTTATGTTATGTCGAGCTCAAAACAGGACGCAATGGCGCTGCCATAGGTTGATGATGATGATGTTATGTTAGGCATATACTTTTGCATCAAACTGTACTTATATCAGTTGATAATCTGGTTATTTTTTGTCCTCTTTTGTCACAAAATCATCGAAATCTACTGTTGCTGTTACTTATCTCGATGTCCAAAATGATGTAGAAACATATTTAAATGAATTTTTTTTAACTTTAGTAGAACTGAACCTGTGCTCTTAGTTTCGTAGCCGTCTACGCTACCGCTACGCCGTAGACGTAACCGTGTGTTTCCACTGAAATAACATTTCGACTTATGGATCATTAACTTTTTGTCAAGAGCATGGAATTAAACAAAGACACCACCCCTTTTTGGGAATTTTTATTGAGAACAAGCAGACACAGAATTTTGTATAAGCGTACTAAGAAAAGTTGTTGAAGGAGTTTTCACTTCCCCATGAAAACTCCTTCTTTTTGTTACGATGAAACGTAGTTGAAGCAGTTTTTATAGGGAAGTGCTCTTTATAAAAACTCCTTCAACAACTTTTAATCTTTACTGAAAACTCAACATCAGTCCAATTATGTTACATCTATGCCTTTTTTTAGCTATTTCATTCTATTAAAGACCGTTTACGTTTTGTCAAGAGTCGTCTTCTCAATGTGTATGAAGAAACTAGATGGTAATGACAGTTGCACTAATGCTCGCTTGAATAGCTTAATTAGGCTATGTTTAATAAAAGTTGTTTATTGACTGGTGGATGTGCACGGTAAGGGCAACGTAACTAAACATGTATACAAGATTAATTTCCAAAACATGATAACCTCGCTCGACCTTGAGTAGGTACGATTTATTGAAGTCCAAAGATCGTAAATTCTTTATGAGAAAGCGTGGGCGTTGTAGAAATTAGTAGAGAGAGGTATTTAAAATCACTGTGTTTAGATGTTTTGTTGAAAATAATAGGTCCAGTTTTTAATATGAGTAAATATTGCTGGACATTATCGCACAACTAATTTAGCCCCAAACGAAGTAGATCCTATTTAATGGTAAACATTTAACTGATATACTTTCTATACATTTTTATATAAATATACATTTTAAATAGAAAACACTCAGACCCGAGACAAATATTGGCATATGCTTGCTCAATAAAATGTCCAAAAAGGGACTGTATCTCGATTCCTCTTTTGTACGCCACTAAAGAGGAAACGAGACAGCCTTTTTTCTGAGAATACGTTAGGCACAGATTTTGTTATAAAAACTCCTTGGAAATAAATGTTATCCAATATCGGTTGATGAAAGTAAATGGAAAGAGAAAATAAATGTTGTATCGACCCCACATATTGATAAGATGATGATTTATAGAATAATGCTGATGTATATAAAACATTTGTCCATTTTCAGTGTCAATAATTATTTGGTGCTATCCAAAATTGTATTCTTCAGTTTTTTGTTATTACATACGTAGACATGACTGGGACAAATTAGCTATTTTTAAACGTTTTAAAATTAAATTTTAACTATAAGTAAGCCTCTAGGTACTTGATAAAATACGTTGTTGCCATTTAAAATGGTCATAAAATTCACAAACAAAGAACTTGCAATCTTCTTTTGATAATTAATTTACAAAACGTGATGTAATTTAGTTTTATTCCGAAATATCATATGTTATTCTTTAATAACATATGCAAGAGTCACGTTAAATAATTTGAAGTGATTATATTTGACTAGGCAGCACGTGACTAGGTTTTGAGAAATCAATTCAAAATTACGCATTTTCAGAACAATTTATTAAAGAAATTAAATTGGTCTGAAAATGATTTTGTATAGAATAGAATAGCTTTTTTTTTTAATTAATCGGAAAAAGTACTTTTTTTTGGGTTACATTACATTAATAGCTATCAAATGAGTCCTATTTTGTGTCTTCTTAGGACCACTACATAGGTACCTATGACTTGATCAGTACAAGCACCTCAAAGAAAACAAAATGGCTGCCATTTTATCATGGAAAGAGAGGGAAAAAAGAGGGATGGTGATTTGACGATAAAATTTACCGTGGTTCACTGCCCCAAAGTCTCCTACACCGGTAGCCAGACATATTGTATCTAATATTGTATCTAATATAATATATAATAATATATCTCCTTCTACAATGCTATGTCTTTATTTAAGACGTTGCATTTTCACGTTGCGTGCCTGAGTACGTCGTCTAGTGAGTAGGTGTTATTCATAACTCAAAGCCTTAAATTACTCTTTCTTAATTTAAAAGGCTCTATATTTATAAAAAAAAGTAATTTGTTAGACATACTTTTCAAAACCCTTAAATATTTTAACACTGAGTTTGTGTTAAAATAGATAAGGGTTTTGAAAGGTAGGTTTTTATAAATAGTATTGGATTTTCGAGAAAAGGATTAAATATTTCCAACGAAATTATCTTAAATGTATTAAACTTAAATATCAATTTCCAAATAATATTCTCATTTATAAAGTGAGTTTTTTCATTGTGAGTCGGATAGAAACGTCAATGATCGCCCACGTGTACTTTTGCTTGCTATCTGCTGGTGGATTTGGGTTCTATTTGTTCCACTTATCAACTATCTTATCATTACCACGTTGGTAAATTTTCGCAGAACTTTGATCAGATACATTCGATATTCAGCTGTCAATGACACTATTTAGCAAAGTGTTAGGAACTCTGTTAAACTATTTTTTTTTAGAGGAGTATTCATAAAATGATTACATGCTCAGAGGCCCTATACTAACTGAGTTGCACACTGAAATTATAGGCACCGGTCCTGCTTTGACAGTTTGTCAATTGTCACTCCTTGAATTCCAACAGATGTAATGTCAAAGTTTGCAAATAAAGGTCCGGTGCCAACCATTTCGGTGTTCAACTGAGTAGTTATATGGGCCACTGGTGCATTTACAAAAATGCTATTTAAATCTCGAAATGTGAACCTTATTATTGTGCAATAACTGCAAATATAATTGATAATCCCTTTAAAAAAACGTACCTAATGCAAATCTTTAAAAAGTTATCTTTAAGTTAGTGGGTATCTCATCTTTGTGATCGCATCATTTCTAATCTTTCAGAAAACTCCGTTGATATATTCCCGAGTACGATACACTGTTTTAATTGTCGTGAAAGCATAATGATAGGCAGTACTCTGGCGATGCGTGGTTCCTTGCCTGTGTGGCTTACTTTATACGAAACCATAGCTGTTGCTTCACAATCCAGATTTTTTTTATTTATATCAAATAATAGTAAGAACCTTGAAGAGAAAAGATGTTTGGACACCTTATATGTCATGACAACATTATACACAACATCATAGAGGGAAAAGTAGAAGAAAAGAGAGGTAGGGGAAGAACAAGGATAAATTATAAGAGCCACATTAAAGAGAAAGTAGATGTCATGACGTATAGGGAAGTAAAGGAAAAAAGGCTGCTTTGGAGAAAAACAGATGGAATGAGCTGCATCAGTAGGGCCGACAAGTGCACAGCTCAAGCGCAAATAAATGATGATGAGTAAGAAACTACACTACAATTAAGTTTAACGTTCTTACTAGTAATATCTAAAAAATATTTAATAGAACTTGCACCATCATACAATTTCCAAGCTAGTAGTTTTTCTTTTATAATTTTGAATGAACAAAAGAAGTAATTTTATAAGTAATCTGTTCATCACTATCACTACAAAGTATATAACAAAGTCGCTTCCCGCTGTCTGTCCGTATGTATGCTTAGATATTTAAATCTACACAACGAATTTTGATGCGTCTTTCAAATAGAAAAAGTTATTCAAGAGGAATGTTTATATGTATTATTAACACCCAGTGCGAAGCCAGGGCGGGTTTTATTTATATTTATTTATATGTAGTATTCAACTTACAACTATCGAATGTGATAATTTCATAAAAATATAATAGTTACGTAAAGGCACCAACAAAGTTGAAGTATACCAGATTCAACCCGAATTTTCGGCCCACGCTATTAAAAAGTCTGTACTTGTTGCTCACGATAATATTTGTCCATATTCTTCGCTATTTAACATTGTTACTAATAATCATTCATTGTGCGTAGAAATTACAATTTATTCTACACACGAACGTCTGCACGTCCTTTCCGTGTAAGTAAACCTTTAGATAAGTACTTTCTTATACATTGACATTTGCCTACGTCAATAATAGTAGATTGTTTTACAAGGGACTAAACCATCCCATTATATACGAGGTTGTTATACTCCCGAGCGTAGCGAGGGAGGATGACAAGACCGAGTTATAATGGGTGGTTTTGGCCCGAGTAAAACACTGTACTTTTCACTTCGATTGCGAGAAAATAAAACAATTCAAAATTAGACAATTTTCAGAAATTTTATTAAAAATTAATCAACCTTCATAAAACATCACCAAGACGGTTCTATTTTCAAAAAAAAAAAGATTGACGGAGCACCAAGAAGTCGAGTTTTTATGTATGAGAACGAATGCTTTGTACGGGCTGATGATTTTAGACAAAAATTAAAAAGAAACAATACTTTTTAGCCCGAGGTATTAAACTCGAGTTTTAGGCCCGCTAAGCTACACTATTATGATACACTTTTTGAGCAAGAGAAGTGAAAAGGTATTTATAGGCCAGGCGTATTATAATAAATGTTGAAGTGTATTTATCATTCACTAGATTTTCCGGCGGTTTCGCTTGCGTAAATGTAGATTATTTTTGCCCTTAGGAACTTTTCAGGAGAAAGGTTTTCAAATGTCCTTGTCGTCATGGTAATTGATTGAGCAGTTAAGGAAAAAGGACAAACAAACCAACTTACTTTCGCATTTACAATAATATGGATAGTATTAATTAAATTAATTTTAATTTAATTTACAGTTCTTTTTTTGTATTGTTTAAGAATTTTCAAAAAATGTACAGCATTTTTAAAACGACAAAAGGTTTGCGTGAGACGCAAATATTTGTTTCAGGGCTGGGTGTTTTATAAAGTACATAGTATATCAGTCATTTGGTTCCCATAATACAAGCTCTGCTTAGATTGGGTCTACATGATGCTGTGTGATAATGTCCAGCATTTTTTTTCTGTCTGCACGTGAGTAGCACAAGTATTAAAACGTGTTTATATAATGTAAGTCGCAATTACCAAGCCGTCCAGTAGGCGGTAAGAAAAGTACCGACCGGCTTAAAGACCTCGGAAGAGAACCATACGAGTACGAAGGCCATTTTAATAAATAAGCAGAATTAAACTCTAATTCAATAAATACAAAGCTTATAATACAAACGAAGGGGGCTTATTTTTCATGCACAGTTTTTTTAACTATCATTGATCTCGTGCAATTTAAAATCTTAACGCTTTATGTATAGAGTGCAATAAATTTGGACAAAGGCTTTTAAATTGGGAAATTTATTTACGTCTGTTTTGAGATTAAGAGGTGTCCAAAGTAATATTTTATTTGTGTTTTATCAATACTTAGTATTAAAGCTGACATTAAAAAGTCGCCAAGATAATGCAAACAAGTGATTTATATAGATTGACGCCCAGTTGGTGATTAAGTATAAAAATTAATTAGGCAGTATTTTTAAAATTAGCGTTGCACGCATGACATATTTTTGGTTTACTAGCCAGTCAGTCAATGAAGCAATTTGATTATTCTGAAGGTATCTCCTCAGAAATCGTTAGTCAACAACAATAAGGGACCTATCAGACAGAGATCGGTCACGCGTTCAAGCGTTTTGCGTTCTATGCCATGTACGTATTCGCGTGCTACTGAACGCCTGCTGTGTGAGTCTATGTAACAGCGAACTCAGAACGCGTGACCCCTCTCTATCTGATAGGTCCCTAACACCAGCCTACTGAGACCGCTTTGAGATATAGGCCTCTCCTACTAAGAAGAGGTACCTATATGCCTATAATCCCCACGGGGATGCGGGCTAGGGATCGCAGGGAAACCGATTCTCGCACCGCCAACGCTACTGCCTGTCAAGGGCCAGGACTGCAATCAGCCTGGCCCAAAGCCCCGTTTGTGTGTTTTTTTTCACTCAAAGAACACTATCACTAGATTATATAATAATAAACATTTTTGTTAGTAAATAACCTGTAATAAGGAGTTACAAATAAAAGTATTTATCTGTATACGTATACAGCAGACCGCACTACAGATAGTTGATTGGTCTCAAAAGGAGATAAACCAACATACAACGATCATTTATAAGATTTATGAAACACTTATAGGTAGGTAATTAAGATGTACAGCCACAGATAACATAATACTAACATTCCCTAAATTATAATATTATATAGCTTATCATTTAACTATTCATTACATGTAGGTAATGCCTATCCGTATACCACGCATGATATTTATCCGTATGCCATGCATAGAAAAACTCTTTATTTTTTTATCAAGGCCTCTATTACTCATACTCATTTATTTCACCATAGGAACCTTAATTACACATGGTTGCGTACATTTTTAAAAGGTACACAACAAAGAACTTAAAACCAAATAGTGGATTTTTACCACGCTAAAGAAGAAGAAGGATATTAGTACGCCTTTTAAACATAATCAAATTTTATACGCATTGAATGGTTGATCAAAGCCCAAGGAGATTTCAAATCACTGGATCTAAATTTAGAATATCGCTTGACCAATCCGCTAAGGTAGTACCCGACCGCTTTTCTTGTATTATTATTTGCCTGCTTTTTGTTGGCTTATAACACGGGCCATTTGATTTGATTGCTTTTCGTGGACGCTGTGTTTTTAACATGAAATCACTAAAGTGTACTTCGGTTCATATAATACTGATTATTCCGTTTTAAAATGTTTTATATTTTTTAAGTTTACTTTATTGCTTATTTAAAAAAAAGTCGTAATTGGAGATTATACCTGGCTGGAGGGTGTTCTACACTATGTGACGATTTGCAAGAGGCTGCTGGTAGCAGCTGGATGCGTCGAGCTGTGGACAGGGCGCAATGGCGTTCATTAGAGGAGGCCTATGTCCACCAGTGGACTGCTATAGGCTGATGATGATGATGATAAAGCAGGTTCTTTTAGATGTGTCACAGTATTTAAAGAGACCTACAATGTCATTCGCATTAATTACAAGAGCTTTCCCATGCATTTTCTGCAATTACCACTTCAATATGAGGTGCAGTTTAAATGCCACTTAAGTACACTGTAATTTACAGTTCAGTGGTCATTAGTTACTGAGCTTGATGATCTATCAAAAAAAACATCTTCATTATTAAATATACGTAGGGTACGTTCTACACATACGTGCTCTAAGAAGCAGTCATTATCATCATCATCATCATCAACAAACTATAGAAGTCCACTCCTGAACATAGGTCTCCCTCAAGGAATTCAACAAAGAACGGTCTTGAGTCCTCTCCATCCACCAATTTCCTGCAATCTTGACGATGTTGTCGGTTCATCTAAGAAGCAATACTTTGTTATAATTAAAAGTTACCACTTAATATCAGGCGGACCATGCATGGGTTAGTATAATGTTAAAATAAATTAAAAAAATAGGTATAGTTATAAAATAAGAATATTTTACTCATGAAACTAACGTGAATTAACTCATTCATATTGAAAAACGGGAATTTTCACGTACCGTTACATAGGTGAAGGCACCGACGGCGTTTCGACTCGTTAACAGAGTCTTAGAGAATAAGAATAATTTAAAAATAAGAGAGAATAAGAATAATTTAAAAAATAAGAATAAATAATTCAAAAAATAAGTTAGTGACGTTAAAATTTTCATCGTCTACAGTCAAACAAAACTTGAAACGCGTGACAGAATTTCAGCATATTTCGTAACTTCTTTGAAAAACAGCTCAGAATAGGTATTTGTGAGCAATTTTCACTTTTGTGAAGGTATCGAGGTCGAGGACGTACTACGACTTCTAAGTTACGTGAGCCAGTTGCAATGGAGGTGTAAATGGTTGGATGTGGCATTTTCAACACAATTGTAGGCAACTACATAAATTCTTTTCAAAATTATCGATGATCGCTGAGAGAATTAGTTACTAAATTTATTATTTAGGTTTGTAATTTTACCAAGGCTATGTGGCGATGCATTTATGTCTTAATTATGATTGCAATAAAATACAAAGCTAGATCCTTTAATAAGCAACATAATTTACATTTAGGTACGAGCAAAATAAATAAATAAATAATGCGGGTCGTAATCACACAGCATCATGTAGCCCCAAACTAAGCAGAGCTTGTATTATGGGAACCAAATGATTGATATACTACACATATATATATTTTTTTTGTAAACAAATGGAAATAAATGTAGTTTTGTTTTTTACATCATTATAAAATCATTACACCCAGTAATGATTTTAGTAAGTAAAGTAAATACTTTTGTATTTACAGATAAAGCATCTATTAATAAAATATTTGACAATCTGTGGGTTTGCATTCAAGTTGTCTTTTATACCACACACTCGCAACTTCATTACTCTAAGGGCCTATTTCACCATATTAAGGAAATATCAGAATATGCTATTTGCTGGTGAAAAATATCCAAATGAACTTGTCCCTTTAACTGGCAATTAACCTAACAAACCTAACCTAAGGCAATTAAATTAAAACTGCCCTCTTTAAGAATAGTTACATTTTGTACTGCTTACATTAGAACATGTCTTCGAGACGTTTATGAAATTGAATTATCTTAGTTTGACGTTATTTAGGGGTGGTGAAAGAGGCGCTTATGTATCCCATTTATTGTATAATTAGTTAGTCTTTAATACCATATCTACAGTCTCGGAACTTCAGTGCTCTAAGTATTCGTAACATGTCCACTCTGAATCATAGTGTTGCGAAAGTTCGACCACGGACCAGTCGAAACAGGAAAACGAGAGATCAATTCTTATTCTTCGGCTCATAGAATTGGGTAGCTATGAATCAGCTGTTAATTATCTTTTGTGCAATATTTTTGGAAATATCTGACTCAATTTGGCAAGGCTGGGCCAATGATGGAACTCAATTTGGGAGGCTTTTGTGTTATGAGAATATGTGTTTTTGTTAAAAACCTAAGACCGAGGGAATCATTTTGTAAAGATTAAAAAATCAAGTTAATTCAAAATCTTAACACTTTATTAGTACAATTTCATAAAGGTTTTAAAATATAAACATTTTTGTTTGCCTTAATATGACAATTATAATTTTCTTACAAAACAGCGCTGAACGTTCATCATTAGCATAACCCTTTTTTGGCAAAGGGTTATGAGAGCTTAGCGACTTACTTAATTAAATTAATCCGAGTTTGATACTTTTGATGTATGTTTATTCGTTCGTGTAGCATAAGTACCTTATGATTTAATTATTTTCTGTTTTGTAATTCAGTACTGATTTTTTTTTCTATTTAAATAATAAATAATTAAATAATGCTTGACTATCATACAGAATCATGTAGCCCCAAACTAAGCAGAGCTTGTGTTATGGGAACCACGTGATTGATTTTTTTGTTTTTGTTTTTAAATACATACATATCATACATAGAAAATACCCAGACCTGAGACAAATATCTGCAGAACATGCAAACATATGTCCCGCTGCGGGAATTGAACCCGCAACCTTCTGCGTCCCAGGTGGACATTCGCCCACAGCGCCACAGATCGTCAATTATTCTATATATTTTTCTAAAAAAAATCAATTTAGGTGAAACAAAACGAATCAAAATTTATACACACATAGTTAACCAGATAGGTATTTAGGTCGTGATAGAACCTTCAAGTGAGGCAATAGACGTAAATTCAGCTGTTGCTGCGCGTTGTGCTTATTTTCAGCCCTCCTTGGGTAGATCCTTAAATCTGATAATATCCCTTTGCTTTAAATATAACATAAATATAAATGTGCTGGGCCTGTTTCATCGCAATGCAAATGGATTAATAAAAAATTTACTAAAATAAAAATTCTCTCAAACTTTTCCGTTGGAACATAACTTAAACGACACTATTAAATAACTATCTATTCATGGCGCTATAGTAAAATAAGATAATGATCTGTCCTATAACTGTTTATATTAAACAGCCTTAAACTAATTAACTCGAGATATTATTATAAATACTGGCATTGATCGAATTAATAGGATAAACTTGTTTTCAAAAGTTATCAAGTGTTCCTACTGAGTTTGTCGCGAATAATTAGCATAAATGTGTCGTTTGCGTATACTAAAGTGTTAATATTTCCAAAATCATACTCCTTTGTAGCAGTGTTATTGCTGGTCTAGAACTTGTAGATAATTATGTCAATCTATTGAGGTTGAAACAATATTATTCTGAGGGTTGTCTTTGACCTGGTTTATATTAATTCAATCTTCTGCTACATATTTGAATTCCGTCAATTCGGACAGAAACAATAAATGACGACGCCAGCTGCTTTTCGCTGTGTTATGTTTTTTTTCCATTTAAGTTATATTTATTATCTATTATCAGCCTTCAATGTCCCACTGCTAGGCCAAGGCCTCCCTTCCATTCTCTATTCATCCATCTCCTGTTGCTAAGATGGTCCAATCGGCACAAAATCCAGCGGGCTCGTACTTCCATCTCGTTCGAGGCCTGCCGCGAGTCCCCGACGTTGTGGGTCTGTATGATCAACTCGGCCCACCTGTCTCCGGACATGCGGCAGATAAAGCCCTGTAAGCTTGGTGACTTTTTTGCTACATCGGTTATCTATGTCTTGGAGCGCAGCACGGTATTGCGAATGCGGTTAAGTCTTTTAAATCTTAGAATGCTACTTTCCATCGTACGATAACAAACCTTATGTTTATACTTTAATCAGATTAGGAAACTCAAATAGAACGTGGCAGGATACACAGGCGAGGTGATAACTTTATAATATGGTGATATGGTGGGATTTGCATGAGCTGATCCGACCATCTCCATTCCACTTCGGGACAAGCAGACGCATGGCTCAGTACCATACTTACTTAGTCGATATACCACATATTCGTACAAAACGGTTTTCTTCTACTTTTAATATGAGAACTGCAAAGGATTGGATCTCTCTACTGGCCTCTGTCTTTCCTGGTAACTATAATCCGGGCCATTTTAAGTCTACTTTGTGCTCCATCTTAGACCACAACTTTACGAACATCAGGTGAGTTCGTGGTCAAACAAAGGTCCACCTGATGTAAAAAAACCGGTAATATGAATAAAAAACAATGTAATAGATAAGAATATAAATTGTAACATGGATAAAATATAAGCCAAGCAGAGATTCTTGCCAATTCTTCTCCGTTTGGTCGCGTTGCGAATTGGAGTAGATTAAAAAAAAATACGATACAAAGTGTTACAGTTCTTATTGAATATAAAAATGTTGACTTTGGTGGAGTAGGATAGTTACGGAGTATAGCGTGGAAAGTCCGACTGCAAGATCGGCAGACGACATTGTCGAAGTCGCGGGTCGTATATTGGTTAGACTGCAGAAAGAGTTGACAGTTGCTAACGGCCGGTTCCTATAATATACCGTTACCGATGACGCCTCGTTTTCCCCTGAAAAACTGACTAATTTTCGACGCCTCGTTGTTAATTTTTGACAGTTTTTCAAGGGAAAACGAAGCGCTATCGGTGACGGTATATTATAGGAATCGGCCATAAGCCAGCAGTGGGTGAAATCAGGATGTCGACACCCACCGATGCCGATGCTCAAACCAACTTAAACATATAAAAAAAGGACATAAATCTAATGAAAGTACAAGTAGAGTGATCTCTTTCATGATGATGATGATAATTCAGCAGTGTTGGCAAGAAGAACTAACAACAATAATTCTAATATCCAAATAAACTTTAATGTTTATGTTAAGTGTTATTATTATTTTTATAAGGAAGAGTTGGTAGTAGCTCACATTTTATCTACCATGTTGGTTATTTATAAAAATCTGCTTCTTCTTCTGCGTAGGAACTAGTGACCACCTCTGGTGTCGGAGTTTTTAGACCACCCGAAAGCCGCCGACAAGGCTTAACGATTGAAAAGCCGGGACCAACATCTTAACGTGCCTTCCGAAGCACAAATCTAAATGTCACTAAACGGTCACCCATCCAAGTAAGGATCGGTTGGAGTGTTGCTTAACCAAGGTGATCTATTCAGAACACCGAAGTTAACCACGCCACGAGCGCTTCAAATAAAAAAAATTGTAAAAGACCATGAATCCAAACTAAGGTCGTAGAAGGTCACCACATTTATTATTCTAGTTCAATAAAACTACTCGTTTAACACGTTACAGAAGTGGTTATAGCTGTATGTTCGTTTGATGTATTTTTTGTCATAGTTTTTTAAACTAAATATATATTAGAAGAAGGCGGGGCTTATTGTTCCTTGATCTCATAGATCCTAGAACCATAGTTATTAATAAGCATTAAAATATCCACCACATTACGTACGTAAGTACTTTTGTTACAAAAACATTAGATTTGGTTAAATTCCGTGCTGACTGGATCATTTTTGAGGAGATGGATGAATAGAGAGAGTGGGGGGGAGGCTTTTGTATATCAGCGGGATGTTGATGGGTTATAGCAATAATAAAAAGTATTTATTTAAATATCAATTGTAAAGAACCGACATCAGCCTCGTGACGGAAAGATAGGTCTCGGCATTTTGGTTACACTTATAGAACAACGCCGTTTCGTGGTAGACATACTTCAGGCAGTTTTTTATGCTACAAAACTTATTTATAAGTCCTACGTGACACTTTTGGTACTTTTTCCTTTGTCACGCAGAATTTCTATGAAAAATACAGAACGCGTCGCATCGCGCATCGGTCGTAAGGGAAATTGGCACATTTTTCGTGGGTCTTTGTTGCCAAGTCGGCTAATGTACATGATGTCCTTTTATAAAATCTTACACGTTCTTTGTTTATGTACATAGATTTTCAAAATATTGTAATGGTAAAAGTTGTATGTATTATTACATTTATTTCTTCAACAACAACAACAACAACAACAACCTATTCAGTCCACAGCTGGACATAAAGATAGAAAGAAAAAACTTTAATTTGACGAGAACAGAAAAATAATCACACTTAATAATAAAAAAATAAACAAACTAAAGAACCTACATTACTTACAAAGTAAAAGAAAATAACAAATACAACAACCTTAAAGTGGTAGGTACCTATTTACATCTAGATTTGAGTGCGTTATGGTCCTCGTTAAAGGACTCAACTCAGCATTGTGTTGAATTGTTAGCTATCAACGCTCATTTTCAGTTGAGACCAGATTTGCGAATATCATCACTTTCCTTGTAATAAGCGGGATATGTCCATAATTTCTACGCTAGGAATGAGGACTGGGGATTGCAGATCACAGCTTCTGAAGGGTGCAACACGGGAAGGTGACATTATAAAGAGGGAAATTGGATCCCTTTACACCTTAAAAGTACAGTTGTAAATATTTGTCAAAAATCTTACGATTTGAAGAAACTAGTATTTTTTTTATACTACTAAGTTAGCAAACAGGTATATGGCACGCCTGACGAGCGGTTCCCGTAGCCTATGAGGAAAATGGACAAAATATATTTCAAAAGATATTTTTTTTCTTTTTATTGTAGAGCTTATGTAGCTTTTTCTTAGCTCTATAAATATTTTCTGATATAAGCCAATCTGTGAGCGGGTTATAGAGTTTGTATATCCGTGCGCGCCCAATCGTAGCAGTGAAAGGAATAATGACGTCACAACTGCAATACACGGCCTTGCTATAATTATAACAAGTAATTGTAAACCTGTTTATTTAAATGTAAAGGATTGTCGTCAAATCGATCTTAATTGATCTAGACTTTATAATTAGTACCTAGGTTATTCTGAAAATACTCAAACCTGCTCATACCCTGCTTATGTAGGTACTTTCTTAAGCTTTATTTATAGACGGTGTAACTGGAGGTATGTTTTTTTTATTTCAATTTAAATCAAATAACGACTCAAACGGCATAGTTGGACAAAATACCCACTATTGAGCTACTTGGAGGAGAACAAATTAAGAGCTTAGTCCTAATACTTTGGCTTCACTCTGTCCAAAATTTATTAATCTGAATTACTTCGGAATAACTAAAAATCTGGGAACAAACAGGTATGCAGGTCCATTATCACCCTGATATCCCTAACTCCAGCTACACCGTGTAAAATAACAGTCTATTAACAATGATATCTATTATACAAAACGTAAGGTTACTAGAGATTTTAAAGCTTTAGTTAACAATTTAAGTATGATAGGATTCTGTCATAAAACTATGCAGACCGATTGGTCACACGCCATGTTGGAATAACTTGCTAACTTAATGCCAACTTTAACTACTTGCAAGATGGAAAGGTCACATTCATGTGGCATTTAGCCAGAACAATGAACGTCAGTGACTTATTAAATAGACACTCGATGAACATTAATGTTTCGAAGCTCGCTTGAATTTAAACACTGATTTTATAAGCTCCTGGCCAGCGGATTTGCTCGTATTAAAAGTTGTTTTTCTATCTTCTGAATGAAAGTAGGTACTTAATGATATTTTGTGGACCTGAAAACGCGTATGCGAAAATTCATGGTGATTTGTTGAGTATCTAGTTAAGGCGTGAAAGTATAAACACAAACAAACCAGTAAACTCAATTTGGCATGTGTTTTATAATACCAAACATAGGAGAAAGGGTGTTCCCTTAATATTTGGACATGGCGCTATGCGCTATGCCCGAGGTGTCCAAGATGTACAACATGAACAGTTGTGTTATTCAGCACTCAAAGCATTATATTATATTAACTTGTTCAAGTACATACTGGCCGATTCTGAGTAATGCTTAGTAATTCTAGTTACAACTAACTTAAAATCATGTTGTCTCTATTATCCTTATCTATAAGGGACAGCTTAAGTATCGATAAATTGAGAGAAAATCTTTCCAAATCACTACGACTTTTAGTATTGCTTAGTTTCACTCTCAGTCTAAGCTCTCGTGGATTAGCTATTTCAGTTTTCTAAGCAGATCATCCTCGCCCGGTTACTTGGATGGGTGACCGTTTAGTGGCATTTAGATCAGAGCACTTCCGTGCTTCGGAAGATACGTCAAGATGTTGGTCCCGGCTTTGTTAGTCGTCAAGCCATGGCGGAAGCCTTCGGGCGGCCTAAAAACTCCGACACAAGAGTTGACTCACTCACACTAAGAAGAGAAGTTTCGCTACCTGCAACAAAGCAAATACAAACCGGGAATCCAAAAAGTGTAAACGGATTAAGCCACATAACTCGAATATCTTAGTATTTAGGCGTTGGTCGGTGAAGGGGACCGGTTATCAAGGTCCCTCGTTCTTGGATTTTCCAGTTGCGATCGTACAATCTGTTTTGCCACTGTTGCCAGGCCTTGCAATATTTTTGTATCGTTTTAACATTAATTTGTCTTTTGGCTGAGCTTTTTGTTTGAACAAAGGGGAATTGGTTTAGTTTGTAAATTATAGGTGTGATAGACCTATTGTTGTTGATATTTATAATATGTTGTAATGTTTGAACGTAGTGTGTTGCATATTGTCTGATTTAACTACACCATGACTTGATCATTTTTACTTTCCGATGAATTTCAGTATTTGGCGTCGTCCTAATTGGCAACAATCGTATGATGGACACGATGCGTTCTAGTCGTGCGATGAGTTCAAACAAACAGATTCCTTCAGAGTGTCTTAATTAGAGCTCGCAAGCCGTCGCACGAGCACAGGCAAAAATTTTCATCGCACGACGAAAACGCATCGTGTTAATCGGACGATGCCTAATAGCTTGTGGTGGCTTAAAAACTACACGAGTTAAGTTGCTTATAAAAAAATAAGTACTTACTTCAGGACTAGGACCGGAAAGAGAAGTATCGGTCGTCAAGTAGCACGATGGGTTGACGACATAGTCCGCGTCGTGGGCCAGTACTGGACCGTGGCAAGTGGTGGAACAAATGGAAGCCTATACTCAGCAATGAGTGAAGTCTGGCTGCGGATAATGACCTAAGTAAAGTAGCTGTTTATAAAGGACAAACATGTGACGAACATAAAGTCAAAGTCAAAGTCAAAATTTATTTATTCAGTAGGAACTGTATAGTACACTTTGAAACGTAATTTTTTTAATTTACCACCAATTCGTAACGTGACCAAACAGAGAAGAATTGGCAAGAAACTCTGCTTGGCTTATATTTTTTTAACGTCATTGTTCTTAACTATTACATTGTTTTTGATGGAGTTAGAGGCAGTTTCATCCCAAGTTTTTTTGTCATCAAAATAATCAGATATTTTATAATAAGCTATGTAATAAATACATAGCTTACGTTTAACAATATTTTTGAATTTATTTACAGATAGATTAATCACATCATTTGGGATTTTATTAAAAAATCGTACACACATCCCTTTAAAAGATTGACTAACTTTATGGAGCCTTACAGTGGGAACAGCTAGTTTATCTTTATTTCTAGTGTTAACATTATGATAGTCGCTATTTTTCTTGAACATGTTAATATGTTTTCGGACATACATTAAGTTTTCATATATATATAAGTTCTTCTTCTTCTTCGTATGAGCTAGTGACCAACTCTGGTATTCTGGATCGGAGTTTTTAGGCCCCCCGAAGGCCTCTGACAAGGCTAAACGAGTGAAAAGCCGGGACCAACATCTTAACTTGCCTTCCGAAGCACGGAAGCGCTTAAATCTAAATGTCACTATACGGTCACCCATCCAATTAATGACCGGGCGGAGTGTTACTTATCCAAGGTGATCTGCTAAGAACACGTTTACCACGCTACCACGCTCCCGAACGAACATAGGTAGATGTAAGTATCTGGGTGTTTTCTTTATTATATATTTTGGTTCATATACCTGGACCAGACTAGCATGGTATGGGTTGTGATGAGAAGGGACGAAAGCCATGTGACTAAAAGAGTGATGAGTATGAATGTGATTAGATGTATGAGTAGAAAGGAAGTAGTACTGAGAGTAGTATGACTGAAGAAGAGAAGAATGTATTCTATGAGAAAATAAATGGAGTATCAAATGAGTGAATACAGTGTTTATAGCTGCTAGGAGTGAACTGAGAAAGAAAACATGTTGTGCTGACCCCACCTAGAGTAAGATATTTACTGTTTTTTTGTTATTATGAATTTAAATTGCCGTATTTTTGTATTGATTAGTGTAAGTGGTTGCGTGCAGTCGTTCTAATTATTTAAAATAAGTAAATAAGGGCAGGCGAATGATGATCTTTTGTTTCATAAGTATTAAGTTTTGCTTAAAAAAATGGTTCAGTTGACAATATGTGTAGTTATGTTTCTTATATAAATCTGCTAGTTTGCTTTGTTTAGGTCTCGCTATTCTAGGGTTCTAAGTGTTGCTTTTTAAAAATAGTTACCTGGGATTTTCAATATAGTTGTTCGTTTTAACACGTTAGCTGCGGCACCAATTTTTGCATACTTTCCGTTCCTGCGGCACGAGGTATAATCGGCCCGTACCGTGACCAGACGTTAGGGCGACACGCGATCTATTAGACCTCACCTCCTTTTACAGACTAAAATCCATTTTCTGGCGCGAAATCAAAGATAAATGAGAATTTTGGTCCTTATTGATATAGACAGTGAATTGATGAACCCTAATCCACCGTCGCCCCGGGATCTGATGGCTAGTTTAGGAATTATTAGCAAAACAAAATATGGGATCTTATACACCTCGTAACGCACTGAAATAGGGCAAATTTTCGCTGCGATTAGTGATGGGAAAAATAATATCGACGTTTTTAAACTGTCTTAACTACGCAACGACTTGACCGATTTTGATCAATTATATCTCATTAGATCGTTTTAAGGGCAAAACCTGGCAAAACAACACAAAGCTATCAAAGGATACATTTTTTTTTAAATAATCTAAATTGTGCTTGAAGGCGCCATAAAGAAAAAAAACCGGCCAAGTGCGAGTCGGACTCGCGCACGAAGCGTTCCATTCTATACCATTAAGAGGCACCTATTACAGACTTATTATTGGAAAATAATGGATTACGGTTTATGCATAAGGTTTATCTTTCTATTTGTGTATGAAAATCTTAATGCGGTTCACATCGTTTAGACATGTTCGGCGCTGTAAAAGGACGTGCTCTCCAATCGACGTGATGCACAACACTGGTCGCGGGAAGCTCGCGTTGAGTGCGGTATGAGGTCAGGGGGGATATGGGACGTTTTAGCCACGTTCCGCACTGCATTAAAATTATATTAATTCAGTGCGGCAGGAGGCCTAAGACATCCGGTACCAAGGTAGGTACACCACCGAGTCCGGAACCATTAGTGATCTCAAATATATATTTATCTCTTTCCTACACTGGACCAAACCAAAGCTATGCCATTCGCACGACAGAGAAATTCACTTTTTTGCTTGCCGCACCACAGGGAAGTTGCATCAGGGGTGATTTAGGCCTCGCTTCGCACTTAACGTGTTAATAAAGAAAACGTTAACTAGTGATTAAAATGTAATTTATCACCCAATTCAAACAGATAAAACCCAATAAAGACAATACGTGACAAGATACAGTAATTAAACAAACGAGAATATTATACACTATCTGGGATCGCTTAGCAATCCATGTCAAGTCAAGCGTAGTAAACCTTTACCGGAACCAACTCGGGCATTTTATCAGCCCCCTGTAACTTCGATACAGCTTACAGTACGATGTAGGAAATTATGACACAAGGTCGACTTACAAACTTAACCCCAATCGCGAAAATTCGCGCCTGTAGCCATACAACGATACTGGTACGATGAAATACTTTGTGATAGGTAATGGTTACCACTTAACATCAGGTGGGCCATGTGCTTGTTACGTCGTCAAATACCGTAAATAAAACATGACGCTCGAACTACAGTGAGGAACACGTGCACTAGAGCATTTTTTCAGTACTCAGAAGTTAATAATGTACCTAATAGTTATTTCTTTCTTCGTATTAGCAACTCTAGACATGGCTTAACGATTCAAAAACCATCAACCCTTCGAGCACAAACTGAGATCCACTCTCAGCGTGCCTCCCAAAGCACGAAAGCGCTCAAATCTCAATAATACTAAACAGTCATCCATCCAAAGTAATTTGCGATGATAATTACACTATAGTAAATTAATCAAATATTAGCTGAAACATTCGCTCGCATTGTGTTTTGCCCTGATAAAACGAAGCAATAACCTTTCCCAAATCTTAATCAAAATGATTCAGTACATTTGGCCAAAAGCATAATAAATAAACATGTTTTCGCAACCATTTAATAGGTACCTATTAGGCAACCTAGGGTAAGAACAACAAGAGAATGGATCACTAACAAGGGAAAGCGGCATCGACAGATATGGCGGGAGGACCTTGGCACCTATAACAAGGACTGGGTTATAAAAGCCCGAAACAACAAGACTGTAAGGAGTGGAAGGGGATTAAAGAGCCCTTTGCTCAGCAGTGAGACGAGTCAGTCTGTTAATAATAATAAATAATAGTGCCGAGACATGGACGCTCACAAAGGAGTCTGTGCACAGAGTAAGATTTGCACAGCGGGCCATGGAGCGAGCCATGCTCAGCATCAAACTTATTGATCGAGTACGCAACACTGAGGCGCAGGACAAAAGTCAATGACTTCGGGAACAGATAAATCTCAAGTGGAGTTGGGCAGGACACCTGGCAAGACGAGGTGATGGCCGCTGGAGTAAAGCCTTAACCGAGTGGTGGCCAAGGTCGGGCCTAAGAGCTCCCGGTCGTGCGCCAGTGCGTTGGGTCGACGATACAACAAGTAACTGGGCATACCTGAATGAGAGAGGTACAGGACAGAGGAGGCTGGCAAAAACTAAGGGAGGCCTATACCCAGCAGTGAATGAATCCTGGCTGAGATGATGATGATGATGATAATGATGATGATGATGATGAATAATTAAAAGGTACCATTATTAATATTAATTAGGTACTATTTAATAAGTAGGTATGACTATCGCGCGACTTTCATTCTGCACATGCACGAAAATTTTCAATGTCTTATCACAATGAACTTTGGTCGCCTAGATAATATATCATGGCTGATTAAATGTTGACAACAAATTGCTCTATGCATTAAATTATCGTATTCATTCGATAACAGACTTGATGTATACACGTGAATGTAAATGCACATGACATTCATTTAAAAACAGTGTTGCAATATGCATTAAAAAGTTAAGTCTCGGAGTGTTCAGTATTTTGGAAAGATAAATATTTTTGGTGAATAGTTTTGGAGCTAATTATGGATTGTTATTTTGGACATTTTTATCGACAGGTATTTATTTAATAATCTAATTAACTTACTCAATTAACAACTTTTATCTGTCTATTTTAGAATAAAGGGTTGTTGTGTAGGAATTGTGGTGCCAATTTCAAAAAATTCAAAATTCAAAATAAGTTTATTCAATAAGCACATACAATACACTTTGAAACGTCAATTAAAAAAAAAAATTACACCTATTCGTAACGCCAACCAATTTGGTGATTACACCACGCAAATATTAGTTGTCCTCTTTGTAAAGGGCTACCACCATGCTTATTTTTGCGGTGAAGCAGTTTTGCTGTGGTTTAGTTTGAAGAGTGGGTGATGTGAGCGATCTGTGGGTCGATGAAATTACAGGCATATGAGGCTTAACGCCTTCATGCCTCAAATTGATAGACGCAGAACACTGCATCGTAGGACACATTCCAAACATGTATGAAATACGATGCAACGCTTTGTGATTGGTAATATTTATCACTTAACATTAGGTGGACCATATGCTTGTACTATATACTATAAATATTTAAAGTAACGTAACAAAGTACTTTTTCACCCACGGCATTAATAGGCATTCTAAAAAGGAGCATGCTTTGTATGTACTTAGATATACATATTTACGTTGAGACATGTCTTAATGTGCATGTCGAAGAAAATCATATATTAGCAATAAGGCCGTATAGCATGTAGGTACTTAAATAAATCAAGTGGCAAAATAACGAATTTATCAGGTAATCTACTCTAAATAGCCAGTGCCAATATTTCTATTGTATGTATGTAAAATATAATATTCCAGCTTGATACTAATTCTTGCAATTTGATATTTTATCATGAAAATGATGTCATCCAAGTTGATTTCACCAATGCTGGTATGGAAAATCCAACCATATCTTTTTGATTTTTATCATAATCCGTCCTTAAAACGTCAGGTATCAGATTATTTCTATTACGGGATTTTAATATTTTGGAAGAGACACACCTAACAACCTCGAGAAAGATAGGTCTCGGCATGAATTTGGATAAAAGCCGGCTTTTATCGGATACCGAAGTAGATATGTAATCTTGATTATATGACTGAATTACTGAATTTTATGATTGAATAAATGACTATAATTTTAAAACTGACATAACCAAGTGTACTATAAAAATGTTTATATGATGAAATAAATGAGTATGAGTAATCATGTTTATAAAAACTCGAGGTTTGTAAATTTCAACAGATGAAATATCAAAATTTGCAACTGCAGATCCGGTGCTGATCATATCAATGGGGAATAGAGATACTAAATAGACCTTCTGGAGTAGACTTATATAGGCCGAGGGAGAAAAATCAATTGTTAATCTTTTAGATGGAAAGTCAAGCTCTCTCTCTAAGTACAACTGCCTATTACACTTACAATATAATTATTAGTCTATAGATTGATCATTCAAATAAAAGCCGAGCTACCTCCCACCAGGTAAACACACCTGGCTACACTTAAGATAATCAATCAGCCAGCAGTAGTCCGCTACCCGTCATAAGTTTCCTATAACGTGCCATTGCAGTAAATAAGGCCTACGAGTTTTCAACTAGTTCAAACGAAAAAGCAAAAGTATTATAAATACACGGGACATCTCAAAAACAGTCAGCTAATTCCAAATAAGGCAGAGCTTGTACTATAGTACCTATAGGTATCAAGACTGATAAACATAACAGATACTTATAAAACACCCAGACACAGAACAAACATCCATGTTTACCGCACAAATGCTTGTATTGAGGATGGATGTAAGGAATTCCAACCTCCATCTTCGGAATCCAGGCCCACCTGCGCGTGGTGCACCCTACTGTAACAAGCGGGGTTTTAGCGGCCGACTGAACGCGGCATAGCACAGCCTAACACTGGCAAAGCTAAATTCCCTGACTGTTTGCGGTGCGAGAAGCTGTGACGTGCAATCTCCAAACCCACATGCCCTGCGTGCTTCGAGTTGGGATATGGGCATATCACTATTTATTAGGGGAGGCCACCAAGATCACCTTGGTTAAGCAACACTCCGCCCGGTTATTACTTGGATGGGTGACCGTTTAGTGACATTTAGATTTGAGCGCTTCCGTGCGTTTAGCTGTTGGTCCCGGCTTTTCAGTCAATAAGACAAGTCGGAGACCTTCGGGCGGCCTAAAAACTCCGACACCAAAGTTGGTCACTAGCTCATACGAAGAAGAAGAAGGGGAGGCCTATATCTACCAGTCGACTGATGTGTGTGTGTGTGTGTGCATTTGCAGCTCATAAGGTAGGTTAGTTGTACCAACTGTGCTATGAGACTAGTCAAATGCACATTCACTCATCAATATTGCGTGGTCAATCAAAAATAAGTGCTGTACCTACTTATGTGTGTGGGTTGTATGAATGAAGTGTCATACCTAAAAGGCATGCGTTCGGTTAGTCAGCGGCAATACCACTTACATAACCGATGTGCTGGTGTCTATAAATAGAATGTATGTAAATATTGCAAGGAACTTTGACGCAGGTAAACCCAAGGCTCGTGTTGACAAATTATTGGATGCTATTTTCTTATTAAATCATCTTTCTTTTTTTTTATTGAAAATAACAAGATTTTTTGTTTGTTTTCATTGGAAAATGTCTGTTTATTTGTAAGAAAAAAAAACTTATTACTTATCTAACGGACATCCAAAACTATGTTTTTTTTTAAATAAATGGTAGAAATAGAGAACGTAGTCATTATATTATTTTACTGTAAAAGGTGGAGGGTTTTGTTATCATGACATTATTCTGGAAACACTTGATTGAAAGTCTCGATGAAATCAAAACTAAGATGCTTAGCATATGTATTATCTTTTGAAGATTACGATTACGAAAAAGGCCTAATATTGTTTTAACTTATTCATGTGTTAGCGCGTTTATGTCTTTTGTATGGGAAATGTAACGATACTTAATGTTCCTGTATTTATTGTAAACATAAGGTATATATGTTTATCGGTAGTATTTTTTACTTAATGACATATTAGTAGGCCTGTAGATGAAGAGATACTTTAGACTAGTTCATATCTCATTAAATGATTCAGTTTCGTGGTACAAATAAAATAATATTTGTGATTCTACGGCTAATATTAAGAGACACGATTACAAAAAAAGCTCGAAGTAAGAATTGAATATGAATTTTCCACCAATGCCCTCAAATTAAATAAAAATACAAACCTACTTCATGGTCTGATAAAATAAAATGGTTAATTAAATACTCAGCTTAATTATGGTCATAAATAAGTAGGTATTTGTTATGTGTGTAGTACTTGTATGGTTATTTAGATTTGTTCCTTTGTATTGTTATGAATGAAGTGCGGAAGTCGATGACGTCATCAGTCTCAGTCACGAAGCCAGCCGACATCCACAACGTGGACAAGACCAACAATTAAAGTTTCCATTGTGTTAGATTGTATTGATAATAGTGGTTTACAAGCAGGGGTAAATTTAAACGTCCGATTTATTTTTCGAGTTGAATCTAATTTAAACACTGGCCAGGGTCATGTGAAGGTATTACAAAAACAGTAATAGGGTATTTACAAAAACTGACATAGATACCTATGACAATAAATTATAACGTTCTAAATATTTACGAAATGAATTTAATTCAAACACTGGCCAGGGTACTGTGAAGGTACTTCAAAACTCGTAATAGGGTAATTACAAAAACCGACATAGATACCTATCAAATTGTAACGTTAAATTTTTTTCGAAACGAATTTAATTTAAACACTGGCCAGGATGTTGTGAAGGTACTACAAAAACCGTCATAGGTATTTAAAAAAATCAACATAGATAAAAAAAGAAATATTTAAAGAAAATATAATTCAAATTTTAATGTACTTATTAATAATTACTTGTGGTAGAACCAAGCATTCTTTTAGACTTACTACTTAAAGATTGAACATCGTCATGTACAAATAAATAAAACCCAAAAAGTCTTGCTTATGTTGACTGTACTAAACAATTTCGTGTATGTGAGTGGAAAGAAGTTTTTTAATTTAATTAAAGCTACTGGATGTGAGTGGGAATCTTTTTTGGATGTGTTGGGATACAATACAAAAAATCTTAGTGTGATTCGAGGCTATTCTTATATAAAAATAACTGTACGATGTTTTTGCTGATCAAGTATTTATCTCATATTATGTTCTACCTACTACTACACTACCCATAGTAGTAATAAATGTAATACTTTATCAATATTCTTTAATTTACTTGGATTCTTATTTTTTGATTGGCTTGAGCCGTTAATCTTTTCTAGATGTGTCAGACCTTATAATCTGACCTCAGATTCACAGAAAGAAGGTAAGTTTAAATAAGTCATTGTGGTTTTTTTAGTTTGTAAAGATGAGTCACAAAATATTGAATTTAATGTGTCTTTTAAGTTGTTGATCATAGGTATAGGTGATCATAAAAACAGCATTATTAAATATTTGTGGATGAACATTTCTCGTTTTTAAATAAAATTCTGGAACATAAAAATCCTAGTACGTTCCTTGAGGGGCGCTAGTTTAGTTTTTTTTGGTCTATCCTAATTTAATTTTGTTTTAGTTTATGTGCCATAAAACTTTTTTTATAATAACGTATCTGACGTATCTCTATTTTTGAATCTATTCTACAATTAGGGAAGTAACTACCTACTTAGAACTCTCCTAGTACTCTAGTACTCAAGCTTACTGTCTTCTGGATCATTGTGCTCCATCTTAGATCTCAACGTTTCGTAACATCAGGTGAGTTGGTGGTCAAACGAAGGACTATTCAATGTAAAAAAAAACATTGTGTACCTATTACCTATTTTACTAAAATAAACAGTTTAATTTTTACTTGTTCCTAGTTTGCTTGCTCTGAACACCGGAACCAAACTGTCTCAATGTAAATAGGCTGTTACTTGCCTTTACCTACCAGAAAATGCGTCAGTACCTTTATTTTCTTAATTTAGAACTCAATTAAAACTAGGACATGATACCTGCTTCCTAATACTACTGTAAATTGACAAAATAAATTACTTTTTAATTTCTGTTTACACATCAAAACGTAATTATGTGACGTGAGTAGACAAAGTAATAATAATAATTCGGCATTAGTTTAGTAGCGTACTTCCCGTAGTGACGTAGGCACTCATTGAGGCAAAGCCTTCGTGCGCAAGCGCAGACCTCAGTGGCTGTGTGATCTATCCGGCGTACACACGCACTCATGTCACAAAAATTTTCTTACCGGCCAGTATCAATCATTACTCAATCGAATTTGAATTTGGAATGTAGTGTTGTCTCAGTGATATTCGCGGTTTTATCGGTTAGCGTTACCGGCCGGTGAAATTCTAACCTCAAAGTTTGACATGGACGCTACGCGGTGCAACAACCCCGTCAACAACTGACTGTCGGCAATTGTGTGAGTGCGGCTTTTTTCATACAAAGTGAATATTGACTTAATATGGAGGGTGAAAGTTGGCATCAAGTGTTCTGCTCGCCTAATCTTGAGGTAGAGCATCATATCTGTTTTATCACAACGGTGTATTGCTTTACCAAGAACTGACTCATTATTTGCTTTGGTTATATTCACAGAATAAAAAAAGAGGTAAATTATTTCCAGAAAATTCTTTAGTTCATGAACAAACCCAAAACTATAGTTTGTCAATAAAAATGCCATGAATGTTTTATTGCCGATGCTCAATAATTGGCTAGACCTCTTGGAAATACCGAAACTGTAGTTTGTCTGGTTTCAATCTGCAATAAAGATAGAGGCAATTAAGTTTTAAAGGCTTTTGTGATTGGATCGAAGCAAAAAGGTCAACACAATCTGCTAACATATTTAGACACTAAAGCATCTTCTTCGTAATCATTGATTTTGTTCATACTTCAGCTTTGCCTACGGCATGCTTGTTGTGAATACATTCACAGGGTCAAGAAACAGATCAGTGACCCAAACTTAGTAGATACCACAAGTACCAAGAGTTTGGCTTGAACGTAACCATCCTCTGAACTGACTAAGCAAATGCTTTTAATGTCATGTTCTGATGCACTATTTCAAAATTTTGAAAACAACTACGTAAGATTTTTTTTTGCCTTGTTTATTTTATGCAAGATAAAAATATGATAATGATGATGAAGATAAGAATGACCAAGCGAGGTGTGCTGTAAGCGCGTCTATCATTGTTAGCACAGTCGATTTTTTTATAGTGACAAGTAAATCATTGTGTTACAAGAACGTGAATTCCCCAAGGCCTACCCGAAATTGTAACAGAGAGCGCGCATGTCTATGATCTATCGACAGTCGATTAAAATAGAGTGCCGTCACTACGCTTTTTGTGCTTATTGTTGAATGAACTGTTCAGCTTCCTACAAATACATCAATGTCCAAACAAACCGTACAATTATAGGTAATATTATAAACAAGCCTCTAAGCTCAGTTGCTAGCTCTGTCTTCTTAGCTGCAGGTTAAAGGTTCCCCCAAGACAGAGTATCAGTAGCCACTGCAGGGCAAAGGAACTGAAGGAAGTCTTTTAGATATTTAACATTTAGCACACAGTCAACTGGTTTCAAAGTACTATGGTATTAGTATAGACTAGATCACTGTTATAGGAAGACAACTAGATAAAGTCTTAAAATTCAATACGGCTGATATCTTCTTTCTTATGTCCAATATCATCAGTTAGAAAGGAATGCATACATATATCAATGCGACTTCAAAAACAAATCGCTCGAACAAATTTCTATGCAAGTTCATACAAAGGCCCTGGTACGAAGTCGCAAAAATCGTATTGAGATAAAGTATGCATCTCTTTCTAGCTAACATATATGGACATAATAAAATAGAGAACAGCCGTATGAGTTAATGTTCAGAGCGTAAATGAATTTTAAGACTTCTTCTATGCTTTAGTCCTATTATTTTGGACTAGATCTAGTTTGACACTAGTTGACTGTGTGTTAAATTTCACGATCATTTATTTAATATCTACAGGACTTCCTTCAACTTATTTGCCCTGTAGTAGGATATTTAAGACGCATAATGGCAACACAGAAGAGTAAAATATATACAGGTATTTTGTGAAATGATTTTGAAGGCAAATAGCTAGGTATTATAATGGGCACTTTACAAATTACGATATAATAAAAATTCCTGTTGAATATGATAAGTTTACGATTAGGGGTTTGCATAGGCTAAGGAATATGACTGATGACAATAATGATGGTACTTCTTGTTACTTTCTCTACCCACCCGCTGATGACTGTGAGTGACTCTTACGATACCCAGGGAATGCCTATTCATTTCCGGAACAATCCTGGATAGCGTTGATAGTTAAGTAATATCCGTTTCCGCTAAAGAAAATGGTGACTCAGGTGAAAATGATATTCAGTAAACTTAGTAAAAACCGGACTTCAAGGGAAATCTGGAAATCTCAGTATTTCCTTCGTGTGACGATCTCAATGAATACCTACATAACCCGACTATATAGCGGAATTTACACTTTCAATTTTGTGTTCAGAGCTGATATAATAACACTAATTTCCAGCCGCGGCTTCGTTTTCGTAGTACCCAGATAAACAGTAGCCCAAGTGTGTCAACATTATATCTCCTAGTATTATAGGCGTTCATTAGCTACGAAAACCGCTTGCCATTAGGATGACCGTATGCTTGTTTACTGTAAATATATATTTAAAGTTTTATCCAAATCAATGCCGTCGTTACGGAGTTGAGTGGAAACAAACATAATCACCACATTGTTTAATGTGCCCAAGATATTCACGACCTGATCCTACCTTCCCCTTTTTATCGGACAAGCAGGCGTACTTCAAAGTACCACCCATACTTGGTCGATATCCCACCTGGTCGTTCCAAGCGATTTGCCTTCACATTTATTGTTAGTACTAGTAAGAAGAGGAACAAGCTTGCTTTCGGCGCCTGTTTTCCCGGACTTGTACAATCTCGGAGCCTTCAAATCTAGAGTGAATCGATCCTTCTAGGCAAGCGTGCTCCATCTTATACCACATCTTCACCTGCCTTGTGATAATAATCAAATGCTTGACTATTTTATGTAAAAAAACACACGGTAATTTTTGCATTTATAATTTAGTGTATTTTTAATTGTATATTTCTCCATTGTTGATATCTTAATGATTAATAATGACAACATAATATAGGTTAAACCCGGTGCGTAGCCATTTATTATTCGAAAAAAAAGTTTAGATAACTTTTACAATAAGATACCTCTTACAACTGTGTTAAAACATAAACAATGATACAACTATAAAGTCGTTTCCATCTCTTTATAGTTATTAAGTAGACATTATTCTTATTCTAATGTCAGTTGACATGTCGAATTAAATTCCTTGTACTCGTATCCAAGCAAGTACAAGAATAAATAGAACAATAATTATTCATTTATTCAAACGCACGCACTGATTTTATAGCTCAGGTATCTATTAAATTGTTCGTGGAATTAAAAAAGTATAAATCTTAGCGGATATTGTAGCTAACAGCATTCCATGCGGCTTACTGAATTCTCAATTCTTAATTCATATTCTCGTGTGTTTTTATCAATAACACGTAATCACTTATTAATTTATAAATCTCTAGTCAGGTATTAGTTTTGTTTTCCATCATTATCATTATCCACAGCCTGATTTTACCCACTGCTGGTCTTCCACAACGTGTGCCATCCAGCATGATCTAGTCTGACCCATATATCGCACCCCTAGAACAACACGGAATTATGTCGAAAAATCTCAAAATCGACTTTATTGCATATTCGAATCCGATACATAAGCAGATAACGGTTTTTCAACGATTCTGAAAAAAGTAGTTTTTCGCCATAATTCCGTGTTGTTCTAGGGGTGCGATATGGTCTGCTACTTTGACAATATCGTCTTCTATCTTGCAGCCGGACGCTCCCATGCTCCTACAGCCATAGGCCTTTTTTCTTCAATGGTCATCCCACTAATAAATAATATTTTCATGCCCCTCGCTCGCTTCATGCATCTCGCTACTCTCGTGATTCAATTTTAGAATCCTTCGCTAGCTCGGTCATCAAAATTGAGCACGCGGTTAAAAAGTAACTTTGCACTCTTGTATAACAAATAAATATTCTTTTGTCTTTGTCAGTATAATTAAATAAATTTATTTGCTAGAAATATTGTACGGGTACAAAAAAATAGAAATAGGTAGGTATTCACATACTTCATCAAACATTTGGCACTTTTATTTCTTAATAGGTTCCGTCTGTGGCTCACGCCTATGTATGTTCCAAGATTCATCCAAATCTGTTAAGGCACAGTTGAACCATTGTGTCTTGTCATTGTGATATGAATCAGTCTTAGGCCCTTGTGTTTTGAAATAAGTTTCATATAGGTTTATTGTCTACATGCTTATCTAGGTACATTGTTTTAATAGACTGGCACTCACACACACACTCTGATGCCTCACTAGGTAACTAATTAAAGTCGCTAGGCTATGAAGCTATGTTCATAGCTAACACACAATATCAATAAGATAAACTACTCATAAATAAAAAATGTATGTTAAAATAGCATGTACGTATTTCTAAGTTTGCAAACATAATCAAAGCGAGTGTTAACAATAGCATCGCCATCTGCATGAGAACCAGATGAACATTGTTCATTGTTTTAATGCAAATAAAAAATGTAGAAAATCAAGAAAACTTGATTATCTTACCTGACCGGTTAAACTTGAACTTGGAGATTTTCGCTCGGGAAAATGATCTGAATGTTCTCAGTAAAGCCTCAGATGCTGGGAAGATGGGCATCGCATTACTCCGTGTAAGTTTTAGAATATTAAATGAGGGATCATTCGTATTCATCCACAGCCTGATTTTACCCACTGCTGGGTATTGACCTCCCTCAACTTGTGATATTCACCATGATGCTGCGCTAGTCTAACCTACGTACGGCCGTGACTTTGACAATGTCGTCTGCCCATCTTACAGCTGGATATTCCACACTCCTAAAGCCATCCCTAGGCCACCACTCCGTAACTAACAGGCTCTACTGGTCATCATCTCACCTCGTTATGTGTCCTACCCAGCTCCTTTTTGAGTTTCATAATTTGATTTCCCACGTCCTGGATTTCCGCATTAGGAACCCGGTCTATAAGTCAAATATCGAGCATGATACGCTCCGTGTCTCTATGTCCTACTCTCACTTAGTACACAGCTAAATGTGCTAGCTTCCATGCCTCGGATAATAAATGAGGGATAAATTCATTAAATTGTCACATTTCGTTTGTCTGTAACGCATCGACAGAAGACTCTAGCATTGAAATGAGATCGTGTGTTAGTCGTTACTCAGAACATCCAACATCTACTAGTTACTAGGGAATCACGTGCCTTTTGTTTGTCAAGTCAATGAGTTATTCTGTCAAGAGTTGTTTTTTGTAAGAAAATTGTATCTTACACTACACGTTGAAGTAGAAGCACCAAAAATTCGAAGCCATCGCTATGTTGTTTTCAAAAATGTATTATTTATGATCAAATCGGTTCAAACAAAATACTTATTCACACATATTCATTAGCGTTAACTAACACAGTGTAATTCGAAGAAACTACGAACCTGTCAATTTTATACTCGTGTCGTCGTGATGCCTTAATAATGATAAATGAAAACCAAAACTCACCTAGACCATTATTGTATATATTATCACATAAGATTGATATAATATATTTTTTGCCATAAGATAGTGACATTACTTTTAGATCATCATCATCATCAACAACCTATAGAAGTCCACTGCTGAACATAGGTCTCCCCCAAGGAATTCCACCAAGAACGGTCTTGATAAATAATCGGTAATCGGTGGTCTCCATCCACCGATTACCGATTATTTATTATTAATCTTGACGATGTCATCGGTCCATCTGGTGGGGGGTCTCCCCACACTTCGTCTTTACTTTTAAATAAGTTGTTTTAAATCAAAAACAGATTTGGATTAAAATGTTGATTTCTCTGACGTACAAAGTACGCACTAGACACAAAAATTGTTATGGTTTGAACATCTGGACGTTGCTACGCGCTTTCTGACGCCCAAGAACGATGACCTAATGCTCCGTGTGCCAATCTGGGCAACACCTTCCTAAAACTTTTTAACTTACCCAGTTATGCTAAGCACATGCCCATTTATTTGCTTGTTACTAAAAGGCGTGACTGCGGAAATGAAGATTGCATTTAGGCAGTTGCATTAGAAAGTACATTTTTAATAATAACATTTTCTAATTTTTTTAAGCGTTATTCATTTTTGGAGTCATAATCATTACCTATTATAAACACACAGGGTAGTAAGGCTTATAAGGCACAAAAAAACACATAAATACATAATTATATTCAAACTAATAAAATATTGATAGATAGGTAACATTTAATAGTTCACCTGCAATATAAGGTAGCTAATATGGTGTTTCTCTTGTCAACAGATGCCACAGACAGTGCCTCGGTCTGGGTTCAGCTCCCCATCGGTTTCTCAAGGAGAGAGAACCGTGCCTGGCTCGCCAGCAGACCTACAACACCTCCTCAGACTTCTAGGCGCCGCCTCGCCTCCAGAATCCATGCTTCACTCCCCCCCGAACCCGCACTCGAAACCCCCTCCCCCTTACCCAGAAGACAACAACTTCCTCGACCGTATATATGACTTTGAGTACCCCACACCGTCGCCATCATCAGACGAGGGGTCCATACCGATAGTAGCATATCAGCCGCCTTCTCCATACAACTCTCTACAGTTCAACTCCCCAGCCATCAAAGAAGAGCCAAACAGGCTCTCTGTTCCTGGCTTCGCCTCCCCCTACCCACTCTCACCTTCAGGATCTTGCGTATCTTACAGTAGCAATCACACACAATACTCACATTCACCAGTGCCATCACACGAAGAGTACATTGACATTGAGGAACTGTTAAAAGAGAATCAGATACTGCAAGACAGCGTGCAACAAAACTACCTTACACCTAAGATAGAGGTTGAAGAGCCAAGAGATCACATCCTTCTTAGATCAGCTCTAGAAGACACATCGTTCCAGAAAAGGTTAAATTTAAAGCCTATCCCGTTCGAGCTGAGCACAGTGAAGATGGAGGAAAGCAGTGGAGGTGACGACGCACTGGTAGCCCCTGATATAGACCGCGTGCTGTCAATGGCCATTGAACAGTCCCGGAGAGACGTGGACAACACTTGCACTGTACTTGGAATTTCACCTGGTGAGTGTATTTCTTTCAAGTCACAATTTTATTTGATAATCAAATGGTATCTAAAACAATTAGTAGGTACAAAATAACTACCTATAAAATGTTATACAAACCAGTCTAGTTTCCTCCGTATGTTTTTCAGAACACTCCTTGGTCTGAAACTAGCTAAGAAAATGATGGTCCTGTAAAAATTAAAAGGTGTGCCTATCAGTTAAGATTCTTTCGATGACTTAATTATCTAGGTATTTATTGATGACATGAAAAATTGAAATTGCCTTGTGAGTCAACGTGTCACTTATTTGTATTGACAGACAGATAATATGTTCCAAACAAATAATTCCTTGCAATTATTACCACGGGAATGTGTACTCGCATGTACAACATGAGTTCTGCTAATCGGCCGATTAACAATGACGTCATTTATATATCGGTTGCTGAGAAAAAAACGTATTTCCACAGATGTCAGCTTTACACCGTCAGTTGATAAGTGGTTTCTGAGAAACTCATCGGAATAGTTGATTACGTAAGCTGTTTATTGAGCTACTGATGATCTAGCCGGCCTCACTTGTCATGACGTTACAATAACTTAATAGATAATAAAATTATTAATAGACTAGACTAAAAATCGAAGTTCATGAGACGAACGCGGACGTTCATCCTTGAAATAGTCAATACGTGATTAGTATTTTTGAACAACGGCGTCACTTACAATTAAAAAATCTATCACTTTTATAGTTATTTTTTATAACTTATTACATAAATGCATGCCAGTCAGTTGTTATACCTAGATTCGACTTAGGTAATATTTTTATGGAACACCTACATTGTGCATACCGCCATCCCTTTTTTATCCACCACAATTGTTATTAGAAGAACACAGTAACAATATTGAGCTAATACGCAATATAACCTCATAAGATAGCCTTTGACTTCAAAACACAGATAGTGATACCAAAATATAATTACAGATCCAATGCTCTGGAGGCCTGATGACGTCAAAGCATGGGTCACGTTTACATTGAGGCACTTCAACCTACAAATGGTGCCAGAAGAATATTTTGCTATGGATGGACCAGCACTTGCTGCACTGACGGAAGAGGAGTTCATACAGAGAGCACCACAGGTGAGGACTTCAAACTTACCTTTATAACTCTTAGAATATTCTGAGCTCCTAGTACCTTTGATCATTACCACAGAGGAGAAGTTACCTACTATGGGTTTACTATTAGGTATTTTGCTACCCCCCAGTTCTGACGAAACATGAATTTATACAGAGAGTGCCAAAGAGTTGAAACTTACGTGATAGATCTCTTAGAATATTCAAAATTCCTAGTACCCTTATGATCAGTACGCCAGGACCAGAACAAATATAATTATACTTTTAATTCTGTCTTCACCAACATAATCCTTGCGGATATTATAGCTTAGGCAAGTATGTATGTACTCTCTGGGAAAAAAATATATTCATTACCTTATTTTAAAAAAAATACGGTGGAAGTGAAAGCTTAAATCCAGAATGACGTACCTTTATTTTATGTTGTCACCTCGAAATTTTTCTCCTCGACTCAACCAAGCCAAGGATACCGTAAAATATTACCTCGGTCAAGGACCTCAAATCATTACCAGGCTAGGTACCTTGAGTATTCCTCAAGAAAAAATCTGAAATGATTACTATAAATATGAGGTTAATCTTATAAAATCCGGTCGATTCCTCTCATTCAACACGGTGCACTAAATTATGAGGCAAATTACTCGATTAGAGCAAACGTTACCTATTTATATTGTTTGAGTATTGATAAGCTGTGTTTATATCAAAATATGGCGATGATACATAACAAAATTATTTGTACATTCTTTATTTATTTTACAGAGCCACCAAAACATAATTATCCGTCAAAAGCAAATAATGGTGCGATACGTTATTTATCGCGGTGTAACAGTAAGATCCAGCGTTACGTTACACGCTAATTAATATCAATTACATATTTATTGCTAAAAACATAACGGCGCCACAAGACCAGCTTTAGATCAGGCCAACAGTCAACGTGTATTTGCTTCAAAAAGAACAAACTATTACTTACATGCAAACGAAACATTTTTTAATACGTTGTTAGAAAGCTGAATATGAGGAAAAAATTAAAAGGGCAACATTAGTGGCGAGAAGAAGAAAGAGCGCAGCTCTTAAATTAATGACTATGATGATATAATATAGTAATTAGAACTCAACACAAACACTAGCCTACCTATATCAGTTGCTATCACTGCTGGACCATAGCTTATAATTATATACCAGCGGCCCTGGAAGGGGCCCTGGCCCCCTACATAAAAACGTACTTATTTCACTGAAAAATACCAATATTTGTCGCGGCATTCCTGCCTGTTTATAATTTTAGTAGCAAGCAGTACAACTTCGTAAGTTTTTATCCAGCTTGCGTGATGCGAAGCATGCTCTGTGATTCAGCTATGCTAGCGCATTTATGTTAATGTCCGTAACACTTTGGAAGATTTCTAAAAGATATTTGAGAAATAGCCTAATATAACTTTTAAGCCTAAATAACTTACTAATATTATGAATTCAAAAGTGATTTGTTTGTAAACAAATCACTTTTGAATTCATAATATTTTTCTTTAACGTATAACTGCTCTAACCGATCAACAAAAAATTCGCGAATACGTAAGTCAGGGGTACAAAAAAGGACATAGGGTAAATTTCATAAAAAAAAAGTCGTTTTAACATTTGACAAAATCGATTCATACACACTAGTTTAAGATAAATGTTTAGTAAAAATAGAGATAAATATCTAGTTTTTTATCTTTATCTCCATCTCGTTTATCAGCTCATTATCTCGGAGCAGTACATACGTACATCTCAGTCCATTGCATCTATCAGTGTAGAGGTCATGATGATAGTAACGACATTGTTGACTGACAAATATATCTTCCTTTTTAAAAGAAACAATTGATAAGTTGTTTACAAACACTTTACGAATACCCAAAGGCTGTTAGAGAATCCAGTAAAAAATATTTTATTTTATTTATTCAATTTTGGGAAAATTAACAGCTAGATACATACTAAAAGTAATTAAATAGGTATATGTAGGTACTCAAAGCTACACATACAGGAAGGCCAATTATAAGTTTCCACAGACAGGTAAATACAAAATAAACTTTGATCAACAGTTACAGTAGACGACGCATACGAAGAACAATAAAGGAAAGTGTATATAATAAAAAAAACACACACACATTTACAGACCAGGAATAATGTGCTCAATCTCTGTATTATTTAAGAATCTGTCGCTAAGTAAGTGTTTAAGTCTATTTGTTGTCGTGTTAAAGATATCTACTTCAGAACTTGCCCTTGGTAAGGAGTTAAATGATCTAGAGGCTCTCATAATAATTATGAAATGACACGTTCTATTCATAAAATAAATATCAGATAATACTAATTAAGGGGTGTAGGGAGTTACAACCTGCATCTTTGGAACCCAAGCCAACTTCACCTGTCCGTGGTACTTCCCCCTTCAGGTTAACAAATGGGGCTTTGGTAGCACAGCAGTCTAACACTGGCAAATAATCCCCTGGTCACAGACGGGCAGCAGGCAGAGTCGCTGGTGCGAGAAGTTGTACCCTGCGATCTCCAACATGCTTACCTATCGAGCAGATTATGGGCATATATCCTCCTACTTACAGGGGGAGGTCTATGTCCAGCAGTGGACTGTATAGGCTAATGATAATGATTAAATACTTATTATTTAAGATATTTTTCAATTTTAAGCTCGTTTGAACACATAGGTATGTTTAAAATATTAATAATTTATGAGTAGGTAAATCATAGCCAATCAGATATTCTAACATATCTACAATATTTAGGTTCAATAGATTTTTAATATTTTTACATATCAAAAAACTGAAGGCAATGATAGAAGTTTATTTTTAATCTACTTAAGTTTCTATTTTGAGCATACTCAAACACACAGCAGATCAACGCCAATTTTATTACAAACCTGTAGATACCAATCTAAATCACGTAAGCAATCTGCTCAGTTCCAATTTTAGAAACTAGTTTTGAATTTCAACGATACATTTTTGGAAAAGTCCTTCAGAAAATAATACATAATTTCCGTGCAACTGGCAGAAAATGCACTTTATATACAATATAAAGTGCATTTTCTGCCAATTCATTTCTGCCTAATCCAGTGGGCTCAGAAATATGCACTTTAGTTTCTTGTAAAACGTGGGTGAGCGAGTAGGTAGTAGATTTTTTCGAAAATTCGTTCTCCTAGTATATGACACACTACAATGGAAGATAAAAAAAATAAGATTCTAGTTCGGCAAACCCATTTACGTTACCTTTTCCAACGTAAAGGTCGATGAACTAAGTCTCGGAGCCCTAAAAGGTGCCGTCATTAGAGAAGGGCCTTCGAAGGCCGTATCAACAAACCTGATATTATTTGTATGCACAACCGATTGAGGTACGTGCTAGCGACTTTCATCGGCCTTGGAGAAAGTCGAGGCAGCGGTGCGTGATGACGAGACCATGCCTGTGGCAGTCCTAAGCAAGACTCGAGACAAAATGAGCTTTGTTGCTTTAGTGTTAGGTAACAAGTGGGTTGATAGCGAATATATGTTTGTGTTAGAGCTAGAACCCTGAGCTGCCAAACAAGCTATACATCAAATAGTTAAATGGATACCAGATACCCACAGATATAGGAAGACAACTAGATAAAGTCTTAAAATTCAATACATATATCAATGCGACTTCAAAAAGTTAATCGTACCAGGGCGCTCGGCGCTCGAACAAATTTCTATGCAGGTTCATACAAATGCCCTGGGAGGAAGTCGCAGAAATCGCATTGAGATAAAGTATGCATCTCTTTCTAGCTAACATATATGGACATAAGAAAGTAGATATCAGCCGTATGAGTTAATGTTCAGAGCATAAATGAATTTTAAGACTTCTTCTATGCTTTAGTCCTATTTCTTTGCAGATACCACTTAAGCACCAGTCCTGTTTTCACAAACTTTGACAGTTTGCCAATTGACGTTCTTTGAATTTCGACAGATGAAATGTCAAAGTTTATAAAAATAAGACCGGTTGATATCATTTCGGTGTGCAATTGAGTTAGCTGATCAGGCAGCTGGTTTAATCTTTCTATTTCAGAATATTTTACATAAAAGGTACTCTCTGTTGAAAAACAGTTCAAGTAGTTTTAAATTAGTTGAGGCCAAAGCGATATTACAACCTAATTTAGATAAGCAAAATCAACAATGATTTGAGTGTTGACATAACAATAATTACGAAATGATTCAGTGCTAATTATCGAAGCCGAAGGCGTTGCATAATGTTGACGAGGTGTTGAGGTCGGCGGATTTCCTCATCGACACGTAATTGGCGTCCTGCTTCAAAGACAACCCTACAGATATCAAAAAGTTTTTTTATGGTACCTGATGATGGAACAAACTTAAGGCCCACCCTATGTTAAGTGGTAAATTACCTATAATAATGCATTGCATCATAGCTCACGCATGTTTGGAGTATGCATTAACTTGAGGCATGAAGGTTATGAGCTTCTGTTGCCTGATATATCACCGGCATCCACAGCCTTCAAACCAAAACACAACAATGCTGCTTCACAGCAGAAAAAGGCATAGTGATAGTTCTTCCCCGGACGAGCCCTTCACAAAGAGCTTTACAAATAGATATAAATAGATGCTTCAAAGTTAGGTACCTATTTTTGTGAATCATACCTATTAGTTAACACAGGCTACACCACCAGCCTATGTGGCGCAGTGGGCGAAAGCTCGTCTGAGACGCAGGAGATTTTGGGCTTGAATCCCGCCGCGAGAAAAATGTTTGTATGAATCGCAAATATTTGCCACAGGTCTGAGTGTTTTCCATAAATACAAGTATAAATAAGTCAAGATTATGCGGAATTTGGGGAATACCTTTGCCCAACAGCCGTTCAACGTCGGCGGTCAATCATAGGTTTTTGATATTAAATGTTATGATATCTTGGTACATAATATTTTTTCTATTATTTTTAAAGGCTGCAACTAATTCCCTATATTCTTTGTATTTTTCGACTTTGTCTATCATTGTCTAAAGTCCAGCTCTTTTATTGCAGTCTGGAAGCACGCTGTACGCCCAGCTAGAGATATGGAAAGCAGCAAGACACGAGACCTGGAGAACATCTACCTCATGGTCAGATCACCAGCAGCCACCTACAACACCTACTCCCGTCGGTCTGCCTTCCACTGATGATGTTAGTGACGGTAAGTTATTTTGACAAGCTCTATGTTTCCAAGACAATAGGGTAGGTGAAGTCTTTAAAAAAAGGTGAAAAAGAGAATTGCAAAAATTTGGCCTAGATACTTACATTTGAAATGGTAAATTGTAGAATATAACTAAAAGACTCAATCACCAAACAAAAAGAAGAAATGATTTCTAATTATTCTACAAGAATCTTATTAGTACACATTGGAATGGATTTGTTTTAGCTTTAGAATAATTACTTTGACTAGCTTCGTTACGGAATCAAATCCTACGGTTTTTACGGTTTTATACATGTTTTATATCTGTGTCTGGGTATTTTACGAGTCCTTTCTACATAGGTGGTACGTACACGTATGCTATTGCTGAGTGTTTTCCATGAAGGGGTTCCAACCTCCAACTTCCGAACCCAAGCCAACCTCACCTGCACGTGGTGCATCCTGCTATATTACAAACAGGACTCTGGCGGCCGGCTGATTGCGGCATAGCGCAGCCTAACACTGGCACAGCCAAATCCACTGGCGCCACTGGCGCTAGCGTCGGCGGTGCGAGAAGCTGTGTTCTGCGTGTCCACGGATTATGGACATATCCCTCTTCTCATAGAGGGGGCCTGTGTCCAGTAGTGGACTGAATAGGCTGTTGCTATTGTTGTTGTACGTATGTTTGTCAGTATCTAGTACCCAGGGTACTAGCTCCGTCTAGTTTGAGATCAGATGACCATGTGTTTGATACCTTAAGTCTCTTTTATTAGTGCTAAATTGTTCTACCCTTTTACGACTCTCCGCTCCATTAGCTACAACATCGATAGAAATCAGTAGAACTAATAGCGCCAATCCCAAGTGACGTCTCATAAATTAATTAGCAAAGTAGGCTGATGATGATTTTCTACTATTAAAAGACGCGTAGATGTTGCAAAAGTGAGTAATGAGTAAAATGTAGCACAGAAACGCATCAGCCGCGCGCTTTGTGCATCACCGTTAGACGAAGCTATGGCCGGCCCACATAGGAACAGACAAACAAGTTAATGATTTATGGACAAGTGTCGAAGACAGTCTTGTAGGAATTGGAAATGAAGATGTGTTTGACGGAATGGGGACGCCTATTGTGAACAGAAAAGCCCTTACTTTTCCATCAGTACAAAACAATATTATGTACTTACTTGTCACGTATTCGTTGATATTCGTTTGTCTGGTTGGGGTTTTCCAAACGGATCTGTATCCTTTTGATATCCGTTTTACAATCAAGATTATGTACCATGTTTTCTTAAAATAGATCTGTTTTGTATTAGATTTAAATTAATACGATTAGGTATGCGTTGATAAATGTACCTATTTACAATTGTTTTTTCCATTTTTTATTTCTTCGTAAGAGGCCAACTCTGGTGTCAGAGTTTTTAGGCCACTCAAAGATAAAAATTTCTTAGAACTATGTCATGTCATAGATTTCTTCCCTTATTTATGAGGTGAAAACGGGCCACTTTTATGCAAAAATTCGCACATACGATCAAATCGTCAACAATATAAAAAAACAGTACTTATGATACACTTATTTAGTAAATTTGGAAACAAATCATAGCCATTGAGATTAGTAGGAAAAGTATCCCTCATAAAGGTTAGACAGTTAGCTCATAAATAAGTATAAAAAGTGTCAGATACTGGCACAGGAAATAGCAATCTACAATTATCTCTCGGGAGTCGTTGTCCGCGCGTTTGACATAGAGATTTATATCGTAAAGGCGATAGAAAGACAACATAGAGGTCAATGGGTTATCTATAGTAATAACATTCTGTCGTCGTTTTGATAGCGCGCTAAAATAAGCATCGGTTTTTGTGATTTTTAAGCAAATGCCTAGTTCCTTTATTTGCTAGTGATAAATCTTATCAGAAAGAAAAATGCATTTATTTGAGTCAGAAACTGTAGGTAAAAATTAATAATTAAGGTACGGTATTAACCCACTGTCTATATAATAGGTGATTTACTTTACTCAACGAATGGGCATTAAAAGTAATGAGTGTAATTTAACTTACCTTTTGTAACATCGTAAATAATTTCTGTATAAAATTACTTAATGGTAACGAATGCGAGGAACAGACATTGGTATAACAAGAAGTGCATTTCAGAATCAATGACCAACAAATTTGCAGCAAAATGAATTGGAGTACGCTAGTACCACGCCCAGTTACAGTTAACCTATCAATCAGGTCTCCTAACGTCATGTCTGCCCTTGCTCGGAGGCTCCGTATATGTCAGATATACGCAAGTCAACTTTTTGTATCTGTTCCCGGCACAGTTTATCAGACCAGCTCGCAAGGTCGCACCGATATTGTATTTCCTTTCCAAATGAACAAAAAATGCAGTCGTTATCGGTTCACGCCCTTAAAACACAACTTTACATTCCTCACAGTGAATTTTTGTCGGCAATTTGTGTATGTTTAAGCTTTAACGCTACAACAAATTGCTGTAGTATTGTGTTCTCTAGTAGCTTCACGTTTATGATAAGAATCCACAACAGTTTTGTTTTTCTTTAATTCAACCTGAATTTTTCCATTCAGCACTTGACTTGCTTTCTTTTAAATCTATTTTGTTTTTACTTTGAGTGTTTACGTGATTCGTCGAGTATCTGTTTATACGTCAATACGTCAATGGCCAAAAACCGTTATAACTTAGCATAGTTTATGCACCTACTCTCTCAAATTAAAAATAGGCATTCGGCAGTGTTTTTCATCGTATATTTTAGCAACAAAAATTAGGAACATATGATTTCACGAAAGAAACTTGAATTTGTGTACATCATAATGTAGTCTAACTATTTTTATTACAACCTTCGGTGCGTGTAGTGCATTCTAAGAAGTGGTCGAAGTTGTTCTTGTAGTATTTTCCAAGAAGCCATGTTAGGCTATGTTTGTCCCATTTTTCTCATCATCAGAACCATTATGCAGCAGATAATGATGCTAAATCGATGAACATTAAATTTGAAGGGAGGGTAACTGGTTTCACTACATGCATCGCTTGCGACTTCGTACGTGGAAAATAATGTACACCCACCGTAAATATCTGTCCATCTAGTCCCTTAATGGTGAAACTGACATACAAGCTAACAGAAAGAAAAGTAATGACCATGTACGATGAACTTTAAAAATGTAAAGACAGTTTATTAATGTATATGGGACACACACGACATGGCTGCGTCTTTCGTGTTAATAATTAAATATGCTAATAGTGTCGCAGTAATTGGTTGCTGAATAACTTATTTACGCTGTGTAGGCAAATGTGTTTTACTGGAAGCTTGCGTAAACAATCTAAAAGGGTTTACTTTGGAAGTGAGCAAGTTCAGTTATACACTAGAACGTCTACTACTGGCCTCGAAAATGACGCTCCGCTTCATGAACCTTGGTGTCGATGCTGGTGAACATGGAGGGTTCTATTATTCAGCACTCAAAGCGTTAAATGCCATTTCGGAATCACGTGTGTTTTTTTCCAGATTGTTCTTCAGATAACTACTTTTAGCCCTATCATAGGTGGCCTAATTTCGAGCATATAGGCTTTCCCCAGCACTTATCGGCAAGATAAAATAAACGTGCGTAACAGACAACAAGATTGAGTGTTGTATGATCAAAATACGTTCCTATAAAGCACTATCAACTCTATTATCTATAATGTGCAAAGTCCTACACGTCCCGTTACATATTTGAGTTTTGTCACTGGCCATAATTTTTAAACGACTTCAAAAAGAAGGAGTTTTTCAATTCGTCGGAACCTTTTTTTCGACTTTTATTTATGCATGTTCACCGATAACTCCGTCAATTATTGTGAATATTGTGTGTTATTATTGTAATTATTTTCAATTGTTTTTTTAAAGAGTATATACACACACACTACTTACTACTTACTTACTGAGTACTTCACAGGTCCCATATAAACTTTATTTCTGAGGGATTGGTACTTTTCCCGGAAAACTCAAAAAAACCTCATTCTCACTTATAATTTTCGCCCTATGATCACCAATATCTCCGTCAATTGTGAACCAATTTCAAAAATCTTTAGGGCAGAAGTAAGAAGTGATTTATTTGAAGTCGGTTTATTTTTTTTAAAAGTCCAACTTGTAATAACGACACGAATACGCTGTACGCTATCGATACGAATGGTTGAAATTAGTTCGCCCTCTAATCATGCGTTTTTTTCTGTTCCCTAAAGCCATTAGGCCTAAGTACATGAACTTCTGGATGTAGGTTTGATATTATTTCTGTTATTTCTGCAGACGATGACTCGGAGTCAGCGAACGCAGCAGCGCCTGCTGGTGGTGGCAAAGTGAAGACTGGCAGCACACACATACACCTGTGGCAATTCCTGAAGGAGTTGCTAGCGTCTCCACACATACACGGCTCAGCAATACGGTGGCTTGACAGAAGTAAGTACCCACATAACTTGGCTCGTAACAGGCACGCGTGGGCCGATTATATCACCGAATTAAATGCAAGATCAGTTCAAGGAGTATATTTCCATTTATTTTTATACCTCAGTATTCAGTATACAATGTTTATTGCAATCATATTAAATATGTAGGTACATTAAAATTCAGTCAGATATTAAGACAAGGTTAAAATCAATATATAATATATACCCAGTTAGGGTGTCCTCTTCTTATAAGTTTGGAGGCTTTTTCTATAATAGTCCTTTTATTGTCTTGAAGGAAGTTTTGGTAGTTTCAAAAATTCTTCTCTCGTCAACATATAAGGCTATACGGCTACCCATGCCATTCATTTAATATTCAACTTTATAACAATAAGAATCTTTGTTTGAACGTATTCCTTAGCCGACTACAATATAATGGTGGTCGTTATAATTGTACGAGTCACGGAATCGAGACTTGACTTGCATTCATTTTAACTCTTGACTTTATTTTAAACTAGCTTCCGCGCGCGGCTGCGCTCGCGTGGTACCGGGATAAAAAGTACTTATGTGTTAATGCAGGTCATAAAATATGTATGTTCTCAGTTTCATCCAAATCTGTTCAGTAGTTTTTGCGTGAAAGAGTGACAAACATTCATCCATTAATCCTTACATGCTCACAAACTTTCGCATTTATAATATTAGTGTGATGTGACTAGCGGCCCGCCCCGGCTTCGCACATAAGATTTAAAAGTTTTAGTAAGGATCCATAATCTTTTCTAGCAATAAATATAGCCTATGTTACTCAGGGTGAATGAAACTTTCCGATGGTGGAGGAAGTTTTGAAATCGGCGCAGTAGTTTTTGAGTTTATTCATTTCAAACGTACACACACATACAAAAATACAAATTTTTCCTCTTTAAAATATTTGTGTAGATTATGAAGCTGACAGTGTCCTGCATTATTAATTTTGCTGTATTCTTGATAAAAAATACTAGGTACGTTACGTTTAGTTAATGCCTGTTTTACTAGTTTACGTAAGTAGGCATATTTACTAGTTACCTACTGTTATTGAACCTGAACTAATTGGTTTATCCTAATAAATTAGATGATAAGGTTTAAGGGGCTAGCGGTGCACTAATAAAATTTATGTATTTAATTAATATTACAATGAACTTAAATAATATGAAAGACTTTATCAACCAATAAAACATTTTTCCATAATGATTATTTTGCTAATTTAGGTACTTTTTATTGATGATGACGCTCTGGAGGATATAATCTTATATTCTTCAACAAAATAAATTTCGCTCAGACAGGGAGTTCTAGATTGGCCCCTGATAAAGGTCCATGATTATGTACCTACATAGCTACATACTTACGGGCCTTAAACTAATTAGGTAGTTCCTATAAAATTTATAAATCCAATTATGGCAACTAGACAATATTAGTGATAAATATTAGATAGTTAACATAAACTCTTAAATACTCAGAACACTAATAAAAGTCACAAGAATAAGGAATTATAAGAGTAATGTAGGTACAATCGATGGTCTTATTGCTCAAAACGTTTTCTTCCAGTTAATATCACTCAATCTATAATCAAGCTGAAGAATGCGATGCAGTTTAAAATACGCTGAAACTCTCAGCGTCTCCATACTTTATTGTAAAAACCTTCTTCATATAAATTTCAAACTTCATAAGTATGTTTGAATAATTTAGTGTGGTATATTTATACCATGTTGAAGTAGCTACCTCACTCTAAGTTTATACATAAGTACGTTTACTACGACATTCTCTATCCAAGGTGAGCTGGCCCGCTCGGCTTGACAACAAGAATATTTAAAGCCTCTATTTTCAGATCTTTAGAGGTGTTGAGAACTACTCTACCTTCCTTTGTTTGACTATTACTTATTGGTTCTTTCTCGGTTCCTACGTTTAGTTTGAATATCCCTACTTCTTCCTTTACTTATTCGTGTAAAAGCGTCGGCATCTGGTTTTGAGTGTGGCGTCGAGACTAAAAATGGTAGTTGCAAGACTTACTTAGTATGGTTTTCGGTTTTACCCTCAACTAAAATATTTTTATCAATAAATTTATTATGTCTTATGTCTAGCTTTTCCTCACGGCTTCACTCACGTTAAAATCCATTTTTTATCCCTCGGTTAAAGTTATTTACCTGGATGAAAGGTGCCGTATGTCCTTTTCTGTATCCCTGACACGAGTACCTATGCAAAATTTCATGATGATCAGTTCTCACTCCCTCTTTCAAAGCATATAACAATAATGTACTTAGAATCACCACCATTGTTAAATGAGAGAGAGCATAGCATGTAAAACCACAGACCTGTACGTAAAACGGAAAGTCCATTTAGCTCGCATCTTCATGATTTCAACTTTTTTTTATTAAGGCCTCGCACATTTCTTGAAATTGCTAAACTCCTCTTTTATTAGTTTCCTTGAAATCGCTATCATTTTAATAAAAACTTATGTCAAAAAGATGACTTGGTAGTAGGTAGGTATTTATTTCGGGGAATGACCTGTGTTTTTACCGCCATATAAAAATAATCGATTCTCATGAGACAAAAGAGGAGTCTTGTTACTGCTTTGAATGGTGTCTGAGAGTCGTGACTGGTCCGTAGTCATGGACAGCAGGTTTTACTGTTTCAATTATCTAAAGCCTCCTTTGTCCTCACATATCCTAAAGGCTTGAATTTGAATGATATTTTGTTCTCAAAGTTGGATAAATAATCAGTAGCCGTAAATTTTGTCAAAAATGTCATAATTTTTATTGAGTAGGTACTTTCTTGGGTAAAATGTCTACCCTATGGCCTTTTCTGGAAGTAAAATTGAATAAGTGTTTAGGTACTACTACCTACTTACCTTCCTAGATAGCCCTTTTGACACCTGGGACAGTAGAATTGTGCTCTAAGGGTAAAAAAGAGCTGTGTGCTTTGAATGAATGAACTTATTTATTTGTGTGAAGTGTGGTAGATACAATAATGTTATTGTATTTTTAATTTGATCTGACACACTTCTTTTTCTATTTGGTAGGATGCATTCTAAGAAAACTGTTTTTTTGGGTACCTACCGTTTTGAAGATAACATAACTACGGAATCGGAAAGGATAGAAATTAGTTACCACCAAAAAAAAGCAAACTTCTAAATTCCATGAACCGTTAAAATTAAAATTCACAACAAAACCGTTTCTATGTCTCTCAAAATTAAAGTCGCAAGCTCAGTGGATAGCGAACCGATGTTTAATTCATGTCTTGTTGCAGATAACGGGGTTTTCAAGATCGAGGATTCAGTGCGTGTCGCCAGGCTTTGGGGAAAGAGAAAGAATCGGCCTGCGATGAACTATGACAAACTCTCGCGTTCCATCAGACAGTACTACAAGAAGGGGATCATGAAGAAAACGGAGAGAAGCCAGCGGCTCGTGTATCAGTTCTGTCACCCGTACTGCTTATAAGTTCTGTAAATTAATACTCATAACGTAAGCTATTTATTGTGACGACCGCGGTAATGCGGCGCACGGCGACTGGTCGCGTTTTGGTAAAACGCTATTCAGTCGTGAGTGATCGAATGTATGGCGTTGAGTGCCTCCCTCCGAACTATTCGGGAAAGGTAATTTTCTTTAGAATCGTTGCGGATGGGAAATTTATCTGTGTTTTAGTTTTAAGTTTTTTACCGGTGATTAGACGGGTGCAATTCGGATTTTTCTTTTGAATTTGCAAATTGTTCTCGTCGAAAATCGGTAACGTTTATCCCATATATCTATGATATATTTTTCGTACGTTCTATGAACTTTTAGAAAACTAAGAATTTTGTAAATAATTTGTAAGATTTCATTTTGATTAAATTAGATTAAATAATGTAACGTATAAGTACCATCATGGTATTCGTTAGTGATCAAAAAGAGATTGATGATTATTTATTTAAGAAAAAAAATCGAAAATTAAAAAATATACCTATGTTAAATACAGAATGTAGGTAGGTAAGACAAGTAAGTTAGTATCGTCTCAGAACTAAGGCAAGTTATGCCAGAATAATGACAAGTTATGTCAAAATAAAGCAAGTCCAATTTTAAGGCAAGTTATGCCAGAAAAATGACAAGTTATGTCAGAATTGCAATATTAATATTATTAGGAATAAACATAATATTTTAAGTTTTGGCGGCGAAATTGATGCGAGTTAAATTCGGTAAAATGAAATGTGATTTTGTGCCAAATAGACAAGCCTAAGTTTTTTTATTCGGGACAAAATTTGAAAAATAATGGAATAAATTGTGATTGAAATGACCCGCCGATGTAAATATTGCCTAAAAACTGCAATAAATAGGTGTTGGGAATTATTTTATTTTAATAAGAATTTAATCACAATTATTAATTATTACCTGTACGATTACTAAACTATTATTTAGTTAATTTAGGGCGAATGCAGTATGCATTATTTAAAATTATGAATGCCTAATTATTTTATTGAGCCAAACTAATGTAGATTTAAAAGAATCATTGTAATATTAAAATAAATATTAAAGTATAAAATACCTAGTTTTTATAAATGAGAACCTACCTAATAGGTACCTATTAATTCATTCACAACCTATTTTATTAAACAGTGCAAGGTACCAATATCACAGATATAGAAGAGAACTAGATAAAGCCTTAAAATTCACTATGTTTCGAACACCAACTCATACGGCTGATCTCTACTTTCTTATGTCCATATATCATTTGCTAGAAAGGGATGCATACTTTTATCTCAATGCGATTTCTGCGACTGCGTACCAGGGCATTTGTATGAACCTGCCTAGAATTTTGTTTGAGCGCCCTGGTACGATAGACTGTTTGATCTCTTTTCAAGTCGCATTGATTTATGTATGCGTCCCTTTCTAACTGATGATATTCGACATAAGAAAGTAGAGATCAGCCGTTTGAGTTGATGTTCAGAACATAGTGAATTTTATGGCTTCATCTAGTTCTCTTCTATACTGTGCCTCAGATATCCTCAGGCCTTTGCATCTTTTAAAAATAGTAAAGCGTTTGACCACTATCACACCTGAAGCAGGTGAAGATGTGGTCGAAGATGGAGCACGCTTACCTAGAAGGAACCGATTCACACTTTATTTGAAGACACCGAGGTCTAGACCACTTAGATGATTTTATTCATGGACCTAAAGTGAAATAGAGCTCATAAACGTGACGCGCTCACTCACACTCATCTAGGCTCTCTGAATGAGCTGAAACTCTTTCACCGATGTAATTGTACGTGAAAATTCCCGTTTTTCAATAAGTAGGTATGAATAATTAATAATCTATTGTTGATGTAATACTAAAGTAAAGTGGTAGGATAAACCTGGGCGTTGCATTAGTAGTGCCTAGGACATGGTTAGATCGTGTAGGTAGGCTTATCTAGTATTTCTGGGAAAGCCTACTCCATATGATCGAAATCCATCTTTCTCAGATAGCAAGAATGGTTACCATTATTCAGCCATAATCACGATAAGTTAAGGTCAAAAACTTGTGGAGCTACCTAAACCGCAAATGTTTTCCTTCACCGGTTTAAGTTTAACCGAAACCTAAGAAAATTGGTAGGTAGGCACATGGCTGAGATTCGAACCAAAGATTTGGGAGTCCACACCACACACCACACTAGCCTATATCAGTCCACTGCTGGACATAGGCCTCCCCTAATAAAGGGGGATATACCCATAATCCCCACGCTGGGCATGCGGGTTGGGGATGGCAGGGCACAGATTCTCGCACCACCGACGCTGCTGCCCATCGGTGGCCAGGGGATTTAGATGTGCCGTTGTAAGCTGTGCTATGCCGCAATCAGCCGGCCGCCAGAGCCCCGTACGTCTTTTAGCAGGATGCACCACGTGCAGATGAGTTTGGCTTGGGTTCTGAAGATGAGGGTTGGAACCCCGTACACCCCTTTTTTGGGAGTCAGAGCACGTCTAACTAGGCTACTGCGGCAAGTGCAGACGAGGTAGTGAACGCAGTGTAGGTGCTTCTTACAGGTGGATATTTACTGTTCATCCCTTGCTTTGTTTATCTCAGCAATCACTCGAGTCATCTGTATCTTCTAATCATTATGTATTATCTTGCAATAATGCACCGCCATCCTTTAAAGCTTTGCTCTTGCTATCCGTACCATGGTTGCCTGGAAGAGATTACCGCTTTTAGCGATAAGGCCGCCAATTGTGTTACCTACCTATATAATGCCTAGACTAAGTTACTCTTACTTTTCCTTTTATTAATGTGGTGAACCATTAAAGTGCTTTCGATCTATCTATCTATCTTGAGCTTCATAGTTGTATAAAAAAAAGTAAATATATAAAGTATCCAAGCTCCATCAAAGGGTTATAAATAATGCGCGACGTAATCACACAGAATCATGTACCCCCAAACAAAGCAGAGCTTGTATTATGGGAATCTTGATATACTACACATTTTTTTTTGTAAGTAGGTACATATCATACATAGAAAACACCCAGACCCGAGACAAATATCTGCAGAACATGCAAACATTTGTCCCGCGGCGGGAATGGAACCCGCAACCTTCTGCTTCCCAGGCGGACCTTCGCCCACTGCGCCACAGGAGTCGTCAAAGGGGGTTCAAGTTTATCTTGCAATCTCATTCTCGGCTCACCTTGCGTTCTCATGGCTCCAACAACAACTTCAATACCAGCATATATAATATAAGTCCTTAAACATGGGATTGCTGAACATAGGCCTCTCCTAGCAAGGGGGTATACCCACAATCCACACGCAGGGTATGCGGGTAAGAATTTGCAGGGCAACGACCAGGGGATGTAGCTTTGTCGGTGTTAGGCTGCGCTACGATGCAATCAGCCGACCGCCAAAGCCCCGTTTGTTATTAACCGACTTCAAAAATGAGGAGGTTCTCAATTCGTCGGAATCTTTTTTTAGCACGGTGCATCACGGGCAGGTGAAGTTGGATTGGGTTCCGAATATGGTTTTTGTTAACAATAACAAAGATCAATAAAAAATGCATACAAATTTAAATAAACTAGGTCCATAAAATCTACTAAGTGGCTAAAAACTGTTAGCACTATTTCACCATGGAACATGAAACACATTTGTTACAGTTTATTCGCTTCTTCAGGCTTATGCAGCAATAACCCTTCCACCTACCTGCCCGAATCACCTATATGATGAATAGCTTGTGTCCAACAGTGGACTAATATATGCTGATGTTGTTGTTCCCCTTGAACTAGCAAGAATAGGCGTGTTTAGTACCTATACCTAGGTAACTGTAGTATCTATACCTGCCTACCTACATAATAACAAAAGGTGTATAAAACAATGCGATATGCACCAAATTTTCATTGCATCATGTTGCGTAAGATGACATCACGTCGCTACCGAATTCCGCAAGTGAAAGTCTGCCTTTCGCTACGAGGAGGGGAGAACGACCTCACGGGGAAGGGGCAAGGGGGGAACCAGAAACACTCGTCCCATGAATGAATGAAATTAAAAAGTACCTAGGTAGATCACATACTATCTGGAACCAGTATGTAGGTACCTAGGTGAATAGGGTACCTACTTGTGTGCTATTTTTTTACGTTTTTCCAGATCATTTCAAATGTTTTATCTTCCAAGTAGGTACCTATCCTTTGTTCTGGAATAAGTACTATACATATCCGGTATGTTACGTATATAGTAGTTTAAACTTGATTACCTATAACCATCTATAGCTAAGGGAAAAGGTTGATATTAATTTAATTTACTACCTATCTATAATTAATTAACACACATTATCTAAGCCAATTACAATATATAAAGATAATAATCATGTCACATTATATTAAAATTACAAAAGTCACAGTAAATAACAATAAAAACAATTATTTATTAAACAAAACAAATTAACATCTTCACGACTTTTTCCCCAATATGGATATCTTCAGATATTGCTCAGTACACTTCACAAATCTATTGAGGATACCTTAACGGGGGTAGTCAGAGGCAATTCCAAACGTTACGTTCGATACATGCCCACTTTTTGCAAGCAGCTAGCATTCCACGTGACAGGTTGCAAGCCCATCGCCGCTTTTTATTTATAATTAGGTAAGTATTTATGCAAAAATAAAAATATAAACTTATTTTATGTAAAAAAGTCAAAATAAATTGCAGTCTTTAAATTCAATAATTAGCAATTATTGAGACAAAAATAAAAACTAAATATAAACTTACCTACCTACTAGGCACCTATATTGTCATCTTAAAATATGTACTAATGAATTGCTGGTAAAAGAATGTAGGTAAGTAATCATGCTGGTATTCACGTGCGTGAACACCACAGAACACTAACTCGTATCGGAGTATCGGAATTCGAAGGTGAACACTCACAGTCCAGCTAGTCCACCAGTTGAGAGTCCTCCCTCAGCGAGCTTGAAATTTCTCTGGAGGATAGAATCCGTAATTATTGGATTTATGGCAGGTTGATATAAATCTGTTAATAAAGTTGATTTGTTCGTTTATTTCCGTTTGTTTCTTTGGTACTTGTACTCATCGAGATATTACCTAAACCTTAATTTATAACTGAGAACTCAGTTACTGGTTGATAACTGAGAAACACATAAACTTTAACTCCTGCAGATAACAGCGTTTTTCATATTTTTTGCTAAAACTATTTTTGTTTTTACAAATTCTTGTTAATAATAGATACGATTTCCGTTGTTCTGCGTAGTACGGAACGTAACAAAGCTCTTAGTGACGTCACAATGACGTCAATTCGTTCAATTGGTTGAATTTGCCTTATGACATTTGATTTGTTTGTGTGTGAGTGACAGGATTTATTGGATGGATTGTCTTTGTTTTTCTTTTAGTAAATTAAATATCTCTTTAAACACCCTTTATACTAATTCAAAATGCATAAAACCACGGTTCCTGTGATACCATCAAGGATTTTAAATAATTTATTGACGGGATAAATACAGAGTATCGTTGTAAAATGTTAATTTAGTTGCGAGTTTTATTGCGTGGGTTTTGTATTGAATTTGTTTGAAAATGAAGCCAGGAAAGAGTGTGGATGTGAGGGAGGAGGTCGTTGAGGTCCACACGGCCGCCAGATCACCATCACCAAAGCAGAAACCTAAACCACGATCGCGTAGTCGATCCGGTTCCCGTAAGCTTTCCAACGGCCACAATGCCGCAGATCAGTCCTTGGAGATCTCACCAACAAACGAAGACCCAGCCACCGATAAGTCCAAGCGAGACAGCTGGATAAAATCCGAGCACGAATCCGTAGAACTGCCTATTCACGACCAGATAAACCAAGGTATCATGGCCTTTGTTGAGAAGGAAATAAAGAAGTCTGATAAAAACCCGGCTTTTGTGTTCTATTCGCATGATCCCAATGGGTTGGATGAAAAGTTAATGAAAACTCTTTCGAGACCATCTAGTGGACACAAGGAGAAACGAAGTCCATCATACAGGAAAAAGAAACGGCATTCATCGAAACATAGAGATAGCGTCTACAATGATTTTGATGTTCCAGGATCTAGTCTCAGTGCATTAGAAAGGGTGAGTAGATTTTCAATTAAATATTTATGGTAGATATAATAAGATAGAAGAGCACAAAAGGTCACCATTGCAATTATATTGGTGAACTTTGCCCTTTAAAGTTTCAGCCTTGTGTACCTTACGGTTTCGATTTTTGTAAACTATTTTTGTTTTTTTACTTTGGTTTGCGGTTTTATTGTTTCTTTATACCTAACTATTTTAGCAAAATTGCTTCTCATTTAATTGAGCATAGTCGAAACCTTTTTTGTAATCAAATTAAAATTCCCATATTAGCCTACCTTGGCTTGATATTTTCTCGTATTCTCTATGTTTTTTGTAAGGGAACATAACTTTGCTTAAAAAAACTTACAACACACTCTTATTATATTACTGTGCATCCGTGGAGTGGGGGCCTGGTGACCAGTATTACAGGTTTTTCTTAAACCTAGCTCCAGTCTCTGGCTCCAGTCTCTCACAAAACAGGTTATTCATTGTTAACAACTACCTAGCTAACTTTAATTTATGTTAAGAAACCTTGTGAGAGAAAATAAAATATTTTTATTATTATTATTTTATTATTATATACAGACAGTAGCACATTGACTGCATGGTGTGAGCAGCAGCTTGCGCCATAAAGCATGTGTGTTTTCAGCACTCAAAGTAATATTTAAACCACATAACATATACCGGAATGTCATTGTAGACACCGACAGTGTCAACCTCACTTCACTTCACTTCTTTATTAATTGGCTTCTGGGATAGTTTCCACAATTTCACCAGTATCAAGCTCTATTGAGGATATTCCAAGGGACTGATATATGAATATATGACAGTATGTGAGTATGTGACAGTAGACATTGACAGACAGCGACAAATTGTCGCTGTTTGGTTCCCCCCTAATCGGTTCAGCCGTTCTTGAGTTATAAATAGTGTAACTAACATACTTTAGATTAGAAAAATTACGTAAATTACTAAGTATGTACGTAATTTGGGTAATCCCGTTATTTAAACAAAATCTTAAAGCACTGTTTAGTAAAATTCTCATTCCACTTCCAGGTAGATGATTACTTAAAAGAATACAATAAAGATGAAGTAGTAACGCTGAGCGGTGAGTTAGAAATTGAGCCGAATGATGTTGAGAACAACAACGGGACTTCCAAGGAGATGCGTCACAAGCCTCGGAAGACCAGGCGGAGAACCAGGGATGAGAGGCAGGATACTAATGCGAATGGGAAGGATGTCAGCCCTAAGGTCTTCAAAACTGGCAGTAAGAGCAAGAATGCACCAAAAACAGGTAATCATAAATTAAAATAAATGACGATTCAATTCTTATTGAATAAATAAAGGAGAATGCCGAGAACCCGTACCAACTGCGTCAAAACCGAATGTATACCATAAAATTTATTATATTTTATAAATGACATTAACATTTTCTTTAGTTTTACACAACGACTCGATTAATAATCAAATAAAAAAATATAATATAGAAGAAATAAAAATAAGTTAATCCTTCCCTTGACCAAACTTAAACTAGTCAGCAATAGCCCGCTCTTCAGATTGATCAAAATATATAATAAAATACCCGAGCGCATAAAAAATGAGGATAAAGATTCTTTGTTCTGTAAAAACTTAAAACTACTTTTACTAGAAAAATGTTATTACTCTGTTGAAGAATATCTTTCCGACAAAGGTTCATCCTGTGACATTTAAATTTGCATGATAATTAAGTATAGTTGAATAAGTGGGTATTGACATTGACATTAATTTTTATTTGTATTTTTCCTTAAATTATTTTAATTTGACATTAATTTTTATTTGTATTTTTCCTTAAATTATTTTAATTTGACATTAATTTTTATTTGTATTTTCCTCTCATTATTTTATTTTAATTTAACATAACCTTTATTGACTTGATTACTAATTTTATTTTATTTCATTACGTAATTACATAATTTTTAGTATTTTTTATTGTGTTGTTGACCAATGATAAATATAAATTTTTATTAGCATTATATAAAAAACGATGTGGGTAGTCGTACGACGTGAGTTAGCTCCGTGAATAATTATCGATTTTAATTGCAAATAACGATATTCTTTCATTTAATTTAGTAATAAAGTGTATAAAAATTCCCAATTTACGGCCACAAGTAAAAATACACTCGTGAAAACCTATAATCATAGTCTAAAATGAGTAAACAGTGCAGTGCTTGTCGCGAGAAACTTCCTGCGACTGCGAAAGAACGGGTAAAGTGTTCTGATGCCTCCTGTCTGCAAATATACCACTTCCAATGCGTAGGCCTCACAAATCTAAGGTCTGTAGATCAGTCATCATGGAAGTGTCCACAGTGTAAACTCAAAGAAAAAAGAAAAGGTGACTTCTATGAGACTCCTGTGAGAAAAACTACCGGCGGCGCTGAGGATAGCATCGATGATTCGGAGGTCAGTTATGTGACACTCCGATCTCAGAAAAATACTAAAAAAGACGACGGCAGCAGTGAAATATTGGTCAGCATGCGCGATGAAATACTGGCTGCGGTAACGGATCATCTTCCGAAAACAATCCGTGGTATTATCGATACAAAACTTGGTGAGCTTGGCAACCGAATCCAGTCACTAGAAGACTCCGTTAAAATGATGAGTGAAAAATACGATGACACCAAAAAGACCCTAGAGACTCAAAACTCTTCCATAAAAAAGCTGCAAATCGAAAATAAAAATCTCAAAGTTGGTATCAAAGATCTTGAGCTGAGGTTATCAGCTGCAGAGGACTACGCAGCAAAACAAGAGCAATGGGCTAAACAGCAAAATGTAGAAATTATCGGAATACCCGAGACCAGTGATGAATCTCTTCCAAACCTGGTCATCAAAGTTGCGGAGTATGCTGCCCTGCCATTGCAGCTAGGTGATATCGAGTTCGCTCATCGGGTTCGTGCTAAACGTCCAATCAGTGGGAAACCTCGTGCCATCGTCGCTCGGTTCCGGGAGCGTATCACTAAGGACTGCTTCTTATCAGCAATAAGAAAGAAACACAACATTACCACAAAGGATGTCGGAGTAGATGGTGACTTCAAGATTTATGTAAATGAGCATTTAACTATTAGTAACAAACAATTACTAAACAAATGTAAAATTAAAGCTAAAGAAAATAATTTTAAATATGTTTGGACAAAAAACTGTCGTATTTATGTCAGAAAAAACGACACTTCACCATATATTTTGATATCAAAGGAAGCCGACCTAAAACACATATTGTAAAAAAAGCTCATTGTCTTATATTCATGTCGTTTCTATGTTCTTTACTACCGTATTTTTCACAATCGCATAAAACATACACTCACCATCAACACTACACACACACTTCAATTTCAAACATTTACACAAACAAAAATACATTCCGCATGTGCCCATTCACCACAAAACATACATATTATTTACTTCTAACCATTCAATCATTGTTAAATTTAACACAAATAAAAAAAAACTCGAAGGAATGCATTATGCGTCTATTTGCTTCATTAGCAATACTGGCCTCTGTTCACTATTATAATCATAGATATATAAATTTATACCCAGTTTATATGACACTTATAATAATCGTCTACTTATATAAATTAAAACTATTAGATTTAATCGTTAGCAAGCACGGGCAACTACTATCGATTCGCAATGGATAAGCATAAGTTAAGATTGTTTTATCAAAACGTCCGTGGTCTGAGAACCAAAACACTTGAATTTTGTACTAACCTTCTTACGCTAGATTATGATATACTTCTCATAACTGAGACCTGGTTAAAAGAAAGTGTTTTGGATTCTGAGCTTTCGGATGCTAGATATCACATATTTCGGCGTGACCGTGAAACAGAGGGATATGGCGGTGTTATGGTTTTATGCTCGGAGAGGTTGAATGCGCGTGCCCGGCCAGAGTGGGAGCAGAAACATCTAAATGTTGAATGTTTGTGGGTAACAGTCGACGGCCGTGCAATTGGCTTAGATAAGAATTTGCATATAGGATTGGTTTACATGCCGCCAGGTAAACTACTCGCACAAAGAGTTCACAACCTCACTCAATGGGTCTCTGATATAGTGTCGCTGGTTCCAAATGATTATTTAATGTTAGTAGGCGATTTTAATTTATTTAACATACAATGGAACTTGACGCTAGAACCTAAATACTTAAAAAAGGGGACAATTGAACTGCAAAATGCTGGAATTAAACTGATCAATCAAACTAATATATTAGGATTAAGCCAGTATAATAATTACCGTAATACGTCAGACAATACTTTGGACTTGGTTTTCTGTAATTTCCATATTATAGTTAGCAGGAGCACCAATCCGTTGGTCGCAGAGGATGTAAGCCATGTAACACTTGACATTGACGCATCGGATGTCGAAGTGGCACCGTTGGTTAAAGTTCCACACACTAGATATTTATTTAGAAAAGCTAATTATAATAATATAAACGAAGAATTGGCACGTCTCGACTGATCGGAATTACATCTCGGATCGGTCAACAATGCTGTAACTAATTTTTATGACAAAATCAATAATATTATAGACAAACACGTGCCAAAAGCTACAACTGATGGATCACATAACTTTCCTGTATGGTTTACAAAGGCCCTTGTAAATATTAATAAAGAAAAAATAAGGTTCATACACGTTGGAAACGATACAAGAACCCTCTTGACTATGATGAATATGCTTACCTAAGATCTAGGTTTAAGAGAGTAGAAGCTATTTGCTATCAGTCTTACATAACCCGTACCCAAGATGCTATTATAACAAATCCAAAGCTGTTATGGAGCTATGTTAAGTCAAAACGTAAATCACAAACAGGTTACCCCAGCTCTATGAACTACGAAAACCGGAAACTTACAAATAATTGCGATATTTTAGAATCTTTCAGTTCTTATTTTGAAGCAATGTTTGTGAAGCCACTTGATAATTATCCTGCCGTTATATCAAATCATTCAGTTTCAAATCAGTCTGTTGTCAATTCACCGATTGTTTCGGAAGAACTCGTTCTTAGCCTCTTACGTAAATTAGATACAAATAAAGGTGCTGGTAGTGACAAACTTCATCCGTTTTTCATAATGAAATGTGCAGATTCCTTGTATAAGCCTTTAGCTTCTATATTTAATCGCTCTATTAAAGAAGGCGTTTTCCCCAGTCTTTGGAAGGAGGCACATATCGTTCCACTTCACAAAAAGGGATCCAAAATTGATGTAAAAAACTACAGACCCATTTCAATCTTGAATGTTTTAAGCAAGTGTTTTGAAAAGATTATTTACAACATTATTTATCCAATAATTCGTTTTAGCATACCGGAACAGCAACACGGATTCATCAAAGGCCGTTCAACTGCCACAAATCTGTCCCTTTTCTCTAGTGAAGTCCTAAAAGGAATGGAATTACGTGCGCAGGTTGACGTGATCTATACTGATTTTGAAAAAGCATTCGATCGTGTGGATCACGTCATCCTCCTTCGCAAACTTTATGAACTTGGTATACAGGGTGACCTGCTGCGCTGGGTTAAATCGTATATAAGCAATCGAAGGCAGGCGGTTGTAATAGGAGGAGCACGATCTGACTTTATATCCATACCATCGGGCGTCCCTCAAGGATCACTTCTTGGACCTCTACTATATGTGGCTTATTTATATGATATTGACTCCTGTTTTAAGCATTCAAACTTTTTGTTGTTCGCAGATGATAAAAAAATTTACTATAACGTTAAGACAGTTGATGATTGTATACTTTTGCAAGAAGACCTAGACAGGCTGTCAGCCTATTACATCAATAATCGGATAGACGTAAACGTAGCCAAATGTGTACATATGTGTTTCACCCGCAGTAATAACCCTATCTCGTATACATATAAGCTCAACGGCCACTCCATTGACAAATCACAAAGTGTTCGAGACTTGGGTGTGCTTTTGGATCATAAACTTACTTTCTCGAGCCACATAGATTATGCTATAAATAAGGCTTATAGAAATTTAGGTTTCATTCTGCGTGTAACTAAGCCTTTCACGAACATAGCTTGTTTAAAAGTACTTTATTATGCCTATGTGCGTAGTGTTCTTGAATATTGCAGCTGCGTTTGGAATCCACAGTATGTCACCTATGATCATGCAATAGAACGTATACAAAGGAAGTTCGTAAAAACCTTAAATTTCCGCAAAAAGTTAATTAACGATAATTATTTAGCATCTTGCCGTGAGCATGGACTGATGACACTACATGATAGAAGAATTAGACACGACATGTCTTTGCTCCATGACGTATGTTCTGGCTCTTTGGATTGTTCGTCTTTATTATCTCAAATCCTGTCCTTGCGAGCTCCAAATACTCGCACTAGGCATACTCAATTATTCAGCATACCCACCCATCGCACAAATTACGCTGCTAACAGAGTCACCAGTCGGCTTCCCCAAACATACAATAAACTGTTTAGTGATATAGACCCCTTTGACGCCTCAAAAAATGTTTTCAAGTCTAGAGTTTACAAGTCGATATTCGATACTAGCCTCCAATCCACAGCTTCTTTTGCATGGTATTCAGCCAAAAAGTAGACTAGGTAATTTTGCATATTAACAACCTTAGTGTATAGGTATACTTATAGTTTATGTTAAAAGATATATTATAATGGAGCGGGTAGCTTCTTACGAAGCTATTTCATCCATCACCTGGTGCTATTAATTTATAATGACATAAACTACTATTAACTATTATTATTATTAACTATTATAACAACATTGGTAGAATGGAAGCCATGTATGCCAACTCTTATTTCAAACTGGTTGCATAATTATTTATTTGTTCGCAGGTTAGTCGTGGGTAATCTTGCGATATACAAAATTTTATATATTTATTTCTTCTTTGTAATTAGTGATGAATTGTTTGCATTGTTCATAAGTTATTGAATGGGCACCTGTTTTTGCACCTGTTTTTGCGTCCCTACCTAGGTAGGTACTTACTTCTTATTCAGTCAAATTACTTTCCTACCTTTACAACATAAAACTAAAACACATACTTACACACACACACACACACACACAAATGCGATTGAAATAGAACAGTCGTAATATTTAAAATTCTTTATAAAATTACCATTGCTGCTTTGTTGTTGTTACCTACCTATCTTTTTACTCTTTATTGTTTAGTTTTTGTGATTAGTAACATACTCATCTGCTAACTTATCGTCCTAACGCATATTACGAGTTGTTTACAAAATGTGGATTCAAATTGGTTTATGTACAAATTATGTTTAACTAGCCTATAATTTAACATTGTAAAACTGTTTAAATAAAAATAAAATAAAATAAAAATAAAATAATGTAAAAATAGGATCAGACAATATTGCAATACCCTAACAGGGTGCATGTCTAAACTATTAAGCTACCTACTATCTAAGCTTTGTTATTTTGTATATGTAAGCAAATAAATAAATATGAAATATGAAATATGAAATATGACGCCGCCATTAGACTACAAGAACCAATGATATATATGTTGCTATGGCAATAAACATTGATGTAAAGTGTTACCCTCATAATAACCCTCATTTTTAATTATTTTGACAGTAGAATCGACTGAAAACTTATTGGATGACGCACTCACTTTAGTCTTGGTACCGAGCGCCATACATCAGACGGCATTCTCCTTTGTCTTTTGGCTTTTCATTTTAATCATACTTTTTCCATTTTCCAGCTAGACCAACCGACCTCACTGCAATGCTCCAGACCCTTGAATCTAGTATGCCTTACAATGAACAGTACATAGACAATCCATTCTCATCACCATCACCGGTCACATCACCGAATGATGAGAGACTAGACCCGTTTAGGAGAAGACCGGAGAAAGTTTATATGCAGGGGGGAGGGACCTTCAGACCTGTTTCAAGGGATAGGATCTTGGAGTCACAGCAATCAAGGGAAGGGGATAAATATCTGAGGTAAGTCTTCTGTTTCAGCTTAGAGTTTCCATTGATTATCTTAGTTTCCCAAGAATACTAAGGAGAAGGAAAAAGAAAACAAGGAAGACAATTTCTGAGATGGAATGATGAGATAGTGCTTACAGCGGGAAAAACATGGAGAAAAAGTTGGAGGAGGCCTTTGACATAGGGCACACAGAAACAACAGAGTTTAAAATTCAACAGACAAACCAACTGACTAAAAGACTATTAAATAAATAAATAATAATCTTAGTTTCCCACTCAACGATAACAATACCAGTCTATATCAGTCGTCAGTGGACTACGTCCAGCAATAGACTGATATAGACTGCCCTTATAAGGAGGATATGCCCTAAATCAACAAGCTGAGCATGCGGGTTGGGGGTGGCAGGGCACAGCTTTTTCGCACCGCCAACGCTTCTACCCGTCGGCGGCCAGGAGATGTAGCTGTGCCTTTGATGGGCTGCACTCTGCCACAATCAGCCGGCCGCCAGAGTCCTGATTTTATTTAGCAAGATGTACCACGGGCAGGTGAGGTTGGCTTGAGTTTTGAAGGTCGTGTTGGTTGGAACCCAGGTTGGAAAGCAGGTAGGTAATTAATAATAATAATTCACCAGGTCATGTAGTTCAATACATCATCATCATCAGCCTATAGCAGTCCACTGTTGACATAACCTCCCCTAATGAGCGCCATTGCACCCTGTCCTCAGCTCGACGCATCCATATAATATCCAATACGACGTTCATTATATGTTAAATTTAGTATATTTAATTGAGTCATCTAGTTTATTATATTTCACCAGGTCATCTAGTTCATTATATTTCACCGGGTCAACTAGTTCTTTATATTTCAGCGGGTCATCTAGTTCATTATATTTCAGGATGGGTGATGCAACTCCCCTAGACGTGGCACTGACCGTACAGAAAGCGTGGCGTAGCTTTGCTCCCGCGTGTCACGGCATTCTCGCCGGCTTGGCTCTGATGCATCTCCTACTTATATCAAATTCGGATGGACTGGATGCAGGTAACTAGTTGTCACTGTTGCAGTAACTGTGGAATTAAGACCCACCCATTAAGTCCACTACAGGATAAAGGCCTTCCCTGATAAACAGTGATATGAATAGGTAGGGCTAATTTACCTAAAGATCGTGGTAAGTTCGTGTAAAATTAGAGACTTCCTTAGAACTATAATTCCTTAGAACGAATTATAATACCATGTGAAATAAAATTACATGTTTTTAAAATAGCTTGATTGAATAAAAAACTAATAAAAAATCTGCATATTGCCTACCTACTACAGGACTAACTACCTGACTTACTTTCTTGCTTGACATTTAATAAGTGAATGTTATAAATTTCATGTGTGACAAATGCTCGGTCTGCCTACCTATCTCAGTTGCTATGCCCTTAGACAGGGTTCATGTGTGATACCTACCTTCTATGTAACATCTGTGTACTACCATGTGACAGCAATAAATGTATGGAGTATTGAGAACTAAATCTTTTCGGTGACCAAATTTCAGGTTTCAGGACATCATTAAGTCACTAAAAATAATGTTACTTTTATAAAATACTAACAGAGTCCAAATGCAACTTGGTTTGTGTGTATACTTGTGCTCTCATGTAAAATGTGTCTCGAACGTGTTTATTTTACGCAGAACCCTAAATATTTGCGTAATAAAAAGTGCCTACCTATCAATGTAAGTCCCTATAAGTCAGGTAATAGTTGTGAATCATCGAAACGTAAACAATTTCACTGATAGCACAAGTATAACGCAAACGACGATGCGGGCCTTTCACATAGTATTTTATAATTAAATTGATATTATTTTTATTTTATAAATGATGTCCTGAATCCGGGGTCATTTAGTTACCGAAAAAATGTAGTTTTAAAGAAGTCTCTGCTCTTTTTACTGTTCCACGAATTTTAGGTAAATTAGCCCTACCTATTCCTATCACCACTAATAAAGGGGGATATGCCCATAATCCCCTCGCTAACCATGCGGGTTGGGGATTGCATTGCACAGCTTCTCGCACTGCCAACGCTACCAGTCGGCGGTCAGGGTATTTAGCTGTGCCGGGTTTAGGCTGTGCTATGCCGCATTCAGCACATACACGTTGCGCCACAAGTTTATTTCTGCGATGGTAGGAAGTAGAAGAGACGTGGTCTTCTCCGTCTTCGTATGATTTAGTGGCCAACTCTGATGTCGGAGATTTTAGGCCGACTGAAGGCCTCCGACATGGCTTGACAACTGAAAAAGCCAGAACCAACATCTTAACGTGCCTTCCGAAGCACGGAAGCGCTCTGATCTAAATGCCACACATCCAAGTAGTGACCGGGCGGAGCGTTGCTTAACCAAGATGATTTGCTCTCTCTGACACCAAAGTAATACTAGCCACGAGCGCTTGAGAGACGTGGTGGCCAAGTGGTATGAACTCCCATTTCAAATCCGGAGGTCGTGGGTTCGAATCTCGGCTGTGTACTAATTAATTTAAGGCTTAAAAAAATTAAATAAATAATAAATAAATAACGCGGGACGTAATCACACAGCATCATGCAGCCCCAAACTAAGCAGAGCTTGTATTATGGGAACCACACGATTGATATACTACATATATAATATTTTTTTTTTGTAAATACATACATATCATACATAGAAAATACCCAGACCCGAGACAAATATCTACAGAACATGCAAACATTTGTCCCGCAGCGGGAATCGAACCCGCAACCTCCTGCGTCTCAGGCGGACCTTCGCCCACTGCGCCACAGAGGCCGTCAAATTATGGCCTATCTTTGAAAAAGTTTGAACTAACCATTCTTTTTAGTAAAAAGTAGGTTATATATGTACTTAGCATAAATAACGAATAAAGCCGTTTTAGAGTAGAGTAGCCGAAAAGAGAATTATGTAAAAAAGTATATAAAACAGAGAAGGAAAGATGGACACCTTATACGACATAAAAGCTTTATACGGAACATCATAGAGGGAAAAGTAGAAAGAAAGAGAGGAAGGGAAGACCAAGTATAAATTATATGAGACACATTAAAGAGATAAGGCCTTTAAAATAAGGCCTTTTTTTTTAAGGCTTTTAGCGATAAGGCCGCCCATTGTACAACGGCGGATTAGTTTTATAGTTTAATTAGTTAATTTAAATACTTGTAACTGTTTCTGGTGTACAATAAAGAGTTATCTATCTATCTATCTAAAGAGAAGGTAGCTGATAGGGAAGTAAAGGAGGCTGTTTTGGAGAGGCAGATAGAAGGAGCTGCAGTTGCGCCGATAAGAGCACAGCTCTTAAATAAATGATGATGGTGAGGATATATACAAACTCTCTTTGTAATATATAATATTGTTTTAGGTCACCTCTCGTTCCATGCGGTTGTGACGATGCCCTACGTTGCTGCTTACTACTTCTTCTGTGTGCTATGTCTACTGTCAGTTTTAGATCGGTGAGCATTTCTGAAAAACCCGCCTACCTATTTATATTTGATTCTACTAAAACTGTAAAATTACAAAGTACCTAGTAGTAATACGGAAAACGATTAGGTAAAAAAATAGTCCATCAGATATATGAACAAAAAATATTGGACACGTATGTTTTTATTTATCAAATAAATTAAAATTAACGGAGATAAAGACCGTCAAAGTTCGGGAGTGGGGGCTTGTGACGTCATGGCTATGTAAAAAGTGTAACAAGCCGTGACGTCACGCGGAACTTCAACGCACTGTATCTTTGTAGTTTTTTGTTTGTTTGACAAAAGAAAAAATACGTGTCCAATATAATTAGTAGTAGAAAATTAGTCAAAATTGGGCAAGAACCTGAGGATGAGAGATAGTCGGATATAATTTTGTATAAACCTTTATTTGAGCAATGTTGTTAAGAATTTAATGTTCTACAATATTAATTAAGATACAAATAGTATAAAACCCATAGAAAACATGATATTTGCAAATATCTGTAGAAGCAAACACCCTACGATAAGTAGGTTTTGAGACAAGTTTTAGAGTGCTCAAATAAAGGTTTATACAAGTTTATAGCCGACTATCTCTCATTCCGAGGCGAAACCCCTAATTTTCCTGGACTATAAAAGCGAAAGTGAAATGTGAAATAATTGTCCTTTCTACACGCCAATACTACTGAATGGATTGGGATATGTTAAGTGGTTATGGCCTATCAAAGTATTGTATAGGTAGGTCACATGTTTGTAGTGCTATGATGCAAAGCTGTGAGGTATGACGGTGTTAATCCCCATGTGCCTGTAATTTCACCGACACCCGCACCCTTCAAACCAAAACAAAGTAATGCTGCTTCACCCCAGAAATAGGCATGATGGGTGGTAGTACTTCCCTGGACGAGACCTTCAGACAGAGTAGTAGATTTCTACTATTAAAACTAATCACAAATAATATTACAGTAGGATTACTTTTAGTAGGGGTGTAAGGTGTAAGGTGTAAGGTTCCAACCCCTATCTTTGGAACCCAAGCCAACCTGACCTGCCCGTGGTGCACCCTGCCAGGCCTCTTTCACTCCGCAGAATAGGTATAAAATATACCTACGCATCGCCGGCCTTGCGAGCGTGGTTCGTTACGGTCGGTTGCCGCGTTTTGCCCGGAACGAAAGTGTCCTTGAGCAGCCGCGGCATTTTAGTTTGTTTTTGTTAATTTACCTATATTTTTCGCCAAATGAAGGCAAAAAATACTACACAGCATTTGGTTGCCTGAATAATAATAAGAAAATGTAAATAATACCAATAGTAGGTACAGAACTGAAAGTTTTTCTACCAAATAATGCGTTGTTTAGATATCAAAGTCTCCCGTATTTACTTAAGTAGGTAGGTACTTAGGTACAAGTTCTATTTGAATGCGGTACCTACCTAACTAAATAAACGTAATATTATTATGTAGGTATTTTTTCATAGACAATTTTTGTGCCATTGGTAGGTATAGGTAGGCCTACATAGTGCTTTAGTAAGTAGGTATTATGATTTTGATTATGTAGACTGAGAGCAAGATTAGAAACCCAAGCTAGGTACATTTTTATTTAGTTTAACTTTAAGTACTGCCTACTGGCAGTGTAGGTTATCTACTTAAAAACAGTCGGGTAGGTAGGTGTAGGTAGACAAATCGATGTGGTAAGTTACCTAAAGGTAGGCGTACTAACAACTAAAACTAGATACCTAGGCTACCTACAAACCAAATATTGTTTTTTTTCTCTTGCAAATATCTAGGTAGGTACCTACCTACTAAAATTTCTCTTAAGATTTAGCATGACGTACCTACCTTAAACAGTGATTATTCAGTTTTCGTACACAAGACACCTAAACACTTAAGTAAGTGTTAAGGACCCAAGTACCTACCTAGTAGGTATGCCTATTTTCTGAGCTCTTAATGCAGCCAGCCAGTGTAAAATAGTTTTCTGATCTAATACTAGGTAGGTAGATATTATTTGAATTATCATTGTTCCTAAAAAGAAATAGGTGGCTAGGTAACTGGATAGTAAAATGTTCAACAACAACAGCCTATAGGGGAGGCCTAGGTCCAGCAGTGGACATAGGCCTCCCCTATAAGAAGGGGGATATGCCCATAATTCCCACGCTGGGAATGCGGGTTGGGGATCGCAGGATACAGCTTCTCGCACCGCCGACGCTGCTGCCCGTCGGCGGCCAGGTTATTATTATTCGTCACAGAATAATTCTCAAGACAACCCTAACGTTACACGTGCCACGTCAGTAGAGATAGAGCTATACGATAGAAAGGGATGCAAGGTGTAGGTTAATATAAATGTTAGGCACTGAGTTCGGTGCGAGCTAAATAGCACTTTATTGCGTAGCAGCTAAAGTCGCTATTTATTTAAATGATTGCGCGGAGTGAAGCTTCTGTCCTTTCTGTATTCTGTGACCCTGCTTAACAACGAACGGGGCTCTGGCGGCCGGCTGATTGCGGCATAGTATAGCCGACATTGGCACAGCTAAATCCCAGGCCACCGACGGGCAGCAGCGTTGGTGGTGTGAGAATCTGTGCCCTGCGATCCCCAACCCGCATGCCCAGCGTGGGGATTATGGGCATATTCCCCCTTTATTAGGGGAGGCCTACGTCCAGCAGTGGACTAATATAGGCTGGTGTGGTGGTGTGGTGTGGATTACTTTTAGCATCTAAACACACTGCCGAAAATTACGCAAGGCAAGTTCCGCAGCTGTTTTTGACGAGTTCGGCTGTATGCCATAACGCAACTTAATTTATTTATTTATTTTGAGATGGAAAACCAACAGCTATACACACTGATCATAGTTGCAAAATAGAAGCCTCCATAATGTGTATTCTGTATGTGTAATCTGTAATTCAAATAGCATTGCAGGCGTAATTTAGGCAATACTATGTGTGTTGGGACAAAAATGTCCTATTAATATACAAATTTTATACATTCTAACCTACTCTGTTAAACTAAGCGAGTTCGTGCTCCCGACCAATCACAGCGCCCTATTCGGTCGCGGCTAGGGAGTTGGACTTTGGACCCGCGTGACAGGTCCTAACACGTTCTGCGTCTATCTATCCCTTTCTAACTCCCTGCCTATTTTTCTTGCCTTGTTTCTGTTTCTTTCTAACCTATCTAGAATATTCCTAAGTGTTCCGAACGACCGCGAATAAATAAAATAAACAACAGATTATTTAAGACGACTAATATACAGATATAGCTTAGCTTAGGTAAATGGGTAGGAGAAATGTAAAATTAAAATAATGTTCAATCACAGTATTAGAATCGATGTAAATAAGTAGAATTTCTGATCTAGTTTTCTTTAGTAACTCTTGAGAATTGTCAAAAGCTTAGATTCAAAAACGTAGGACATCATGTCGAGTAATTAAGACAGATATTTTTAAGAAATTATTGTGTAAAAACCTAATTTAGACGTAGGAAATTAATAAAGCTTTACATGTTCTGAAGTTTCATTTAAAAAGTACTTGCTGAACAAAGAGAAAACCTGAAAATAGACTTATAAGATCCAGGAAAGTATGTAGCTGAGACAAAACTTAGGTAGCATAGTAAAAACCTGGACTTACAAGAGACAAATAGGAATATCATACAAAAATGAACCCAATAGCTAGGTAGACATTAGGCACAAAATATAACAGCAAGTACTTGATAGGAGTAAGGCTCACATACAGGTCTGAACTTGTCAGGTGGCCGACCTTGAACCTTGTGTAATAATCTAGAATCAAGAAATATTCTGATTGGTTGAAGGCAAAATAATAGGTTATAATTGGTTGTATCAATAAAACGCGCTTGTCTAACAGTAAGGTAGGCCGAGGGCTGAAATTGACAATATATATAGCTCGCTATCGGGCATTCGGCAATCCAGTTGGGATCGCCTCATCAAGTTTCCGGAAATCTAATTGGAAAGAAGCCTCTACCTACCTGCCTGCCCTGAACAAGTCTAATTGGAATATTGGATTTTATTTTCAAGAAACCCTAGAATCCCAGCACAACAGGATACGCGGCTCGGACGGATCCGTCTTGGGAGTTTGGATCCGTCCCGGTCCCGTACATCGTGGTCCTTCGCAACCGGATTCTTTCTTGAAAATTGAAGATTGAAGAAAAAATAATAGTTAAGATGGTCCTGACGCGGTCACGCACAGGGTCAGGCAGGACAACTTCACCACCAGCTCCGCGAGCTAACGCGAACATCTCTGCCCTCCGAGGGCAGAGATCCGCGCGCGCGTCCGTACCCAGGGCCGCTCCCACAACCGCGCCGGTGCCGGGGCCGGGACCGCCGCCGCCGCCAGCACCAGCAGTAGCGCTCGCATCCGGATCCTCGCATCCAACGCTCGCTCCGGTGCAAGCGCCTATGCATATGCGCTCGCATACGCCTGCACACATACAAACGTCCGCACCTGCGCACGCACCCGCACCGGCACCTGCACACGCACCTGCAGCTGCGCACGCACCGGTACCTACGTCTATATCTGCAGCTGCACCAGTGCTTCCATCCGCGTCTATACAAATGCACGCACCAATTGAAGAGGAATCCTCTAGTGGAACGGATAACACACCAAAAACATCAACGGAGAATACACAGACAACATCAACTGAGAATACGCAGACAACATCAACGGAGAATACGCAGACAACCTCAACAGAAGAAACTGAAAATACTTCAAATACTTCAAAGAGAAGTCATACGGGAAAACATAAATCGGTGCCATCAAAGAAATCAAAAATTACCAGAGCTGTGAAAATACAAAAGGCTGAAATAAAACTTCTGAAAATCCAAAAACAGATCGCAACTGCAAAATTAAAAAGACTACAGACAAAATCAGATTCAGAAAGCGAAGACGACTCCGTCATAGAACCAGAAATACCGGAAGACACCGAGAGAATCAATGATTGGGTAATGGACACAACGATGCTGGCCATAACAAACGAACCACATACAGAACTCTCTCCAGATCAACGCCCAACATCAGGTGTAAAACAAGTGACGATTAGTGACAACATAGTTGGTGCCCCTATAGGTGAATCATACAGTGGTGATAACAAAAGACAAAGTGACTATAACAGTGCTAATAATGGATACAGTGCCAATAACGGATGCAGTGCTAATAATGGATACAGTGCCAATATCGGATGCAGTGCCAATATCGGATGCAGTGACAATAATGGATACAGTGCTGATCCAGCGTTCCAGGCGGGAGCACCCACGGAAACAAGGTATGAGAATAGTATTAATAGTACAGGATTACATGATGCTGTTCTGCACCCGGGTGCTCCTGCACCGGGGGGAGTCATAGTTAACCAACCTCCACGTACAGAATACACAGAACTCGCCTCAGTGATAGCACAAGCCATACGCTTGGGTACACAATCGACTCCCCGCCGGTCCACGGATCTACCGATCTATAGTGGTGCCTACCAAGACTGGTTAGCCTTTAAGGCCGCATACGCGGAGACTGCCGCTGCAAACACTGATACAGAGAATGTTGCTCGTCTACGCCGCTGTTTAAAAGGTAAAGCCAAGGAGGCAGTACAAAGCTTACTTATTTATAATGTACAGCCTCATAATATAATGACAGCACTGGAAACACGTTTTGGGCGACCGGATGCCATAGCCATGGCGGAATTAGAAAGGCTACGGACCCTGCCTCGTCCTACTGACTCACCAAGGGAACTCTGCATATTCGCCAGCCACGTTGCCAACGTAGTAGCTACACTCCAGGTGTTACAGCGCATGTACTATCTTTACAATCCAGAGGTAACTAAAGTAACAATAGAGAAGTTGACGCCGGCCCTGAAATACAGGTGGTTCGACTTTTCAGCACAGCAACCATCCAACGAGCCTGACTTATTAAAATTGGCCCGCTTTTTAGATAGGGAAGCAAAGCTATGCAGTCCTTATGCACAACCGGAAGCAGAAAAACCAATAGAACCTTCAAGGTCGTGGAGAAATGTTAAAAATAGAACTTTCACAGTGAACAATGAGCTTAAAAGTGGTTTCATGGGCGGTAGTATAACAGACTTCCCCATGAGATCATCCATGGGAGGTAATAGAATAGACTCCCCCATGGAAGCTCTCGACGCGATAGTTTATAGTAATCGTTATCCCATGGGTGGTAATAGAATAGACTCCCCCATGGGCATAGTAAATAGTAAAAGTGGTCTCATGGGCAGAAGTAGAATAAATTCCCCCATGAGGTCATCCATGGGAGGTAATAGAATAGACTCCCCCATGGACATAGTAAATAGTAATAGTGGTTTCATGGGAGGTAATAGAACAGACTCCCCCATGGAATCATACTCATACAGTTGTGACCCTTTCGTGGGAGGTAATAGAATAGACTCCCCCATGGAAGCTGGTGACGCAATAGTTTACAGTAATAGTAATAGGTCTCCCATGGGTGGTAATAGAATAGACCCCCCCATGGGCATAGTAAATAGTAATACTTTTATGGGTGGTAATAGAACAGACTCCCCCATGAAATATGCTTGTCCCATCTGCAAGGAAAACACACACACAGTGGCAGAGTGTCAAAAATATTTGCATGCCAAAGTCAACGACAGATGGGACATAGCAAAGAAAAATAGATTATGTTTCAGCTGTCTCAAATTTAGATCTAGCAATCACACCTGTAAGCGGATCAAATGTGGTAAGAATGGCTGCAAATATGCCCATCATAAGCTTCTTCATTTTAACCGCCTGGAAGCTGACAATAATGACATGACACGTGAATCTGTAGCATCGACATGGGCCCATATAAACAGAAAAACATTCCTGAAAATTGTACCAGTAACAGCATCTGGTCCCGAAGGTGAGGTCAAAACTTATGCATTACTTGACGATGGGTCAACAATAACACTCGTAGATGAAGATGTGGCGACTGTCATCGGCGCACAAGGATCTACGGAAACTCTCAACATCGAGGCAATAGCTAACACAACAGTTCAAGAGGTAAATTCAAGAAAAATTACTCTCACCCTGCGGGGTATTGAAACGCACCAGGTACATGCTCGAACAATAAGGGGTTTGAAACTTTCTCCACAAACCGTAAGTTATGATGACATGCGGGAATGTAAACATCTCGCAGACATCGAAAAACACATCGTCCATACAAATGCAAAACCGAAAATATTGATAGGACAAGACAACTGGCACCTGCTGGTGGCCAACACAATGAGGAAAGGTGAAATATCACAACCAGTGGCATCTCTCACACCACTAGGCTGGGTTCTCCACGGTTCGAGAACAAGGACACTAGGGCAACAGGTACATCATGTCAATAAACTAAGCATAGAGGATAATATGGATGATGAACTACGACGCCATTTCTCCATCGAATCCCTCATGATCACACCGAAGCGCCCTAGAAGCGATCCCGAAGAACAAGCTCTACGGATTCTCGAGACCGAAACTCGACAACGAGAGGATGGATACTATGAAACAGCTTTGTTATGGAAAAGCGAAAAGGTAAATATGCCAAATAATTATCAAAACGCCCTTAACAGATTAATGAGTACCGAGAACAAATTAGACAAAAACGAACGCATCAAGGAGAAGTACGAACAGCAAATGAAAAATTTAATAGACAAGGCATATGCGGAGAAAGCCCCAACACCGACAGGTAACCGAACTTGGTACTTACCCCATTTTGCAGTGCTAAACCCGATGAAACCAGACAAACTCCGCGTGGTGCATGATGCAGCGGCAAAAACGAAGGGAATATCGTTGAACGATGCCCTATTAACAGGTCCAGATCTACTACAATCGCTACCAGGAGTCCTGATGCGTTTTAGACAACACGCAATAGCAGTGTCAGGTGATATCGCCGAAATGTTTATGCAGGTAAAAATAAAGGAGTCTGATAGAGATGCTCTCAGATACCTTTGGCGAAAGAACTGTCGTGACAATACAACCCCTACAGAGTATAGAATGACATCACTTATATTTGGAGCTACATCATCTCCAGCTACAGCAATATTCGTTAAAAACCTCAATGCAAGGAAATACGAGAAAGAGTACCCCGAAGCAGCAGCAGCCATTATTAAAAATCATTACATGGATGATTACCTCCAAAGCTTTCAGAAGACAGAGGAAGCTATCAAAACAGCAATGGAGGTAAGAGAAATTCATGCTACAGCCCACTTTAATCTCAGACAATGGACTTCAAATAGTGCAGAGGTACTAGGGGCACTTGATCCAGGACGACTACAGAATCCGATATCGCTCGACGACGGCTCTAAGTCTGAACGCATCCTTGGGCTAATGTGGAACCCCGGGACTGATGAACTCACCTTCAACCTAGACATGGCACGACTGCCCTTGAACATTTTACAAAAAGGGAACCCGACAAAAAGGGAGATGCTGAAAGTGGTAATGTCTCTGTTTGACCCTCTAGGCTTCGCATCACAGGTAACTACTCGGGCAAAACAAATACTTCAAGAAGTTTGGCGACGGGGCACCGGTTGGGATGACCCGATTCCCACAGACCTTAGTTTACAATGGGTCGATTGGATAAAAAAATCTCGAAAAACTGAAAGAGGTAAGAATCCCCAGATGCTACAACAACTACAGTAATGCAACAACACTTCAGCTACACATCTTTGTTGACGCTTCGGAAGCTGCATATGCTGCTGCTCTGTACTGGAGAACGATACTTCCCGACGGAACCTGTAAGACATCGCTCGCTCTAGCAAAGGCCAGAGTTGCTCCTCTCAAGGTATTATCGATCCCTCGCCTCGAGCTGCAAGCTGCCGTAATGGGAGCTCGTATGGCCTCAGCAGTGATGGAAGAACATGATAGAAAACCAGACGAAAGATTTTTCTGGACAGACAGTCGGACAGTACTCACATGGCTCAAAACAGGTGCCCGATCATATAAACCCTTTGTTGCACACAGAGTAGCCGCAATAGAAGAACTCAGCTGTCTAAAAGAATGGCGGTGGATACCGACAAAACTCAATGTTGCAGACGATGCAACTCGTGAGGTACCAAAAGATTTAGATAACACTCATAGATGGTTTTCAGGGCCTACATTTCTCAAACAAGAATCGTCAACATGGCCAACAGACTCGCCTACACCTGTTAGAACGACAGGAGAAGAACGGGTACAAGTAACAAACACTGTACATTCAGACTCACTTATTCCTTTGAATGTAGCACTGCCGGATGCTGAGAGATTCTCCAAATTCGAGAAACTGGTAAGGACAACAGCGAGAGTCCTTCAATTTATAGAGAGGCTAAGGCGAAATAAAGAACGCGTCGAATTCAAAAGAACTCGAAAGAATATTCTCAAAGATCCAGATTGGCGACAAAGGTCAACAAAGTCAAGCACAGTTAAACGAAAACTCATTCAAACTACAATAAATAAGTTTGTAAGATTAGAACCTGAAATGCTTCGACGAGCAGAAGAATTATTGGTTCGAGCGAACCAACAGTCAACTTTTAGGAAAGAATTAAAGGCCTTAACAATAGGATGGGAAATCCCAGCAGACAGCCGCCTAAGACCTTTAGCAATTGAACTTAAAAATGGATTAATAGTCATAAAGTCTAGGATTAGAGCGATCGAAGGAATCACCGAGCAACAAAAATCCCCTCCAATTTTAGACGGGAACAGTAAACTGGCTCAAATGTTTATTGAAAGTGTTCACAGAAAGCTCCATCATGCTGGCGTCGAAACTACAATCAACGAGTGCCGCCAGCATTACTGGATCCTGCGCATGCGGCCGGTGACCCGCATGGTAATCCACCGGTGCCTGATCTGCAGGATCCGGAAGACGCCGGCAGCTCAACCACCGACGGGTGACCACCCGCCAACTCGGCTGGCGCACCATAGTCGACCTTTCTCCTTCACTGGGGTTGACTATTTTGGGCCGATCACCGTAACCGTCGGACGTACCACCCAAAAACGGTACGTCGCCCTCTTCACGTGCCTAACCACTCGGGCAGTACATCTGGAGCTAGCATCTGACCTATCCACGGGTGCTGCAGTGATGGCCTTGCGACGAATGATAGCGCGTCGCGGCTGTCCCACCGAAATTTGGTCTGACAATGGGACCAATCTCCGAGGAGCTGATAAGGAACTCAGGGAGGCCATTGATCACAGCACCGCAGACGAGGCATCCACCAGAGGAATATCCTGGCGCTTCATTCCTCCAGGTGCTCCATTCATGGGAGGGGCTTGGGAGCGTTTAGTCAGAAGCGTAAAAACTGCACTCTCCGCCACATTACACGAACGCCACCCTCATGAGGAAGTCCTACAAACTCTACTTGCGGAAGTGGAGTTCTCCGTGAATAGTCGACCGCTAACTCACGTTTCGGTAGATCCCGAAGACCCAGAAGCCCTTACACCAAACCATTTCTTACTCCTGGGATCAGCACGAACTCCACAATATGGTCCTTTCACCGACAGTGACCTCATCGGGAAAACACACTGGAGAGCATCACAGCGCCTGGCCGATATCTTCTGGAGCAGGTGGCTAAAAGAATACCTGCCAGATCTACAACTACGACGAGACCCACGTGGAAAAGGGCCAGCTATCAAAGAAGGAGATATCGTCCTAATCGTTGATCCGAATCTACCTCGCAACGTATGGCCGAAGGGACTCGTCGTCGCTACTTACCCAGGCAACGACGGAATTGTTCGTGCTGTTGACGTACGCACCAAGGGAAACATCATGAGAAGACCTACCAAGAAGCTGATTGTGCTGCCAACGAGCCGGCCGTTCTCCACTACAAATGTTCCAGCGTCGGGAGACACTGAACGGGGGGAGAATGTTCCGAACGACCGCGAATAAATAAAATAAACAACAGATTATTTAAGACGACTAATATACAGATATAGCTTAGCTTAGGTAAATGGGTAGGAGAAATGTAAAATTAAAATAATGTTCAATCACAGTATTAGAATCGATGTAAATAAGTAGAATTTCTGATCTAGTTTTCTTTAGTAACTCTTGAGAATTGTCAAAAGCTTAGATTCAAAAACGTAGGACATCATGTCGAGTAATTAAGACAGATATTTTTAAGAAATTATTGTGTAAAAACCTAATTTAGACGTAGGAAATTAATAAAGCTTTACATGTTCTGAAGTTTCATTTAAAAAGTACTTGCTGAACAAAGAGAAAACCTGAAAATAGACTTATAAGATCCAGGAAAGTATGTAGCTGAGACAAAACTTAGGTAGCATAGTAAAAACCTGGACTTACAAGAGACAAATAGGAATATCATACAAAAATGAACCCAATAGCTAGGTAGACATTAGGCACAAAATATAACAGCAAGTACTTGATAGGAGTAAGGCTCACAGACAGGTCTGAACTTGTCAGGTGGCCGACCTTGAACCTTGTGTAATAATCTAGAATCAAGAAATATTCTGATTGGTTGAAGGCAAAATAATAGGTTATAATTGGTTGTATCAATAAAACGCGCTTGTCTAACAGTAAGGTAGGCCGAGGGCTGAAATTGACAATATATATAGCTCGCTATCGGGCATTCGGCAATCCAGTTGGGATCGCCTCATCAAGTTTCCGGAAATCTAATTGGAAAGAAGCCTCTACCTACCTGCCTGCCCTGAACAAGTCTAATTGGAATATTGGATTTTATTTTCAAGAAACCCTAGAATCCCAGCACAACAGGATACGCGGCTCGGACGGATCCGTCTTGGGAGTTTGGATCCGTCCCGGTCCCGTACACTAAGGTTCGGCGGTGACGTTGGTTGTTCCTAATCCTAACATTAAAACAACCTATTCTATTTACAGTGTTCTTAGTCTAAGTCCCTAGCTAAGCAAAAATAGTCTTTATTTCTTAATAAAATTTAACTTATGAAACTTAAAACTACAATATATCAAATTCTTAACTATTTCTTATGACTAAATCACTGTCGTTGCCTAACAGTATGTGTATGGAATAAAATGCGTGGGAATGATGTCAAATTCAGACAGGAAGCAGAAAGTTTATTACTACAACACAAAAACACAAGAATGAGTTGATAATGTTGCAAGCTTAGGTATATATCTTATTTTACCAAATTAATTCACACGACAACGATTTATTTTGTATGTTTAGAATTGTCTAAATAGTATGATTAGACATTTTAAAATTCTCCCAACATTTCAGACTTGACGCAGCGAGTATTGACATGTCACGTGGTGTACAACCCTACTTCCAGCCAATCGTGCTAGTGATACTGTATACGGCGTGTCTGCTCGTCTGTTCCACTGCTAGGATGTATGATGACCTCATGGTCTACCAGTACACGCCTCTAGTCGCCAATGTCACCGGAAATGCTACCACTGTGAGTATACTACCTTGTATTTATCTATATATATAAAAATGAAACCCGTTTTCCTTGGTCACGGCATCACGCGTGAATGGCTGGACCGATTTCACTAATTCTTTTTTTGTTGTATTTGTTATTATTAGGAGAAGGTTCTTACGGAAAAAAATATTAGAAAATATTGTCAAAATAAAGTAGTGCATCATTGCTACGCTAAGGCGGTACGAAGTTCGCCGGTTCAGCTAGTTTATAATAATATATATAAGTAAAATTAGGCGAGACTATGTTATGTTATGATACTGCCGATGTCAATATGTAATACTCGTAAAATGTAAATCCGACTTTGGCTTTCAGTTAAGGTGATAAGTTTAATTTATATTATAATCAAGAGCTGTGGATTTTGTTTTAAAAAAAAATCACCATACTAGCCTGGACCAGTTCACTGCTGGTCTTAGGCCTCATAATTCACCTCATGACGACCTTTGTGGCGCAGCGGGCGAAAGCACGCCTGAGACGCAGAAGGTTGTGGGTTCGATTCCCGCCGCGAGACAAATCTTTGTACGTTCTGCAAATATTTGTTTCGGACCTGGATGTTTTCTATGTAAAATAAGTGCATTTAAAAAAAAAAATCTATCTTTACAGGGTGTAATCGTTAAGTGTGTCCGGGCGATTATTCCGTAACTATGATAGATATAAAAAAAAATAACTGATATCGAAAGTACGTACCTTATCAGTAAAATGAAATCAATAACTTTTTGAAAATCTAAGGAAAGTAAAACCTTTCTACTAATTTCCTACTAAATGTATGGGAGTGTTAATGTCAAAAGGAGAATGCCGAGAACCCGTACCAATTGCGTCAATACCGAACGTATCCCATAAAATGTATTATATTTTATAAATAACATTAACATTTTCTTTAGTTTTACACACCGACGGGATTAATAATCAAGTAAAAAAATATTTTGTTGATTTGGTTTCCGCCGCACGCCACCATTAGACTGCAACAACCAATATATACGTTACTATGGGAACAAACGTTTTTATAGAGTTATAACTATATATTTTAGAGTTAGTTACTATATTTTAGAGTTATAACTATAACGTATAATCTGTTAAATGTATTTTAAGTTAAGTTTAAGTTATATAAGATTTCTCAAATACTACCTACGTCATTAGAGACTGTTACTTTGATTTAATTTTAATTCACTATAATGTACATACCTATTAAATATTTAGTCGTACCTTAGTAATAAAATGCAGTAGCTTATTATTTTGTTTGATATTATTTTATTTTAATCACATATTTTATTTCCTATGTTCTATTTGTTAGCTCTCTTCGCCTGAAACACAGGATTACCTAGTTCAGGCTCTTGTTTTTATTATACCTATGTTTAATTAAGATTTCTGTACCTTTTAATAAAATAAATAAATAAATAAATAAATAATCCTGGACGTTATCACACAGCAATATTTTTATGTTACCAATTTAAGAAAATATTGAATAAATTATTTTATTTTACTTATTATAAACATTGATGTAAAGTGTTACTATGGCAATAACCCTCATTTTTAATTATTTTGACAGTAAATCGACTAAAAACTAATTGGAGATTTTTTGACGCACTCACTTTAGTCTTGGTACCGAGCGCCATACATTTTTTTTTTTTTTTTATACTACTAAGTTAGCAAACAGGCATACGGTCCTCCTGATGGTACGATACATGATATATGATACATTAGACGGCATTGTACTTTTGGATACTTCTCGTTTGATTTTCGATATCAGTTAAGAAAATTGATATCTTCAATCTTCACTCATAAATACTGTTGCATAAGTCGCACAAAAAATCTCAAACCAAATAAGAAGTATCTATTTTCAGCTGTCAGATCCCAGTTTGTTTTACAGCAGGGTGTACCACGGGCAGGTTAACATGGCGAAGTGGCCTGGTACGTTTTGAGTTGTAAACAGACCAATGAATTCTTTACTGCTGGACGTATTCACACAGCATCATGTAGCCCCAAACTAAGCAGAGCTTGTAGTATGGGAACAACCACCACCACCACACCACACCAGCCTATATCAGTCCACTGCTGGACATATGCCTCCCCTAATAAAGGGGGATATGCCCATAATGTCTACGCTGGGCATGCGGGTTGGGGATCGCAGGGCACAGATTCTCGCACCACCGACGCTGCTGCTCGTCGGTGGCCACGAGATTTAGCTGTGCCGATGTAGGCTGCGCTAAGCCGCCATCAGCCGCCGCCAGAGCCTCGTTCGTTAGCAGGGTCCACCACGGGCAGGTAAGGTTTGGGTTCCGAAGATAGGGATTGGAACCCCGTACACCCCATGGGAACCACATGATTGATGGGACATACATATCCATACATAGAAAACACCCAGACCAAAGACAGATATCTGCAGAACATGCAAACATTTGTCCCGCAGCGGAAATTGAACCCGCAACCTTTTGCGTCTCAATCGGACCCTCACCCACTGTGCCACAGAGGCCGTCACCACCTACTAATAACTATTAATTAATAATAATAATCATAAATCTACTTTATTGTGCACCAGAAATAAAATGACAAATACACATTAAAATTTAAAGTTCGCTAGAGCCCACCCTAAGGACCTGTGGGTGTTTGGGCTATTTCGTACAATGCGTCAACAAAAGTTATGAATGAACGCCAAAAGAAAGTGCAACAGTGATATTAGGTATAATCAAAGAAATAGAACTAAAGCATAGAAGAAGTCTTAAAATTAATTTATGCTCTGAACATTAACTCATACGGCTGATCTCTACTTTCTTATGTCCATATATGTTAGCTAGAAAGAGATGCATACGTTATCTGAATGCGATTTCTGCAACTTCGTACCGGCATTTGTATGACCCTGCATAGAAATTGGTTCGAGCGCCCTGGTACGATTAACTTTTTGAAGTCGCATTGATATATGTATACATCCCTTTCTAACTGATGATATTGGACATAAGAAAGTAGATATCAGTCCTATTGAATTTTAAGACTTGATCTAGTTGTCTTCCTATGTCTGTGGGTATAATGTTAGGTGAAGTGTGAAGTTATGTAATAATGACAGCAAAGAGATGATTTTAAACAAAAAAGCAAGAGCATTGCTGGGAAGCGGCAACAATTTCTTTTAAAGGCGACTATACAGGTCAAACCTCCCTCTCGCTCGCACTATTCAACATTTTTGAAGATATAAAATCACTGAATTTATGCAAAATAGCAAACCTTCACGGCCTAGAAAATAACAATACAAAGGTTCAGCAAGAATATCATGTTGAACCCAAAACGTTTTTTACCAAAAAAATTGCATCAAAAGTACCAGTTTTTTGGTAAGAAAACGTGATAGAAACAAAATTATATTATTGCTGAATCTTTGTATTCTTATTTTCTAGGCCGTGAAGGTTTGTTATTTTGCTTAACTACATTCAGTGTGTTAGCGTTTAGGAAATATTGTTATTATTTTTATAATATTTTAAATTCGTTTTAACGAAGTTTTCGTTGAATAATTATTTTAAAATAATATTAACATTTTTTAGCGGAAGCTACATGTAGATTACTTCATAAATAATTATCCAAAAATACTTTATGAATTGGTTATATTTTTCTAAAATCTTGTGGTATTTTTAATTAATATAAAATAAAATAATTAAATGTTTAAATAGCTCAACTGACGTCCAGTCTCAGTGGTGTAATTGCCATTTTGATGAGTCAACTAGAATACCGTTTAGTTTCGTCACTTCTCTTGTTTTTCGGAAGAGCGACTGGACGACCATTATCAGTTGAGCTACGAAGCAAGAAGCACCTCTAGTTTAGTTAGTACTGGTGATTAAAATAAAGTGAAACAAATTACAGCTTCGTTATTATTACCGGCGTTTTTCAAGTGATTTTATATCTTCAAAAATGTTGAATAGTGCAAGCGAGAGGGAGGTGTGACATGTATCGTCGCCTTAATATACGTTGAAGTTGTTGGGCTACAGAATAGGACATAGGGTACCTAACTGTCATCCAGAAGATTGTACTGTACCCGAGTGCAAGAAACAAAACTTTGACGTAAAATAAATGAACATGCACATGGCCGTGTGCAATAGCTTGTTTAAAATAAAATTTATAGTACATTATTTCTTAGTAATTGATATTAAATTTTGAAGTACCTATATATAGTTCGTCAAAAACATTTGGTGCGTACTTCAAACAACTAAGCTAAGGACAAATGTAATGATTTCTCGACAGTGTAACCATAAAAAGTTTAGTCCTCTGTAAAATTTTACTATCTTCAATATTTTAGCGGACATAACAAAATTGTGGTTCGTTATTGCTCGTTGCGAATAGCTGCTATCGTAACTGACTGAATTTATATTATTGTAGATTCTAAAAATAAATCTATTAGTTAATGGCTATATGTATAATCAGAAATACGGAGTTCCTATATCCATCTTGGAACCCAAGCCAACCTCTCCTGCCCGTGGTGCTCTGGCCGTCGGCTGATTGCGGCATAGCGCAGCTTAACACCGGTACAGCTAAATTCCCTGACCGACAATATACAGCAGCTCCGGCGGTGCGAGAAGTTTTGCTCTGCGATCCCCAACACACATGCCCAGGCGTGGGGATTATGGGCATATCCCCGTTCTTATTAGGGGAATAATATTTTTTTTTAATCGACTTCAAAAAAGAGAAGGTTCTCAATTCGTCGGAACTTGTGTGTTTTTAGTTTTGTAGTGTTTTTTTATGTATGTTCGGTTTAAAGAGTTTATTCTCATAAGAACAAAATAATAGTTCACTTAAAATGAGACTTAATTTCTAGTTATAAGTAAGTTTAGGCTAGTGGCTAATGAGCATGCAAATCATTATTAAAATAAGTAGGTGCTTCATATAAAAGATTAGATGTAGTACGTAATCAAACGCTCAAACCATAACTGCAAGTAGGTAGTTGCTATTATTTTACCCAAAAGTATCTATTACTACCGTCACTTGATTCGCGATCTTTTGTAGTGTTTGTGTGGTTTTGTATTCGCGCTGATTGTATGCCGTGTGCCAGTGCGTGTGTGCGTGTAGTGTAGCAACAAACCTAGGCAAGCGAGGAGCGAAGGTGTGTGACGAGTCTTGTAGTGTGCGTGTGGTATTAGACGGTGTCTCTGAGTTGTTAAGTTGTGTGCGTAAGCTGCCGAGATTATGAGTCCAGGAGCTAATATCCGCTTTTTATATAGTATCTCGATTGGCTTGCTTAAGTTAAGGTTATTTTATATAATACTGATAATTATAATTAAATATTTTAATTTAGGTAAGTTAGTACATATACAGCATTTTTTTTTGTTCTAATATGTTTTATTGTGATTACTGAATTGTGTTTTTAATATATTCTTTTAATTTTTTTTTGTATATTTTTATGCTTGTGTATTCTTTTATTTCGTTAGGAAGTTTATTGTACATTAGAGTGCCCTGGAACAGTATGTTCATTTTGCCATACCTATTTGTTCGAGGAGGGCGCAGGTAAAGCTTATTTTTGCATCTTAAATTATATTTATATTTTTTGGTTATTAATTGTATGTTTGTCTGAATTTTATTATCTAGGATCTTTTTAATCAGGATACAAGTTTGATAAGTAAATATTTGTGATATATTGAGTAATTTAGTTTTTCTATAAAGTAGTTCCGTTGGTGTTAAGTAGTCATAGTTGTACAATCGTTTGATTATTTTATTCTGTGCTATTTGTAATGCCTTGAGGTTTGTATTGGCTGATGATCCCCATACTTCAATAAGATATTCAAGATGGGGTCTCACAAGAGAAAAGTAGATCGTATTCTTTATATTTCGCGGTACACAATTTCCCATTTTACGGAGCGCTCCAGTAAGCGGCGTTAGTTTCGCCCGTATTATATGGTTAATATGAGGCTTCCATGACAATTTATCGTCTAGGAGCAAACCAAGATACTTTTCTGTGTTGGATTGACGAATATTGGTACCATTAACTGTGAGTGGAGAAAATGCCGGAATTACTTTATTTATTGCAGTAAAAATCATGTATGAAGTTTTTGATGTGTTAATAGTAAGTAGGTTATGAAGAAACCATTCGTTTAATAAATTTAAATCTTTTTGGGCCTCATTTACAATGTCTTGTATATTTTGACCAAAGTAAAATAGACACGTGTCATCGGCGTATAGTGTTAGGTACCCTGTAAGACCGATTTGATTCATATTGTTTACGTAAATAAGGAATAGCAAAGGACCCAGGATTGAGCCTTGGGGGACTCCGTATGCTATTTTCTGCGGAGTGCTCACGTAATTGCCTATCTTTACTATTTGATGTCTGTTGGTTAAATAGGAAGACAGTAAGTTGTACGCTGTTTTGGTAATACCGATATTGTTCAATTTCTCTAATAGTTTTGGGTGGCTGACTGTATCAAAGGCCTTCTTAAGGTCGATGAAGATTCCTAGGCATACATTTTTATTGTCGATATTTGTTTTAATGTTAGTTACCAAATCTATTGTAGCGGAGAGTGTGTTTGACTTTTGTCTAAACCCATATTGTTGATCCATTAAGTATTTTTTGTCAGTAAGGTAATCATTTAGGCGGGTGTAGACGATTTTCTCGAAGATTTTGGATATTACGGGGAGGACAGAAATAGGTCTGTAGTTAGCCGGATCAGACTTTGTACCGGATTTATAAATTGGTGTAACTTTTGCTAGCTTAAGATCGTTTGGAAAGATCCCTTCTTCAAGGTATTTATTTATACAGTTTGTTAGCGGCTCGACTATTACCGATTTTATACTTTTTATTACTTTAGTGCTTATTTCGTCGTAACCAGTGCTGCTATTTGTTTTCAGGGTGTCAATGATTGTAGTTACTTCTTTGATATTGCAAGGCTTAAATCTATTTAATACTTTTTCATGTTCATGTTCTTCGTTATACGCCAGTGTATTGCCAGAGTGGTTGTGGTATTGAGTAGGGATTTTACTAGCTAGATCGGTGCCAACAGAGGTAAAGAAGGTGTTAAATATTTGACAGATTTCGCTACCGTCAGTTATAGTTTGAGTGTTCAATATTATTTTAGGGGGTGCAGAGTTAACATTTAGCTTATTTGCAGATAATGTGTTAATGAGCTCCCACATTTTCTTAGGATTTCCTGTACATTTTGTAAACTCGTTGTAATAGTATCTAGTTTTATCGGTGTTTATCTTCTTTCTAACTTTGTTTCTCATCATCAGGAACTTTTCTTTTAGGTTTACTTTTTCAATGTCCATCTTTAGTTCTTGCCATATTAAGTTTCTTTCGTTGATCATATTTATAATGTCTTTATTGATCCAATCGTCCCTTGGCAAGTTCATTATTTTCGTTTTGCATGTCTTGTTTTCCTTCAAATGTGTCTTTATGAAGTCTTGTAAAATGTTATAGTTATTTTCCTCATTTGTGTATATAGCCTCCTTGATTTCTTTGTATAGATTTTGATAATCGACAGCTTCGTATTTTATACGCTGTTTTGCCTTTGATTTAAGTTTCGATAGTTCCAGATATATTTGTTTGTGGTCGGATAGTGATGAGTCTATTAGTCCGAATTTGAATTTGTATTTGGTTAGGTCTGTAGTCACATGATCCAATATTGTGCCTTTTGTACTAGTCTGTCGCGTAGTGTATTGTTTGTCTATTTTATTAAGAATTTTATATCCCGTTTCTTCAATAATATCTAGGTAGTGATCCGTCTTATCATCAGTGCATAATAGGTCCAAGTTGATGTCACCAAAGATCAATGATCTTTTTCGTTTTTCGAGCTGGCCTGAGAAAATATCCAAAAAGTCGTTTACATTTCCAGGTCTATAGATACCTCCTATGTTAAGTGCCAGTTTCGGGAGATATATCCACAGGTAGTGGTTACCGTCTTTGTATAATTCTTCTGTTGTCTCGAAACTAAGGGTTTTATGTATGTAGATGGAAACACCTCCACCTCTACGATCGTTTCTATAGTTATATACATGACTGTAACTTGGTAGTTCGTACAATTTTGCATCTTGGTCAGAAGTTAGCCAGGTTTCAGTTATTATTACAACATGAATTGTGGTGTTGATCGCTTTTAATATACATTTTATTTCATCAAACTTACCCTGTTTGCGTATACTTCTTGCGTTGGTATAAAAGAATTTTAGGAACGATGAATCAGATGATAAGTCTTGATAATTATTTGCTATTTGATATGTTACAAGCTTTGAATTCTCCGAACCTCTAAAACAAGACTGAGGATCGGAGCGTCTTCTTAGTTTTTTGTCTTTCTCTTGATGATTTCTGGAATCCCTTTTATATATTTAATAACTAAATCAGTTTCTCCATTTTCTTCTCTGTGTTTAAGGTCAGTTATTAAGTTTTTCATGTGGTTACGTTGTGTTAACGTTTGATCGGAAAATATCTTGTACTCAATAGGTATTTTTGATTTGTTTTTAAGTAAATATTTTGGTGTGTCTGGTGATTGAAAGATTATCTTGATCAGACGCGGTTTTTCAGCATTATATTTGCCCAATCTATAGGTTTTTATGGGCTTAGGACAGTCCTGTTGCGCGGTACAGAGGATTTTGTGTGCTTCTTCTGAGTCTTGTTTGTTTCGAAGCTTAGGATTTTTGTCATTGCTTTCTTTTAGGCCTACCAGGATTATGTTCTTTTCTCGCTGGAATCTGTCTTGTATTTCATAGATAAGGTCATGTTGTGCTTCAATAGGTGGTTTTTGTAGTTGCATTTCTCCTCTGTTAGATTTTAGAAGTCCTATGTCTTTTTCTATTGATGCAATTTTTTCTTGAGTAGATTTGTGTTCAACAGTGATATTTTCCACTACTTCATTTAGCTTTTTATATTCTGTTGCTAGCGTTTCTGTGGTGAATTTAATTGTTTTAATTTCATCTTTTATTTCTTGAATGTCCTTGTGTAATATGTTTATGTTCTCTTTTTGAGCTTCTGAAGTCTCTTTAATAAGATCCATCATAGCTGTACGGAATTCAGCCAATTCTCTTTTGAAGTCATAGTCATTATCACGTTCTTTTCTTTTCCTTTGGTATTTACTGCGTCGGTCCTCTTCTTCATCATAATTAGAGAGATTAGATGTAGATCCACCTCCACTTCCACTGGGCACCAGGTAACTTTGTGGCGGCGTTCGATTCATTGTCAATGAAGAAAAATTTATACCAACTGCCTCTTGATCTATATGACTTTGGTAGGTTGTAACTGGTTTGACTTGACTGATAGCTAAAGTCGTATGTCTCACCGTTTATCCGGTATTGTAATATCACTTTTAAGAACCGTTTTATAAGGTACACTACAGTTCGGCACCAATTATTATTTCGCAAATTAAATTTTAGTTTGTAGTTTTAGAAGCTTAAACACGTCCGCTCACTTCGAGCGCTAGCCACGGGAAGTTGCTCACTGATAACTCCGTCAATTGTGGACCGATTTTCAAAATTCTTTTTTTGTTTAAAAGAGTATACTTACCCACATATGGTGGTCCCATATAAATTTTATTCCTGAGGGATTGGTACTTTTCCTTGAAAACTCAAAAAACCTCATCCTCACTTGTAATTTTCGCCCCACGATCACCAATATCTCCGTCAATTGTGAACCGATTTTCAAATTTTTTTAGCGCAAGAAGTAAGAAGTGATTTATTTGAAGTCGGTTTATTTTTATTACTTTTCTACTCAACGGTGTTAAGCTGCGCTATGTCGCAATCGCGGGGTGTAAGGGGTTCCAACCATTATCTTCGGAACCCAAGCCAAGCCAAGCCTGCTAAACAACGAACGGGGTTCTGGCGGCCGGCTGATTGCGGCATAGCACAGCCTACATCGGCACAGCTAAATCCTCTGGCCACCGACGGGCAGCAGCGTCGGTGGTGCGAGAAGCCGTGCCCTGCGATCCCCAACCCGCATGCCCAGCGTGGGGATTATGGGCATTTCCCCCTTATTAGGGGAGGCCTTTGTCCAGCAGTGGACTGATATAGGCTGGTGTGGTGTATGTGTGGATGCCGCAATCAGCCGACGGCTATAGCACCACGGGCAGGAGAGGTTGGCTTGGATCGCTTGGTTCCAGCATTGAACTGTTATAGGCTGTTGGTGGTGGTGATCTGTCTAATGCATCTTCTAAAGCTTCTTCTATTTTTATAATAGAAGAGCCCAGCTCTTGTCGGTGTAGTGATACAATTATCTCCACTTAACTCTTTCCATAGCCGTCTCTTTCACTTCTTAGTTAGTAGCTTATTTTTAGTCTTCCTCTCCACGCTTTCCTTCTACCTCTCCCTCGATGATGTTTCTAATGAAGCTATCATCCACACACCAGCCTATATCAGTCCACTGCTGGAATAGGCCTCCCCTAATAAAGGGGGATATACCCATAATCCCCACGCTGGGCATGCGGGTTGGGGATCGCAGGGCACAGCTTCTCGCACCACCGACGCTGCTGCCCGTCGGTGGCCAGGGGATTTATCTGTGCCGATGTAGGCTGTGCTATGCCGCAATCAGCCGGCCGCCAGAGCCCCGTTCGTTGTTTAGCAGGGTGCACCACGTGCAGGTGAGGTTGGCTTGGGTTCCGAAGATGGGGGTTGGAACCCCGTACACCCCTATCTGAAGCTATCATGTCATATGACAACCTCTGTGGCGCAGTTGGCGAAGGTCCGCCTGTGACGCAGAAGGTTGCAGGTTCGATTCCCGCTGCGGGACAAATGTTTGCATGTTCTGCAGATATTTGTCTCGGGTCTGGGTGTTTTCTATGTATGATATGTATGTATTCACAAAAAAATGTGTATATGTAATATATCAATCATGTGGTTCCCATAATACAAGCTCTGCTTAGCTTGGGGCTAACATGATGCTGTGTGATAGTCCAGCATTATTTATTATTATATTATTATTATAAGGTGTCCAATCATTTTTCTCTTTTGTATTGTTTCCATCAAGACCCCTTTTCCCATCTATTCTCACACACTTCTAATAATAACTCGCATCGTGGTAAACAAAATTTTGTATAGAATCGATGCTACAGTTTAGCCTTGTGCGTGCGAAGAGGCAATGAAAATGGCTGTTGTGTTTTTTTTTTAATGTAATTTTTGTTGCAGGCTTCAATACCAGCATTCTACCATACGTGGACACATTTTTCAATATGGCGCGCGGTCCTCTCTATCCTCGGTCTGGTCTATTTCATAATATCCAATCCCCCTGACCTTGTCTACAATAATTTGAGCAAACTATTGCAGTTCAAACAATCATTGCAGAGTATTGGATGATGTTTGACTTACTCTAACACATGTTACTTGCACTACAAGTTTTGACAAGATAACTGTGACATTTCAAAGGCCTGACAAAGATTTTGACATGTATCGTAAGCGTATCTTGAAATTATGGCCAATGAAAAAGCTTTGTAATTAATGAATATTGTTTTTCCAATGGACCAAAATTTTACAATGCTCTGACGATACGAATGTCAAAATATTCGTACTTATGTTTTTTCAGCGAAAACCCACATTATCCTATGTTCAAACATTTTAATTGCCGCGAAATCGTATCGGCGTCCGATACCGATATCGGATCGGATAATGTGGAAACTCTCTAAGTTTGGCCAATGTTGTAGCGTGGATTCGAAATGACGCGTTGTCATTGGCCAAAATTGTACGATGCTCTTACGATACGAATGTCAAAATATTCGTGCTTTGGCCTTGTTACAAGGGATGAAGAATGAAAATTCTAATTAGTCCGTCATTTACATTATCCAAAAATATTGGACACGTATTTTTTCTTTGCACAATTAAACAAAAAATTACAAAGATACAGTGCGTTGAAGTTCCGCGTGACTTCACGGCTTAGTACACTTTTTACATAGCCGTGACGTCACGAGCCTCCACTTCTGAACTTTGACGCTCTTTATCTCCGTCAATTTCTATTGAATTGTTAAATAAAAAAATACGTGTCCAATATTTTTTGTTGATTTATCAGACGGACTAATTAGAATTAATTATTTTTTATCCAGTTGACATCCCTATTATTGAGGTTGTACTTACGTTTTTTGCAGCCAAAACATGTGTACTGTGTAAGACTATAGTGCTTATCTATTCGGTTTTTCAAAAAAAAGTGTGATGTAGGTAAATGCGGTTTGGTAAGCAACACCCTTTTCACACTGCATTTATTTTTGGTATGATAAAGTTGCCTGCATTATGATGTTGGTATACATCATAGTACCATGTCACACTAAAAAGATGTTGCGTGGCCGTTGAAAGCTTTAGTATAAAACTACAGAGAACCTAGTAAATAAATCTATTTACTTTGTTGTCATTTATTTACGATTGGAACAAATAAAAATGGCGCGCTTCCATGCTTTAGGCACTCTAAGATTATGGATGGCTTTTTTAGTCTTTAAGCCATGTTTTTCAAGGCGTTCTAAAACTTCGATGCTTAAGTTGGCCACTAGCATAGAGAAAAATAATATTTTGAGTAACTGATTAAGGGGTATATTCACGCCGCAATTACTTGTTGTGGGGTTTTTCAAATGATTAACATTTGGGCAACATCCAATAATAAATAATTTACAGATCTCACTACGCGCAACTATCAAAGGAATTGAAATTGTAATTTAGAAATAAAGCACACGATAATATTTGACTATTTCGTACTGACGATAAAGTCACTGGAGCGCAGACCTCGCGCGTAAGGGACCCGCTACCGCATGCAGTTTTTGTCCGCTTGCCTCCTAAGATGGCTCAAACTGTAGCTTAATTCTATCCCGAGATACCTTTTTTACGTTGCTTGAATAGCAAGCTAAAAAAAAGTTATTGTGAAATTCTGTGAGCGTCAAGATGGCGGGACCACCTCTTGTATTTAATTATTTTTACCATAGGGATTTAGTACCTAATTGGTACTATTTAGTACCTTTAGTGAAATAATTTGTACCTCAAGGAATCTTAAGTTATTCAGTATCGAAAGGGGTCCCGCCAGATGCAACCGTCAAGATGGCGGGACCACCTGTGTTTCTTGTAATTGCAACCGCGCATGAATATACTTATCACACTAGGATTTAGTACCTCACTAGATACCTCCGAAACACAACTCTTTATCATAAAAACTTCAATAATTCCAGAGAAAACTCGATTTCAAAACTAATGACCTAGCACCATAGTGTGTTACCCTGCGTAACCCCAGCAAATGCAAAGCAAATACACGTGATCCTGATAAGCCAGCGATTAACTTTAACTGTCAGGATTTAGTACCTTGTGGGTAGTATTTAGTACCTTTAGTCAAATGATTTGTACCTCGAGGAGTCTTTAGATATTCAGGAACGAAAGAGGGGTCCCGCCACACGCAACCGTCAAGATGGCGGGACCACCAGTGTATCTTTTAATTGCAGCCGCGCATGAATATACTTATCACACTAGGATTTAGTACCTCACTAGATACCTCCGAAACACAACTCTTTATCACAAAAACTTCAATAATTCCAGAGAAAACTCGATTTCAAAACTAATGACCTAGCACCATAGTGTGTTACCCTGCGTAACCCCAGCAAATTCAAAGCAAATACACGTGATCCTGATAAGCCAGCGATTAACTTTAACTGTCAGGATATACTACCTTGTTGGTAGTATTTAATACCTATAATGAAATAATTTGTACCTCAAGGAATCTTAAGATATTCAGGATCGAAAGGGGTCCCGCCAGATGCAACCGTCAAGATGGCGGGACCACAAGTGTATCTTTTAATTGCAACCGCGCATGAATATACTTATCACACTAGGATTTAGTACCTTACTAGATACCTCCGAAACACAACTCTTTATCATAAAAACTTCAATAGTTTCAGAGAAAAATCGATTTCAAAACTAATGACCTAGCACCATAGTGTGTTACCCTGCGTAACCCCAGCGAACGCGAAGCAAATACATGTAATCCTGTTATGCTAGCCATTAACTTGAACTGTCAGGATTTAGTACCTTTATCCAATTAATTATATACCAAATTTCAGTTCTTTACAGAGTAGAATCACTGAAATATTTTGAGAAAACAACCATCAGGTGATTCGAGTGATTAACCTCTTTTGATTGGATCAATGAGCCGCCTAGGTAGGTACCTCTTTTGATTGGCATCCTTCAAAGTGTTGCCAGTACAAAGAAGATAGGCCAGTCTCATACAACCTGTGACCTGACCATAAAATGTCGCGTCTAAAAATGACTTATGTCCTAATTGATAGTTCTTATTGAAGGATATCATGTGCAATTAATCGTTTCTTTTATTAAAGCTGGATAATTTTGTTTGGGTATTTATTTTATACGTTTAGGTTAGGATCAATTAGGACAATGGCGCCATTAAATAACAACCAACCTTATCGTCTTAGGTACTCAATTATTCTAAAGTCACAAGTCACTACGTATTATATACTGGTGGTTACTTTATAAAAACCATTTGTATATATTAAAGACGTATAATAACAGCTGGAGTGTCTCTGTAAGTAAAACTGAAAATTGTACTAGAATTGGCCTATAAAACAGCCAAGATGGCAACACCACCAATAAACGCGTGCTTTGATAATGACAGTTGACATTAGCACGAGAGATGCACGATGTGGGTGAGAGTGCGTTCAATAATCATGATTCGTTATGGTAGGGTGTATTGCGATGAATATTTAGTAATAAATTTACAAGTATTACGGCTTTAATAAATAAAGTTATTAGTTATAATTTCAATACCTACTTCATTATCAAGAATATTTTTACGTAATTCGCATTTATAATAGCTTCCATTTATGGACAGGTCTGAAACTTTTAATTTTTTATACGCCTATGTGTTTTCTGTACCGCAAGCATGTAGACATACCTAGACATAGACTAGTATGTACGTGTATGTGTAGTATGTCTACATGCTTGCAGTACAGAAAACACATAGGAGTATAAAAAATTAAATTAAAATTAATAAAAAATAAAATTAAACTTTGGTGCTTTACATTTTGTAAAATCGTACCTTGAAGCAAAAAACCGTACTGTTCGGGTGACACGTCGTACTTTTCCTGAAATTCGTACTGGCAACACTTTGAATGATGCCAATCAAAAGAGGTACGTACCTAGTAGTGTTGCCGTATTAGCATTTTTAAAGCTAAATTTTGCAAATTTTGCAATTTCCGGGTCTGTAAGCTTGAAAAAATTGCATTTAGCATATTTCATGATTTACATTTTTTTGAACGTTACCTACTTAGTAAGGAATTCAAACGATTTTATAGAAACCAGAGACGATTTGCTTATTAACTCCAAGTAGTTTTTTAAAACATGGGAACTCTCTCATAAGGAATTAACTTCCCTGAAATTTATGTTTATCTTTTGCGTAGCGATTGTTAATTTGTTACGAACGATCAGTGCAGTGTTCTTAATTTTTACGTCTAATTTGAATCTGATGTGTTAATATAATATTACAGCTTCTCATATTTATGAGAAAATTTAGCGCGAACAACGGGAAAAGATGACAGAGTTTAACTTATTGCAAATTTTGCAAGTGTAACATAATAGCTAAAATTTACTGAAGCATCACATTTCCATCGCAAACCATGCAAAATGTGTAGGGTCAATGAAAAGTAATTAACCTACGATGCAAATTAATCTTAATACCCAAAGAGCAGAGACTTCTCTTGCATTCTTTATATGCGAATATGCATCTATTTTAACAGGTGACCACTTCAGTTTGCTATTCAGGAATTCAATTTTGATTTTAACATTTTATTTATCATATCTAAAAGTTATTTAACATATTTTTGAAATTTTTTACACCAAGTTTTAGCATTTTCTCCAAATAAAAAACGGCAACACAGCTGCCAATCAAAAGAGGTTAATCACTCGAATCACTTGTTGGTTGTTTTCTCAAAATATTTCAGTGATTCTACTCTGTAAAGAACTGAAATTTGGAATATAATTAATTGGATAAAGGTACTAAATCCTGACAGTTCAAGTTAATGGCTAGCATAACAGGATTACATGTATTTGCTTCGCGTTCGCTGGGGTTACGCAGGGTAACACACTATGGTGCTAGGTCATTAGTTTTGAAATCGATTATTCTCTGAAACTATTGAAGTTTTTATGATAAAGAGTTGTGTTTCGGAGGTATCTAGTGAGGTACTAAATCCTAGTGTGATAAGTATATTCATGCGCGGTTGCAATTAAAAGATACAATGGTGGTCCCGCCATCTTGACGGTTGCGTGTGGCGGGACCCCTCTTTCGTTCCTGAATATCTAAAGACTCCTCGAGGTACAAATTATTTGACTAAAGGTACTAAATACTACCCACAAGGTACTAAATCCTGACAGTTAAAGTTAATCGCTGGCTTATCAGGATCACGTGTATTTGCTTTGCATTTGCTGGGGTTACGCAGGGTAACACACTATGGTGCTAGGTCATTAGTTTTGAAATCGAGTTTTCTCTGGAATTATTGAAGTTTTTATGATAAAGAGTTGTGTTTCGGAGGTATCCAGTGAGGTACTAAATCCTAGTGTGATAAGTATATTCATGCGCGGTTGCAATTACAAGAAACACAGGTGGTCCCGCCATCTTGACGGTTGCATCTGGCGGGACCCCTTTCGATACTGAATAATTTAAGATTCCTTGAGGTACAAATTATTTCACTAAAGGTACTAAATAGTACCAATTAGGTACTAAATCCCTATGGTAAAAATAATTAAATACAAGAGGTGGTCCCGCCATCTTGACGCTCACGAAATTCTCGATCCAAGATGCATCTGTGGATGTGTAGCGGAGGCATATGAAAAACTTCAAGCACAGCAATCCTAGTAAAATCTGACCCAAAAATAGTAACTACTTGCAAGTATTAGTTCCGACAGCGGGACATATATATACATTGTGAGTGTAGTAATTGCGGTGTGATTGTACAATATTTCTATGTGACATAATGTTATTTAGAATGAATTTGTAACTACGTAGTTGGTAATTTTATAAAGGCAATATTATATTGGCAGCTGATAGTATAGTTATTTTTAAGGAGAATTATCTAAATTATATTAAAATTAAACCTATTTGTTTGCGTATATTTAAAAGAGAAAAATATAAGTGTATTTATTTATAGTATAATATATTAATATTTATAATTATAGTAAGTAATACCAAATATATAAAAAATAATGTTAGTATACTAATGAGATGAGAGAATATTTAATATAAAATGTAATACTTACGAATTCTTGATGTTAATTTGATTGTTTTTTAGTTTATGAATATAATTTTCGTTTTGTTGAAGACCAATATTATTAAATAGGTGCTTAAATGAAAAGAGCAAAATGTGGGTAATTGCATTTCTACACCGACAAGAGCTAGGCTCTTAAATTGAATTATAATAACAACATAAAATTGAATTAACTTATTATACTTAGAAACCTACGTTAAATAAAATATCATAAAAATATATATTTTAACGTTATAATATAATATTATAGTTTTAATATATTCATGATCACGATAAATATGAAACAGTCCGCTGTTGTTCATCTATCATCATGAGCCTATAGCAGTTCACTGCTGGATATAGGCCTCCCTTAATGAGTGCCATTGCGCCCTGTCCTCAGCTCTATTCGTTTATCTAGTCAAACTGAAACTCTGAACTGAATAATTCTAGTTCTAGAAATGATATCTTTGGATACATATTGTTGCATATTAAATAAGTTAGGTTATGCCTTGTAGACTGCATACTTTGTAAGTAGTAGATTTATAAGTTTTTTAGACTTTCTTGTAACTTACCCACCGAACATTGCATGAGCCGTTCTACCTGTAAAATGCCCGAATTTGCTTGAGCCATTCTATCTGTCAAAGGCCAGAATTTTCATGAGCCGCTCTACCTGTCAAGGGCTAGAATTTGCATGATACGTTCTTCCTGTCATAGGCCAGAATTTGTATAAGCTCTTCTACCTGTTAAATGCCAGAATTTGCATGAGGCGTTCTACTTGTAAAGGCCAGAATTGGCATCAGCCGTTCTACCTATCAAAGGCCAGAATTTGTATAAGGCGTTTTACCTGTCAAAGGCCAAAATATGCATGAGCCGTTATACCTGTCTGTCAAAGGGCAGAATTTTTTTGAGCCGTTCTACCTGTTAAATGCCCGAATTTGCATGAGGCGTTCTACCTGTCAAAGGGCAAAATTTATATGAGTCGTTCTACCTGTTCTACCTAAAGGCCAGAATTTGCAGGAACCGTTCATATGTCAAAGGGCAGAATGGAAGTAGTAAGTAGTCTTATCGTATTCACTTTGTATGACAGACTCTAATAATAATAATAATAAAAAGTCTTTATTGGTAACTTATACTAAATAATAGATAACATTGCATAAATACCTACCTAGCTGTTTCATAAATAAATTTTCATATAAAACATAACGTTAATTTTAAGTCGTTTAAGCATAAATTGATATTATAGGTAATTTTAGAAAATAATTTCTCATAATAAAATGTTTGCCGTCATAACTTTTTAATCCGATGATTTCGGGTGGAAACGACTGAAGCTGCCTAATAAAAAGTTAGTATCGAGCCACCTAAAATGCAAATTCTTGTATCGATAAGAATTGTAAAATGTGTACTTAATACCAAAAACCTATATCATAAATATTTTAGCCACAGATTTTATTGTAGCTCCTTTCGGATTAAAGTACCACCTATTAGGGCTTATATACACGAGTGGCACGATGTCAACGGCAGAGGCATTTGAAGTCGGCGGCAGCCGTTGACAATTGACATGTCAACATAGAAGTTCTGCGGCAGCCTTCGATCAACTCATACAAAGGATTTTGCACTATCCGCCGGAAAGCGGCTCGTCTAAAACTCCGCCAAAACGCATCGGAGCAGCAGTTTTCATATAGTCTGCTTACTTCGATTTTCGGTCTTATTTGCTTTATTATAGAGGCGATATTTGTATGACGTGCTTATCGGAGCAGCAGTTTTCATTTAGTCGCCTTACTTAGATTTTATGTGTTATCTGCTTTATTATAGAGGCGATATTTCTATGACGTGCTTATCGGAGCAGCATTTTGCATTTAGTCGGCTTACTTAGATTTTATGTCTTATCTGCTTTATTATAGAGGCGATATTTGTATGACGTGCTTATCGGAGCAGCAGTTTTCATTTAGTCGCCTTACTTAGATTTTCTGTCTTATCTTCTTTAATAAAGAGGCGATATTTGTATGACGTGCTTATCGGAGCAGCAGTTTTCATTTAGTCGCCTTACTTAGATTTTCTGTCTTATCTGCTTTATTAAAGAGGTGATATTTGTATGACGTACTTATCGGAGCAGCATTTTTTCATTTAGTCGGCTTACTTAGATTTTCTGTCTTATCTTCTTTAATAAAGAGGCGATATTTGTATGACGTGCTTATCGGAGCAGCAGTTTTCATTTAGTCGCCTTACTTAGATTTTCTGTCTTATCTGCTTTAATAAAGAGGTGATATTTGTATGACGTACTTATCGGAGCAGCATTTTTTCATTTAGTCGGCTTACTTAGATTTTCTGTCTTATCTTCTTTAATAAAGAGGCGATATTTGTATGCCGTGCTTTTGACAAATGATAGCTAGCAATATATGCCACTTTTTTCTTAGTGCATAACGGCGCGCGATATCCTTTGTGTAGTTGATCGAAGGCGGCAGCCATCGTCGACTGTTTGCAGTCACAATGGCGAACGCGGCACTCTACAAACAAAACTGCAAGCGTTGGTATATGCTGCGGGCTACCTCTGACGCGTTGACGAATGCAGTTGCCTTTGCCGTTGGTAATTTGCCGCTCGAGTATATGAGCCCTAAAACACCATGATACCATCTATGCTTTGAGTTCTGAAAATATCTCTCGATATGGAGCTACTAGATCTCCCCGGGTATGGCGCGTAGCATCATGTCAGAGGCCCGCGGTCAAAGTGTTAATACATATTTTTGGAATTCAAATAGAACTTTATGAATGGGATAATGTTCCGGGTTTAGCAGTCGAGCAAATACCAGATCTACCTAGTCACTGTTGCCAAAAATATTGTTCTAAAAGATCTAAATATAAGAAACATATTTTTGTAAAATGTATAAGTACCTACTTACTCAAAACATTCGTAATTTACTCTGCTTGGTAGCACTAGTCGATTTCGCTATTTTGTTTGGTACCTACATATTACTTACATCATTGACTTAATAAGCTTGTTTTATGTTATGCTTGTTGTATCTAAATTAAGTATCTATTTATTGAACTGTTTATAACTAGTTTTCATATCTTGGAAACAAAAGTTGTTTCATGTATCCTTCCTGAATGGTACATACTAGTGATGAAAACCAATTTACCTACCTACCAATGAAAAGCCATTTTGGTTTTTGTCATTGTTAATCATTGGTCGTTGTTATCACTACGTGTATGTCAATATGAATTTCTGAGGACTAAAGGTCTTAGTCCACTTACACGAATTTGCTCCAATACCACCCTAAGTTAAGGCGACCGGACACAGTCTACGCGGCGACAGCTAGTTGGCAAGGTACCCAGCAGTCCACACCACACGCCGACAGCTAGCAGGCACCTTTCCCTCGATCCGTACACCGTCCACCGACTGGCGCAGCAACCGCTAGCAGACAGCGCGCGGACTCCGCGCAAACTGCTTGCTTGCAGTTGCAACGCGTGGTTCACTTCACTTCTTTATTAATTGGCTTCTGGGATAGTTTCCACAATTTCGCCAGTATCAAGTATAATGTTCATAATAATATGAGGCAACGTAGTACGGTTTATACGTCCAGTCGTCCAGTCTTCAGTCAGGTCCTGTTTTCTGTTATAGCCATGGCGAATATAACAAAAAACGATCGGCGCACAATTTTCTTCATCAGAGAATTCCCGTTCAATCTTCTTTTATTCCATTTCACTAATACTTGTGTCTTATAAATTACGTATAACGGTTATAATACCATGACTAATAAATGACATACATTAGAAAAACACTAGAAAATTAAATTTAATAAAAATTACAACCGTTGTTCAAGATGAAGATGCGTGCGGACACCGCGCAGACTGCTTGTTTGCAATTGCAACGCGTGGTTAGCGAGGGCTTAAACACCGACGGCAGCAAGCTCGCTGACAGCGAGCTGTCAGCTAATTTATGTTGCCAATGTAAAGCATACCTAAACAGCAATACTTAAAGCCCATAATTGATTTATATTATTTTTGCCGGATGGGAGCAGAGTCGTGTGAGTGGGCTAAGACCTTTATTGCTTTTACCTTGCATCGCTTTTAGCGACAAAGCCGCCAGTTGTATTAAGTACCTACTTTCAAATTGCTTAGAATAAATCTTTTGTTGTATGAATGTGGTGATCAATAAATTGTTATATATATCTAATTGTTTTTGTATACTTGCCTAAATAACAACACAATACATTATTCAGTTCTAAACCAATTTCTGAGTATACCTGAGTGATGTATTTACATCTTAAGGGTGCGTTTCCGATAAGGCAGAGCGAAAAGCGGAGATGTGCAAAATTAACCAATATTATTGCGTTTAAATGACGTGATACCATTTTGAAGTGATTTAGGTTATTGATTTAGTACAATAGCCGTTCGCCTCATTGAAAACGCACCCAAACGCTTTAAGTGATTAAAGCATATTCTATAGGTACTCTTGACTACTGGCAAACGTAGTGTAGGACGCCCTCCAGCCAGGTGGAGTGATGATTTGCGAAAGGCTGCTGATGGAAGCTGGATGCGTCGAGCTCAGAACAGGGCGCAATGGCGCTCATTAGGGGAGGCCTATGTCCAGCAGTAGATTTCTATTGGCTGATGATGATGATGATGATGATAGGTACCCTGGGGTAGGTACCTGATCTTCCTCAGCTCTCCGCTAAAGCTTCGTGTCCTCTTCGCCCACACAATCCTTTAGTAGTAGTAGAGTTCTTTGTTATGGGCTCATGCAGAAAGCCCTGCCACCATGCTTATTTCTGCCGTGAAGCAGCTGTGGTGTGTTTCGGTTTGAAGAGTGTGGTTGCCGGTTAAATTACAGGCACAAAAGGCGTATCATCTTCATGTCTCAAGTTGATGGACGCAAGGCGTTGCATCGTAGAGCACGTTCCAAAAAATGTGATCCAGGATGCAATGATTTGTGATAGGTAATGGTTACCACTTAACATCAGGTGAGCCCTTTGCTTGTTCCATTTTCAGGTACAAAAAAAACAAGCCTAACCTGGGCCGTCGATTCAATACAAAAGTTTTCTTACTACGTAAGTTGAATCGTCAACTTATAGAGACATATAAAGATATCAGTTTCATACAGAATCTTAAAATATAGGTAGGTTACTGAACGCAGACACTCAAAACCTACTAGGTACTTATGTTTTCGGTTTAAAAATAACAGTCTCCAACAAAGACAGCAAGACTGATAAATAGCTAACGGCCATACAGCCACACACAAAACCACTTCTCTTGTTTTCGATTCAAAATAACGTTTCAAAGGGAGACATCGAGAATGATAAATTTGTATTAGCGACGCATCTAATGCAACGGTTGCGCGGACCATCAGATTGTTTGGTTCGAAGACTGACTGTTTTCCAATACGCTGCTTTTCTACTCGTTGTTCTAATGGTTTCGTGACAAGTCGCACGTAACCACTATTTTGCACTCTAGCGGAAAATAGCTCTGTACCTGGGTTCGCGGAGAGATCCATGTCAAGTCAAGCGTAGTATACCTTTACCGGAACCAACTGGGACATATTTCAGCCCCCTGTAACTTCGTTACAGCTTACAGCACGATATGGCATTTCTAAAAGCAGTTTCTTCAAATGATTAGGATTCGTTTTTGAGCTGCGTAGTGACCAAATCAGTCTTACAACGGATCTGTAGCTGCGATCTGTCTGTTTATGACCAATCCATTAGCTATGTCCACAATCCCCCATTAAGCTTTGCTCTTACTTTTCCTTGTATTAATGTGGTGATCAATAAAGTGTTATCTATCTATCTATCTACCTATCTAATCTTCATTTATTGTTTCAGTTTATATTCAATTTTCATTTGGTGCATTCAATTGTTGCATACAATCATCAGGAGATATTATTTTTAGAGTCGTTAGTCAGCTTGATAACATGTTCAAGTTTTAGAACAGTTGACTTGGCCGTATTGATGTTGAACGCTTTCGTGTTTGCACAGAAATCAACCAGTCGCGGGAACACGCTCCTCTCCGCGCATGCTATGCTGTCAATTGATTTAATTGATTTGAGGCATGCGTCACAGTACGGCTAGTCCACCAGTTTAAAATCGCTCAGCGAGCTATGGAGCGAGCTATGCTCGGAGTTTCTCTGAAGGATAGAATCCGCAACGAGACTATCCGACATAGAACTAAAGTTGTCGACATAGCTCAGAGAATAAGTAAGCTGAAGTGGCAGTGGGCTGGCCATATCTGCCGAAGAACCGACAACCGCTGGGGCAAACGAGTTCTTGAGTGGAGACCGCGGCTAGGCAAACGTAGTGTAGGATGCCCTCCGGCCAGGTGGAGTGACGATTTGCGAAAGGCTGCTGGTAGAAGCTGGATGCGTCGAGCTCAGAACAGGGCGCAATGGCGCTCATTAGGGGAGGCCTATATCCAGCAGTGGACTGATATAGGCTGATGATGATGATGATGATGCGTCACGGGCATTAATCACGTGTACTGTTGAATCCGCTGTGATCCATGCCCTGATGAATGAAAAAGGGCACATTGTGGGCATAGCTATTCACCATCATTGGTACGTATCGTAAGCGTAACGAAAAATTGTGGCCAATGAGAAAGCGCTAATTTGAACCTACGCTTTCTCATTGGTAAAAATTTCACATCTACGATACGAATGCTTTTTCGCTAGTCTTGGTGAACGAGCCTGCCATTTGTCAAGCCAACTAAGAATTCTCGATGACATTTTACGTGAACTTGCGACTCACTCGTGCATAAGTATCTAGTTTGTGTTCTAGCTAGTTGTCTTGCGAAACGCCCAGTCATTATGGGCTATTACTGAACCCATTGTGAACCTTTACTCTAGGAGTAGCAGTGAGCAAGCTATGAGAAGGGCCCTGATTTTGTAGGGACACCCAGCCTTCAATCACACTAATTTAATATCATAGCTTACGCTCGCAGCTTTTTGCGGATCCGCTCGAATCATATTATACTCCCACTCATACAAAAAATACGCCGACTAAGAGCTTTACTGTGTTCCTAGGAATTGAAATACCTACAATACTACGAGTAAGTCTAAAGCCAGGCTAAATCACATTTCCTACTAAGTACCTACGTGTAAATAGGTGTCATCATCATCAGCCTATAGCAGTCCATTGCTGGACATAGGCCTCCCCCAATGAGCTCCATTGCGCCCTGTCCTGAGCTCCACGCATCCAGCTTCCTACCAGAAGCCTTTGGTAAATAATCAAACCACGTAGCAGGCGGGCGTCCTATACTAGGGTCTCCACTCAAGAACTCGTTTACTCCAACGGTTATCGGTTCTTCGGCAGATATGACCAGCCCACTGCTATTTCAGCTTGCTTATTCTTTTCGTCTCGAACTTTGGTTCTAAATACTCACTTACTACTTTAGTTTTAGACTTATTTCTAAATACTTAGGTACCTACCTACCTATATCATATGAATTGACTAAAATGTTTTATAAAACCGCCCTTAGATTACCTACGTTAAATTTCTGTATAGCTAAAAAGGTATACGTGTATAGGTACGTGTTCTGTCTAAAAAGGTCTCCTTGTAGGCACTTATTTATCGTATCGTATCGTATCTGAACAAAAAAAATTGCATAGGTACTTAATTATGCATGATTATTGTTTACAATTGCATTCCAACCATTAGACAATTAACAACAGACATTAACAACCAGCGATCAGCAATTACGTAATTCAATATTTGATCAGTAGGTAATTAGTATTGATATAGACATTTTTCGACCAAACATGTGTAATTGCTTGCAGTCGTAACTCGTACCTATTCATCATTATCATCATTTCAACCGTTATCGACCCACTGCGAGGCACGGTCTTTCTAGTATCGTCAACCCATCTCCCTGGATAACGGCCCCTATTACTGTGGTAATTTTTTACCTAAGCTGGGTACAGATAGCGAGTTCCAGTGTACGCGTACTCGGGGTACGTTGTCCATGCGTACATTGGACTCGCGTACAAACCCAATCAAATCTACGAAATGTTTAACGTCCCCTTACCAACCAATAGGTTATGAAGCGCACGATTAAACTGGCAAATACCAGGATCTGCAAACATTAGGTCTTGCTGCCGAGATGCAAAGTGCACCCCGGTACTCAGGTGAGTTACTCGTGCGCTAAGGACGCACTAACATTTGTCCATGATTGGTACCGGAGCTGTGATGTCGCTCACTACCCGCTAACCACTGAAGGATAGCTAACTACACACTGAACACGCGTACAGTTAATGTGGACCGCCGTGAACTGGAACGCGAGGTCAATCGACGCTACGCGATGCTACGCGAGCCGAAACTGACTCACCACGGTTTGCGCCGTGAGCCAGCTTGCGCGGTACGCGTAGCTATAAGTACAGATATGGCGTTCCAAGACACGCGTAACCGACTACGCGTACCAATTTACACGCTATCCGTACCCAGCTTTATAGCCCTACCGGTCTGGACATAAAATGTCGTCGTATAGAGCGCATTTTTTACTGAATAAGTAAGAAAATTGTATGCATTGGATATTTTATTGGACCAACGTCCGAGGGAATTGTGGGGAAAATAGCTTTTATAGAACCGGGCTGTACACTATGTTCTCGTGTAGCAATCCTTTGTTCATTTTACTTTTAGTTTTAGGTTTCCTTTGTTTTATTTAGTTTTCAACCAACTTTAAAAAAGGACGAGGATTCGTCGAATCATTTTTTGTATTTTATGTTCCCCGATTACCAAGACGGCTGGACCGATTTGGAAAGCCATTTTTTTTGTTTGAAAGGTTAAGCATCCCAGGTAGTCTGGAGAAATCTAGAGAATTCTTGAAATATTATGGGCATACCTACACCTAGCGATTTGAGTATGTTCTTATGTAACTCTTAGTGCATTTGCTCACGGAAAGCACCATTTGATGAAGTAGTACTGATGAGGAAGACCACAGATGGCCACTGGAACTAACTTTATTTCTGAGTTTTTTGTAAAGTTCAAAAGTATTCAGATAAGTTGGTATTTAAAGTAAAAATAAGCAAAAGTGCTTAAAAGTGGTATTAAGATTTTTGTAAAAATATATTATTGTAGTTTAGGCAAAAAATCATTGAAAAAGCGGGCATCTACTGAATGTAATATTTGGACTCGCCTCTGAGGCCCTAGGGGGTAGCTCCTACTTAATATATGGTATCCTCAATAGATTTGCGTATTGTGAGCAGTATCTAAAATACCCATAGTTGGAAAAAAGTCGTGAAGATGTTTGTTTTTTTAGTCTAAGCACGTATACCTAGTTGTTGACCGTGACGGTTCTAGCAGAGAATAAAGGGCTTATCGATTTCCTCCGTCGGACCGTAGGAGGCTAAGGCTACCTGTCCATTGACGCGGAACGAGTCAGCGGAGCAGAGCGAGCGAGTATTGCGGAGCGGACTTGCGTACTGTGTCTGTCCATTGACGCGGAGCGACACAGCAGAGCGGATAGAGCAAGAATTGCAGAGCGGACTTGCGGACTATCCCATTCCCCCGAGACCGGTCTGTTTCCCCTCCGCCTCCCTCAGCTGCCCCGTTCCGCCGCCTCGCTCCGCAGCCTCGCTCCGCTACCACACGCCGCTTCCGTAAATGTATGAATTTTTAAACTAGTTCGCAAATCCCTGTCCACTGGAGCTGAGCGGAGATTTCATGCAATCCTATTGGTTTTCCGTTTCTCCGCTCCACAGCCTCGCTCCGCGTCAATGGACAGGCAGCCTTAAAAAGGCATAAGGCGATGAGCAGCAGTTGTTTATAACACCATTAAGGATGTACGAAATGTACCTAATAATATTTGATCAACTGTTGGCCATATGCTCGAAAACTTTCGAAAAAATCTCATGGTGAAGATGACGTCACTATTTCAGTTGACGTCATAATTTTAGCTGATAACTCTTATTACTTTAAATAATAGTGGTTTGAACCAATAAGAACTAAGGTTTGAACCTATTAGAACGTGTGTCAAAATCAAAATAAGGGGGAGATATTATGTCGTGTGGATTTTATAGACAGAAAAAAAATGTACACACCTGAAGATGGAATAAGCATACGGCCCTCCTGATGTCAAGTGGTAACCATTACCACTGTATCCGTAAACTTGAGGCATGAAGGCGATGTCTTATGAACCTGTAATTTCACCCTTCAAATCGAAACACAGCAATGCTGTACAGTTCACGTACAGACAAATGCTTTGCTTCCACGCGACCTATTTTTATGATAATGCTTTATATTGAATAATACCTAAGTTAGTTGACCTTTTGCTACCTCAGCGAATAACCAAAGATGCGTATTTGAGCATCTACCTAACGTGTAACAGTTTTATCTAATTAACTTAGCATTGTAAAGTCTGTGGTTTTCGTCATCTCAATAACTAGTGCTTTATAGACCTCTTGGCTCATACATCTCAATTTGGTTCTTCGAGCTGGAGCAGAAATACGGAGACAAACAATTTACAAAGAGCCATACTGGTACTGAATCACGAAACCGCTGTAAAATCCAGTAATTTTTAATCTCAAAAACACCATTGAAATAAATTCAGGTCCGTTATAAAACGTACCTACGCAATGCAAACAGGCTGTGTGGCATTTATTCATGTTAATTAAAACAGCAGTAATGTATGCAATAAAAGCCTTGCCTACCCCGGAAGATGCTTTTTAATGCCTTTTCCTCCACATAACCCACGAGAATTGGCTACATTCACACAGTAATGTGACGATAAAAATAAAACAACGTGAGAAAGGAATTGTTTTTCTGTCACAGAACAATGTGTTTTTTCTCTATTCTAAAGATAATGGCCACTTCCTCTCCTGGAGGTTATAAGTACATATTACTTGGCTAGTCCAGAGGCTTTATTTAGTGTGAAATGATAAGCACCGATCCTGATTTTACAAACTTTGACAAACTGTCAATTGAGTTCTCAAGTTGTTCAAAAGTTAATTTATTATCTTTGAATTTCGACAAATGTAATATCAAAGTTTGCTAATAAAGACCGGGTGCTGAACATTTTGGTGTGCAACTATGTTAGAAAATAAGGCCGTAATACAACCGCGTGTCAAGTCGTGCGTTTGCTGAGATAAGTAGGTACTAAAGCTTCAATTATATTGCGTCCTCATAGGTACATTTGCGCGTTTTGCTAGTAGCGAGTATTCAATATATGTATGAAGCTTTACTCAATACTCAATACTCAATATTTTTATTGTTTCCATAAGTAAGTAGGTATAAAGGTGGTAAGGTATGTAGGAAAGTTCTTATGGACCCTGATGGGCACTACAATAGTTAGAATAGTTAGAGAGAGGACTTAAATATTTCACATAAACCTAAATTATTAAGATCTAGGCTTTGGATCGCCCTTCCAGGACTAGCGTTAGTCCCGTCAAATGCCAAAATATTGTCACGGGGCGATCCAGGGGTAAACTCAGTCCAATTAGTTAGTTGATATTTGACAGTTTTTTTTTTTAAATTTATTTATCATTTAAAAGTTTTACATAATAAATGTTTTTAATTATAAATAGCAACCAAAAAACCACTGAGGTTTAAACATACTTGCAATTTGAATAGTCTCAAAATAGATAGAACTACTCATTGCGGCACACAATGGCGCACCTGCTGCACGTCGCCCTCAATCAACGTGCTAGTGGTATAAGTATTTAATTTAGATTTTGAGGTACCATACCATAGCATAATTATGAAAGTCATGCATTGTTAAACAAATAACATACGGCTTATAAACGAAGACTGTATGAACGACTAATGGCAACATGGTGTTCCAAAAGTTTCAAATTGATTTGAAAATGAAGAAGATAACAAGGTTAAAATATTACACTTTTAATTGAGGACGTCCTGGTTTGAGTTTCAGCAGGGTTTCAAATAGATAGGATAAGGATGCATGTCACTGTAAAGTTGAAACATTAATGTGTGGTTCGTGTTCCGACCGAAAATCTTTCGACCTTTACTAAGGAAGAGTTTTGGCCAAAAAGTGTGTTGTTCCGTCGTTTTCGCGGGCGACTGTACGACACAGCGCAAGTGCGTCACACGTCGCAGACATTACGTGTCAGCAAATAGTTATAGGTTTAAGTATTATGTATGTTAGTCTCTAAGGTATTTATATATATGGGCCCTAGTTTAAGTAAATTAAGATCTTGTACTTTTTCTTTGTGCCTGAAATAAAATTTATTATTATTATTATGACACTTTATTCATTTTAAAACTCATAAAAAATACATTTTTTACTATAAAATTTAAAACATTATTAATCTACTATGTACAAAAATAATATAAAATAACATTATAGTAAAAAATATATCCAAAATGGTGGACCACCGACCGCGGGGCAAGGCTCAAACGGTCGGTGGCTAGGGCTGCAGAGAGAGGAACCTCCGCACAATGCGTGCCGAGTCCAGGAGAGCCGCCTTCTGTATCTGACCCTTGATCCAGCTGCCTAGCGAGAGCCTCTTAAGGTATTGGTCAAGGCTCTTCGCTATCAGACCGTTCACTGAAACGACTATCGGAACGATAATTGTTGAGTCGACATCCCACATAGCGGTAATCTCGTGTGCCAAGTCAAGGTACTTGCTAAGCTTGTCCTTCTCGGCCTTCACGAGATTAGCGTCATGTGGGATGGTGATGTCAACAAGTATCGCCCGGCGTTCCGACCGGTCTACCAAGACGATATCAGGTTTATTCGCAAGAATAGTCCTGTCCGTGATGATAGAGCGGTCCCAGTAGAGCGTAGCACGACCATTTTCGAGAACCGGTACCGGTGCGTACTTATAGTACGGAACCTCTGGACCGACAAGGTCGTATTGGAGAGCAAGCTGCTGATGGATGATCTTTGCTACTTGGTTATGTCTGTGCAAGTATTCAGTGTTAGCGAGGTGCGAACAACCCGAAAGTATATGTCTAAGGGATTCACCGGGACGATGACAAGCTCTGCAAATGTCAACGGTTCCATCCTTCATGATATACTTTCGGTAGTTGTTCGTCTTTATTACCTCATCCATAATCGCACAGACAAAACCTTCAGTTTCCCCAAAGAGGTCACCGAAACGTAGCCAGTTTACGGATGCGAGTAGGTCTACATCAGGCCCTGTAAGGGCTTTGTAGAACCGTCCGTGCAGCTCCTTACTCTCCCATACCACCTTGCGTTCGAGGGCACTCAGCACCGTAGGTTTGTGCCAGTTCTCCTTAGCCAGTGAGAGCGGGGTAAGGTTCTTGTCAACTGCTACGACATCACGATGCATCTCACTGTCGGCATGGAGGAAGTATTCTCTGAGCTTGCACACCTCGCGGTTATGGAGGGTCTTGGCATTTAAAAAGCCGCGGCCCCCACATTTCCGCGGGATGTACATCCTCATTACCGACGAGCGTGGATGTCGCATTCTGTGTGTCGTAAGAAGTTGACGAACCTTACAGTCAAGGGCGTCAAGTTCAGTCTGAGTCCATTTCAATATGCCAAAAGTATAGATGAGCAGAGGCATAACCCAGCCGTTGAAGGCTCGAACCTTGTTACCACCCGACAGAAGACTATTGAGTACTTTAGTCAGGCGGCAAAAGAATCGCTCCTTCACAGACTGTTTTATGTCTCTGTCTACTATACCTAACGCTTCTGACATACCGAGATATTTGTAGGTTTCGATATCGGAAAGAGATCTGAGGGATATCGTATCGGAAAGCTGTAAGTTTGTAGTATTTACAACTTTCCCCCGCTGTACTTGCATGACCGCACACTTCTCGACACCGAACTCCATGCTGATGGCACTGCTGAATATATGTGTGATATTCAACAGAGTCAGCAGCTCTGGTTTTCTCGGCGCGAAAAGTTTGAGGTCATCCATGTACAACAGGTGAGAAACGATACCACCCTCTCTCCGAAGTCGATAGCCTAGCCCTGAATCCTTTAGCAGAGTACTAAGAGGATTCAGTGCCAGGCAGAACCATAGGGGACTCAGACTGTCGCCCTGGAAAATACCCCGCTCTATGCGAATCAGATCTTGCGGAGCAGAGGGATCCCGTCCGCTACCTGGATGACGAAGAACTGTGATCCACTGTCTCATGCATGTACCTAAGAAGGATCTCAAAGTTGCATCAATTTTATACAACTCTAAGATCCTCTCCAGCCATGTATGAGGTACCGAATCATACGCCTTCTTGTAGTCTATCCATGCAGTGGAGAGGTTCCCCTTGCTGCGCCTGATCTGCTGGCTAATGGTCATGTCAATGAGGAGGAGCTCCTTAGTACCGCGGGACCCCACCCTACATCCATTCTGAGCAGGAGCCAAAATATTATTTGCAACTATGTGCGCATTAATTTTTACGGTCAGAATGGACGTAAGGAGCTTGTAGATGGTAGGTAGGCACGTTATGGGTCTGTAGTTCTTTGCTTCCGCGGTACTACCAGATTTGTGGAGCAGGAAGGTGACTCCAGTCGTCATGAAACTTGGGAGAGACCCAAGCTCGAGGGCTTCTTGAAACTGTGTGGCGAGTACAGGGTGTGAACACCGAAACCACTTCAGCCAGAAGTTATGCAACCCGTCCGGTCCAGGACTTTTCCAGTTATGGGCCGAACGGATTGCAAATCTGACATCTATGGGGCTAATCTCAACAGCTCCCATGGTTTCAATAGATTCACACTCTCTACTCACCACATCCATCCAATCTCCCTCCGTGTGCTGGATGGGCACAGACCAGATGCTGCGCCAGAAATTATTCATGGCGTCCGCATCCGGTACACGCCTGTCCATCACACATTGGTCAGGTTTCTCCCAGTTTCGGTACACCTTCCTCTGGTCACTTTGGAAGTTTCGATTTTGCCAATATCGGTCCAAACGTTCTCGATACCGACGAATGCGGCTTGCCCATGCAGAGATTTTCTGCTTCAGAAAGTCAATGCGTTCTGTGACACATGCCATATAATCTCGGGGCCGAGTATCGGTTCCAGCAAAGGCCTGTGTCACAAAACGCATCACTCGGGGGCGAGTATTGCCTCCTCTGAAGCAACTTAGCTTTGCAATGAGGGTCCTGAATTTACCGATCCGCCGTTCGATCCGTACTTGCCAAGCTGGAATTTTGTCGACAGGTCGTGGTGCTCGCGTGGAGTTTGGGAACTTGACACGTGCAACATGACATGCCGCCACGGCTCCGCAGTAAAGGATCGAATGGGTATCGGCTAGTCCTTCGCTAGTCTCTAGATAAGGGACCAACAAAGGATTCAAGGCCTCCATTAAAGCTAAGTTTCGTCTGTGAGTGGGCAAGCGAGGCAAACGCGGTCTTTCATCGAGAGGTGCGGACCGGTATGATAAAATCGCATCCTCCAAAGTCCTCCTCAACTGCTCATTTACCTGGTTTGTCACGCTGGTGATCTCGTAGTCGACGTTGTCAGCAGCGGGGTCCGGCTGCGTCGTTACCGGTATCGGAGTAGTCGTAACCGGCGACGTGGCAGCCAGGACCCGCTGCGAGTGGTCAGCTACTTGATCACTTTGGATTTCAGCGCGAAGCCGGTCAAGTAATGAGTCATCCAACAATTTTAATCGTTGGATGGCTCGTACCTGATCCGATAGCCGTTGTGCAGTGGCGGTGACAGCTGGCTCAAGCACCTGAAATAGAGGCAGCATCCGGACAATGTACGCGGTGCGGTTGGTTCCTCCCTCTGTAGCCCTATAATATGCGCGCATGACGTTTTCATTTATTATCTTTGTCCACTTCATACGTCGCACATTGCTGGTGGAGGCGGGGGTCGGACGCGGGGCAGATTGTCCCGCAGACCCCAAGCCGGCCGACAGCGGTGGCCGCCCACGCCGCACAGGTGGTCGCGGCGGCGGAGGCGACGGGGGCCTGCTCTCGTCGCTCGACGCGCTGGTGTCCGGGGGGGTGGCGAATACCTCATCCCCAGACGACGACGCGGAGCTTGACGGAGCAGGTGGAGGTGGTGTTGGGTGTGCTATGCTAGTTTCCGCTTTTGCTTTTCCTTTACTTCTTGTAATCATTGTATGGAGCTATTTTTCTATTTTGACATTTTATAGAGATTGACGTGAAATAAAAATCACAGACTAGTATTATGTATGATAAAAATAGGTTGAACTGCATCTTTATATATTGTTATTACTTTTTACGGTTTGTGATTTACAACAAAATCTCGGCAAAATATTGGGAAAACCATGAAAAATAAAAATGAAGAAAATATTTGTTGAAAAAGCTTGTGTCAGCGGTGACATTTTTTTTTTTTATTATTATTATTATTATTAATCGAACGCATTTCTTTGATCGATTCAAGCGCTTGTAAACGATAGCAATAGGTACTAACCTATCACGGTTGAGTATTAACTTTGCTGCCACCAACGTAGTATGCTACCAACGTAAAAAACATTTGTAGAGTAAAGTCTCTACAAAAAACTGTGGGTACTTGGAATTGGTAGAATAGCTAGTTTACTCGTTTGCTAAACTGTAAACATATTATTGCAGTTTGCACAGTGCAGTGAACCACAGAATATGGTGCGGGTAGAGTAAACGGTAGCAGCATAGTAAATACTCAACCATGATAGATACTAACCTATCATGGTATAAAATATCATGGTTTTGCTAGTAGCGAGTATTCAATATATGTATGAAGCTTTACTCAATACTCAATATTTTTATTGTTTCCATAAGTAAGTAGGTATACAGGTGGTTAGGTATGTAGGAAAGTTCTTATGGACCCTGATGGGCACTACAATAGTTAGAATAGTTAGAGAGAGGACTTAAATATTTCACATAAACCTAAATTATTAAGATCTAGGCTTTGGATCGCCCTTCCAGGACTAGCGTTAGTCCCGTCAAATGCCAAAATATTGTCACGGGGCGATCCAGGGGTAAACTCAGTCCAATTAGTTAGTTGATATTTGACAGTTTTTTTTTTTAAATTTATTTATCATTTAAAAGTTTTACATAATAAATGTTTTTAATTATAAATAGCAACCAAAAAACCACTGAGGTTTAAACATACTTGCAATTTGAATAGTCTCAAAATAGATAGAACTACTCATTGCGGCACACAATGGCGCACCTGCTGCACGTCGCCCTCAATCAACGTGCTAGTGGTATAAGTATTTAATTTAGATTTTGAGGTACCATACCATAGCATAATTATGAAAGTCATGCATTGTTAAACAAATAACATACGGCTTATAAACGAAGACTGTATGAACGACTAATGGCAACATGGTGTTCCAAAAGTTTCAAATTGATTTGAAAATGAAGAAGATAACAAGGTTAAAATATTACACTTTTACGTACGTAGAATCAAAGTCTAGACCGTTCACATTATTCTAGTTTTTATTTCGCATCGATCGGTGCAATATTACCGAAGTTATAAGCATGGGAAGTTTACGTAGGTTTTTTAAATCTCGCTAGTGATCGCGAGTAGCGCGTGACGTCATCGCTCGGCGGCGGCGGGCGTCCGTAGTACATTTCGCTGCTAAGTTGTTTGCTCTCGTGCGCTCTGGTTATTTTTATTAATTTAAAAGAATGCTGATTGAGTGAGTGTATCGTGTAAATTATTATTTTAGAACTAAAATGGAAGAAGGATTTAAAAAAGGCCAATCTAACAACCTTCCCATAGTTCACGATATGATGGTGGCAGAATATTTTATAAAAATAAAGAAATCATTAATGAATGGTTCAATAAACTGCGAGTCGAGGAGTACCCTGCTAATATATAAATGCATCGGGGAGCCCCCCTTAATTCATTTTAATTTAATTTAATTATTTATTTTTGAAGTAAATATAAAAACAAAATATTCTGTGCATATTTCAAGCGTCTACCTGTTGCTGTTATTAATATCGAGCAAAAAAACGGCAAAAAAGTGGCAACAGAAATACATCATCGGTGAACATTTCAACTGTCACGGTTCAAGGGATACAGCTTGGTGACAGATAGACGGACAGACAGACATACAGACGGACAGTGAAGTCTTAGTAATAGGGTTTCCGTTTTTACCCTTTGGGTACGGAGCCCTAAAAGCATATTACTAGCAAAAACCAAGTACCAACCTAGTCTACCTACTAGGTACTTAGTTAGTATTTCACATGGCAAGGTTAAGTACCTACTACTTAGTATTTCACATGGTATTTGAACAATTGACATAGAAATGATCCTCACTACAATATATATGCTGTTGTTTTTGGCCCTAATGGATGTGCTCTTCTCGTAAGCATTTGTCCATTTTTTCTGATTTTCGCATCCTTAGGAACTTAAAAAAACAACTTTCGGGTGTTTTTTTGGCCCCATTTTTACACTGAGACACAATACAACATTTATTTTATGAACTCATGTAGTTTTTATTGTTTCTTATTTAAAATAAACAAAGTAGTTCCGCGCGCGACGGGCACATTGGGGTAAATGCTTCGAATCCCCGAGTCACTCGCGCGGAGGCAGGATCCGTGACGTCATCAACGATATCGCGCTCGGTCCGCGGCTTGGACCGAAAATGTTAACTTTGCACTTTGATATCTTGGTCAGTTTTAGAGATAAAAAAATAATAAAAACACAGTTGTTCTCGTAATTTTTTGTAGATTTTTTTGGCATATATAACAAAAAATGGTTTTCTTCTTCATTGGACAGAGTGTAGTTAACATCCGCATGTGTAACCCTTCGCCTGGATTGAAATCAACGGGGAAAAAGGGAGAACCAATTTTTTTACAGAATTCACCACAGATGTAAAAGCGGTTTCAGATTAGCGTATTTTTTTTCGAGGAGTGATAGATAAACATTTATTTGGTTCTACTTCTTCAGACACACACACAATTAAAATAATTTCATTTGAATCCTAAGCGCTTACACGTGCGCTACATTTTCAGAGTCAACAACCAGTCTATTCTCAATTGCCACCACTATCTCCGCCACTACTGGTGGCAATTGAGAAATAAAATCTCAGTCGCCACCAGTGGTGGCAATTGCGAAGTTTTTCGTTCTCGATCGCTGCCAGTGGTGGCAATCGAGACGTAGTCTCGTCGTCCTAGATAATTATTTTTCGAGGACCTTTACCTAATAAACTAAATTTTAGCTTTACGTCAATAAGAATATAAAACATGTGCACTAAAAATGCGTAAAAAGACCCGAAATCTATTGTTCTTTCGCCATATCAAGATTAATTGAAACACTTGAACTTAAAACTATTGTTACGAAATTCTGGAAGCAGTATTATTTTTAGAGAAAACAGCTAAGCGGTTCACCGCTAACACACCTAAAACAGGTGAAGATGTGGTCTTAAATGGAGCACGCTTACCTAGAAGGAACTGATTCAATCTGTATTTTAAGGGAGTGCCTTGTGGCACCAGATAATAAAAATTCTCGATCCACCACCAGTGGTAGCGACTGAGATTTTATTTCTTAATTGCCACCAGTGGTGGCGTTGATAGTATGGCTGAATAGACGAAAAAACCGAACGCACGTAGGTACACGCACTTATTCCAGCGTGTTCACTCGAACCTGTGGGTCATTCTCGTGGTTCACGCCGTCGTCAACGCTCTTACAAGCTGCGCGCCGTCTGGCGACATGTGCGTAGGTATATAAAAACAAATAAATAAATAATGCGGGGCGTAATCACACAGCATCAAGTAGCCCCAAACTAAGCAGAGCTTGTGTCATGAGAACCAAATGATTGATATACTACATATATAATGTTTTTTTTTGTAAATACATACATAACATACATAGAAAACACCCAGACCTGGGAAAAATTGACTAAGTAAAAATTGACTTTAATTTATCTATTTAAATGTAATACTATCATGTGACTATAACTATGACGTCCTCCTCTCTCCTATTTACTATTGTTGTGCCCAACAGGGTCTGTAATGATCGCAATGAAAATTTGTTAACACCTGTATATTTACATTATGGAACGCAATAAATGATTGAGTATTGAGTATTGAGTATTGAAAATATCAGCAGAATATGCATACATTTGTCCCGCAGCGGGAATCGAACCCGCAACCTTCTGCGTCTCAGGCGGACCTTCGCCTACTGCGCCACAGAGGCCGTACCACATACCACAACATATATACAAAAACGACCATAAGCTCGTTCAGAGTACCGTTTTTTCGCCACGCTTACGCGAAAAACCGCTCTAAGTCCGTTGATTAGGTAGTAATAAAAATATACGGCTTACAAACGAAGCTTTGGGTTAGGACTGTTTTTGGTACGATGACTGGTAACATTGTGTTCCAAAAGTTTTAATGTTTTGGAGCGTTTTGAAAATAGGACAGAGTGTAGTTAATATCTGCTTGAGTAACTCTTTGCTTGGATTGAAATCCTTTTCCCTTGGATTTTAATTTATCACGAAATATTTTTTTTGGCAGAATTCACCAGCCGTTACCTTGTTCAAATGAAAGAGCGATTTCAGACTAGCGTCTTTCTTCTGTGTTATTGCCTTTATACCATGGCTATACCAACTTTGGACTATTGGTCCTATAAACAAGTGGTACCTAAAAGAAAAATAATCATTCCCCTGCGTGCATTTTTTCATCGCTTATCTACTCACCTTTGTTTTGCTCAGCTAATGGTGGAAAGCCACCCTTAATGGTTTCATTCATGGTTTCCTACAGCAGCTCGTGTGTCGGTGGGCGAAAGTAATTTGTAGCCGACTGTACTTACGTCACAGAATTGCAGGTGCTAAAATCCACGTTTACATGGCCTTATTTCTACGCAATTAAGCCTCAAAATGGGCTATAAAAATTACGGGATTCTGTAAATTACGTCGCTAGGTACTTTGTTATAGCCGAGGTCCAATCACGAATAACCTGGACTCGCTCAAACTGGTTATTTGAGAAGAGAGGTATAATTTATTAAGAAATACTATTATCGGGAATCAACAAAACTCACAAATCATGGTAAATATCCTGCTGATATTAAAAAAAAATATTGTTAATAAAATTTAATGAATAAAAAAATAATCATTATTATCCTTAAATTGAATATAAAATAGAGGAAGTTAATAGAGAATAAAAAATAGAGATTGAAATCCCTTACACCAAATGGGATGTAAGTTTATAGTATACCGAATTTAATGATAGTCAACTCAAGCCAACCTCACCTGCACGTGGTGCACCCTGCTCACTAACAATCGGGGTTCTGGCGGCCGGCTGGTTGCGGCATAGCGCAGCCTAACACGGGCACAACTACTTCTCCTGGCCGTCAACGTGCTGCCCGTCGGCGGTGCGAGAAGCAATGCCCAGCGATCCCCAACCCCTGCTAGGGGATTAATAGGAACATTCCTCTTCATAATATAGAAAACCTATGTACAGCAGTGGACTGATATAGGCTGGTGTTGTTGTGTAATTAAATTACCACAACAAATTACCGGTCTCAATATCAAAATCCGATTTATTTTACTAAAATGTATTTATAATTTCATCTAAACTTGGCAACAATTGCACTAATTGCTGAGTAACACCCACTCAATAAAACTATTAAATAAAACCCTAGAATTAGTGCGTTCTTCCACAGAATATAGGAGTATTTGCCCAGACCTCTCTCCCACCGATGAACTGTTTGGACCACTACTGGTATTAGCAGGCCGAGGGTGGAGAAGAATATGGCTCCGACCAAGCCGATGAGAAGCTCTAAGTCTGGAACTGCTACAGCCAGGACCACTGCAAAGAGGTTGTACGTATTAAAGTAATATTAAAGTAATTAGGCATCTTCTGGGAAAGCTCGTCCCGTCGTCGACCTCATCCTTGCCCATACAAGCCTCGAGAACAAGAGCTGGCCCATCCTAAATAAAAAAAAGTAACCTCATGTTTGGGTAACTGTTTTCTTCTGTTATTTTCTGTTGTGTTTCGGACTATAAAATGTGTTACAGTTCTACACCACCAATTGTTTTTTTATTTACTTTCATCATCATCATCATCATCCACAGCCTGACTTTATCCACTGCTGGATATAGGCCTCCCGGACTTTGTGCCATCCACCACGGTCTTGTGCTAGTCGTATCCACGATTGCTACTTATTTAACGATTATTTACTTTAAATCAAATCAAATCAAATTAAATTGTTTATTTGCAACTAACAAAAGACATGTAAGACCACAAAGTAACAAATAAATTATCTTAGTTGCAAATGAATGGATATAATGGATTATCTTAGTTACTTAGGTTGTTTTCATAAAAAAACTTAGTCATACCTACCGTATTTTATTCAGATTATTTTTCAATGTATTTAAGTACCGAAAAGAGTTATTTTGCAATTAGACTGACTGTGTTACTACGTTCTTCTACTATAAATTTCTTCTTTTTCATCAAAGAACCTACCTATTTAATCTTTAGAAATCTGATAAAGTGTGGCTTTTTGAAAATTTCAATTACGAAGGTCAAGTTCAGACTTTTTAAAAAGGCTGAAACAACCAGAAAAAGTCGACACTAATAGTATAAAACAAAGTCGCTTTCCGCTGTCTATCCCTATGTATGCTTAGATCTTTAAAACTACGCAACGGATTTTGATGTTTTTTTAATAGTTAGAGTGAATAAAGAACCGAATTGATCCGAGTCCTGTCGTCGTTAATGGACACCTTCTTGAAGTTGTTTCGGAGTATACATACCTCGGGCAGATATTGCAGTTGGGTAGAAACAACTTCGAGAAGGAGGCCAAGAGGAGGATTCAGCTGGGTTGGGCAGCATTTGGAAAACTACGTCGAGTTTTCTCGTCACCCATACCGCAATGTTTGAAAACAAAAGTTTTCAATCAGTGCGTCCTACCGTCATGACATACGGAGCCGAAACGTGGACACTCACAGTTCGACTAGTCCACCAGTTTAAAGTCGCTCAGCGAGCTATGGAACGAGCTATGCTCGGGGTTTCTCTGAAGGATAAAATCCGCAATGAGTTTATCCGACATAAAACTAAAGTTGTCGACATAGCTCAGAGAATTAGCAAGCTGAAGTGGCAGTGGGCTGGCCATATCTGCCGAAGAACCGATAACCGATGGGGTAAACGAGTTCTCGAGTGGAGACCGCGGCTCGGCAAACGTAGTGTAGGACGCCCGCCGGCCAGGTGGGGTGACGATCTGCGAAAGGCTGCTGGTAGAAGCTGGATGCGTCGAGCTCAGGACAGGGCGCAATGGCGCTCATTAGGGGAGGCCTATGTCCAGCAGTAGCCTGCGATAGGCTGATGATGATGATGATGATGATGAATAAAGAAGATGGTAATGATGTATAACTTGCACCCGTGTAAAGCCGAGGCGGGCTGATGTTTATCTCGAATTAAATCACTTAACCGACTCCGAACCCACAAGGATCATACTGAGCTTGCAGCCGCCTTAGAGTCGGCCAGTCAGCCTATGAGTAAATGGGCATATATTGAAAAGTCACGTGCTACGAATGTGGCATCTATTCTTAGACTATGTCACATTTGCTGGTCTGCCCTTTGTGCCCTATCCAGCTGCACTTTAAACGACCCCTGCGTGGCCACTGAAAGCCCTGAACCCGTAGATGTGGCTAAATTCTGGGAGCGTCAGCTGTAATGGCCACCAGAACCCCTAGTACAAGTTGCACAATTTGAAAACTTTTACAGTTTACATTTTCGAGCTCAATATTAAAGTACCTTTTTTCGTTAATTACCTAACTACATGAGTGGTAAACTTTGCAATGTGGAAGAAAAATACCTTGATCTCAGTTCGATCAGTTTCTATTTAAAAACCAGTTACGTATTTACAAAAAACGTACTCTAAAATTGAGCTCGAAAACGAAAGCAATGAACGTTTCTGTATTGTGCACCTCGTACTAGGGGTACTGGAGATACTAAATTGTATTGTATTATCGACACGAGGAGAAAGGATAAAAACATCCCTTTTCCGCATTGGTACACACTCATGTTTCAATCATAATTCAAAGTTCAGCTTCATGTTTCAAAGGCATATTTTCCGAGAAAATTGGAGGCATGTAGTTACCAATAAAAGTGATGAGCTTGCAACCTGCCACATAGAGCTTACTGGTATCAGTTACAAGTGTTGGCCGTGCGCCAAATTAATGTTTGGAATAGACGCTACCTGCGTAGGTGTCATAGGAGTCCTTCAACAATAGGTTGGTTATCAGATCTATATTAAATAGAAATACTTGTACTGCAATAAATCCTCTTTTGTAAGCGAAGATTGATTATGCAACTTAGGAAGGGTTCACAGATAATCAATTTCGATTTAAAAAATTCTAAATCGATAAATTTACGAACCAAACTGTTGGAAATTTTGAAATTTTGCACGTGTATACTTTGTATGGTGTAGGTATCCACTAAGTAGGTAAGGGTTTTTATAAATTACACCCGTAGGGCAGTAAAAGAGGGGTTGAATATAGTTTGCACGAAAGTCCGTCAGTTCGATGTTAAGATCGTCAAATTTTGTATTTAATCTGACTATTAATATTAATTTATGCCCCAAAAGGGGTGAAAAGGGGTATTAGGTTGTGTATTGAAAGTCCATCATTTTCAATTTAAAAATACTCTACGCTGACGATGTCGCGTGCACAAGCTAGTTAAACCATAAAAGTATTCTAAGTACAATCCAGTATGAATTATTATCCTAGAGAGAGTACTTAAATAAGTTTGGGTTATTCAATCAAGCTAAGAACGGTCGATGGCTATTTCTTTCTGTTACAAATTTGATTTTAATAAAGGAAGATCAAAAGTTATTTCTGATGCCGGCTTGATTTCGCTTTGATCATTACAATTTACCAATGATAAAAGCTCTTGGAGACTAATCTGAAAAACGACTTACTTATTGCAATTCCCTTACTTAGAAATGATGGCTGAGGCAGAAATCAAACGCAAATACCTACTTTGACAATGAAGATAACTTCATCAAATTCGAATCATTTTGCGCAATTGAGCTTGTAATGTCGAATAAAATTTACATATCCAATTTGATTTTAGTCTTATTTATTTGATCCACCACAGGTTTGGCTGGTAAAAAATGGTCCTAGCATTAAGCCCACTTTTAGTTACATTTAAAATAAATAAATGTCAGGTTGATTTATAGCGCATTTTTTTTTTCAAGGGTGTTTGCGGCATGCATCCGTACGATTCGCCAGCGACCCAGCCGTGTACCGCGTGCGTGTGGTGCGCATGGCAATAAAAACATGTATTTGCGGGTCGCCTGGCCCACACGCGCAAATACGCATGACAATGAAAAAGCCCTTACTCCCATCAAAATAAAGAACTAAAACGACTCACCAGTGAAAGCCACACCGGCCGTCCGAAGGGCAACCTGCCCCAAGTTTTGGTACGGCTTGCCAATCCGGTCCTTGATTCGCATCCACAGAATGTCCATTGGCGCGTACATTTGTAAGCAATACGTAAAAAATACTGCTACAGCGACCAGTATCTTTGCTGACATCGCTAAACTGTAACAAAATTGTAGGTACTTATGTATGAATATGTAGAGATGATTGGTTAGTGTACGAGAAGAGTGAGGATGTGTTATATAAGTGTTTGGGTGGGTTAACTTGTTCCCCCAAGTCTCTTGAGAGTCTGGTTTTAACAGGTCAACCCAGACCACGAAGTGAAGTGTGAGTGTGTGGTGGTCTGAAGGGTATGTACATGTTTGTATGTGTTGTTAAGACAGATTAATTTATCTCAAAATTGGATTAGGTTTTCAGTTCAGTTTCTGCAACCAATTCATGAGCACAGTTTTCAATTTGTGTCTTAGTAGGGGATATATGTAGGTACTTATATGAAGATATTTATTTACTCGATTGCATAAATGTGGCGCATTATTGGGATAGAAGCGAATGTGAAATTTCGTTCTACGTTGACTAACTACACAGACTCGATCGGACCTGCGTTTTTTTACTAATTTGCTTAAAATTGTAGTATAAAGTACTACCTATGCACTCGCAGTATTGATTGAAACTCCAAAACAGCTGTCTCACCGTTAGTACTTGGGCATCTTCATACAATTACCTTTAGATCATGAATATTATAAGTGTAAGATATTCTAGAGCTAAACACAAACGTAATCCTGATTATTTGATAAATGCTCATATCTACACTTCTACATTATAATATTATAAAGAGGAAAATATGTATTTTTGTGTGTGTGTGTGTGTGTATATATGTTTCTAATGAATGTACTCAAAAACTACTATGCCGATTTCAAAAATTCTTTCACCATTGGGAAACTACATTCACCTTGTGTAACATAGGCTATATTTACTGCTAGAAAAAAATAGGGATCCTTACTAAAACTTAAGTAACTACCAAAATATTAGTAAACTAGCGGCCCATCCTGGTTAGGGCACTTTTTTACACCTTGGGTTACCAAGTTGTAAATTTTGGTAGTTCTAAGAGAATTTTAGACAGATTCCTAATCTTAATTCAGTCGTAATACCTGACATAATACCTTACTAATAGAAATATCTTCCACCTGAATGGTTTACACGGCAACGAAGATGCGATTATCGAAATTCAATACCTACCAAATACTGCCGTGACAATCCACATGACAAGTGTGATTATAGTAACTACAGTGATCATTAACAGCCTGTAGAAGTCCTCTGCTTACCATCACAGGCATCCTAATCTCCTCGACGAACGGTTTTGAGCATGGTAAGGTACCTACTTACTATTGATCCTCCGGCAGGTTAAGCGTAATGCTCCCAAGCACCGCATCTCCATACTTGAGGTAGCCGAAAACGCCTACCACCCCGTACAAGACAGCCACCAGCGCCATCGTGGTGGTCAATACTCCAGGACAGCCGAGGAACCGCTGAGGATGTGCCATCTCGTTCTCAACCGGCATCACAACGTTGATGCCTTCCATTGCAAAGATCGCTGTACTGTAGAAAGATTTATCTTTACGATTTCTAATATTCATGATCGCCCTATACGACCTCCCGACGATCGCCCGACGGGCGATCATGAATATTTCCACATGACATATCGTAAGCGTAACGAAAAATTTTGGCCAATTGTAATCGTTACCATTCGTTTTATCGTTCGTTATTAATAACGCTCTGGCTTTATTTTGAATTTAAGCTTTCTCATTGGCCTAAATGTTACGACTACGATACGAATACTTTTTCGATAGTCTTCGTAATTGAGCCTCCAATTTGATAGGGTAAGTAGGAAAGCAGTATGTAGGTATTAAGCTGGATACGGATAGCGCGTACATTGGTACGCGTAGTCAGTTATGCGTGTCCTGGAAAACCACAGGAACGCGCTGTCCGTACGCAGCTTGACGCGCGACCAAAAACCGACTGCCAGCGCGGCTCGAGCTAGTTCGCGCGGCACGCGTACCCTAAGAGTGTACGTGTAGCTACAAGTAAAAATGCATAAAGTATTGCCATCCCTCACCGTTGGTAACTGACTAGCAGTTACTGCGCTAACTTTAGGCACATTTGCCTAAAGTTAGCGTAATTTACCTATTGCTAAATTACTAACCTCAAAAATAGCGGCCATTTTGTGATACTCTCCGCCATCTTGACGTCAGGCACTTCCGGTAGGCCCAAAAAGGTGTAATAGCACGTGATAAAGAATGTCAACAATAGACACACATTGGCGAGGATGGAGAAGGGGACCAAAAACTTCAGATATCTTATTTGAGTGATCAGAATCAGTGGGATAAGGAGCATCCCGCAGTAAGCTTCTACTTCGAACTTGTAGTTCGGTGCGACGGTATCAAAAATCTGAAACAAAAATTTGATTTTGTTGATGATAACTATTTACATATTTGTTAAATGTAAATATTTCGGCGTCTTATTGGTAGCGTTACAACAATGTAACAACACCAGCCTATGAATTCCACTATGTGCATAATACTGCTGCCGATGATGCTGCGAAGCCAGGCAGTCAGGGTACGTAGCTATGTTAGACTGTGCTATGCTGAAATCGGTCGGCCCCCAGACATTTATTAGTTATCACGTTATGCTATGCTGGAATCGGTCGGCCCCCAGACATTTAATAGTTATCACGTTATCAGGGTGCACCACGGGCAGGTGAGGTTTGGCTTTGGTACCAAAGTTGGAGATTAGAAGCCCTTACATCCTGACCAGCTTATTATTTGTATTAGTTGGCTACTAGCTTATTAATTAAGAATTCAGAATTAAGATAAAGAATTCGTATCACTTAGGTGTTGGGTTAAGCAATATACCAATTTTACCTTTGTGAAAATGTACCTATGCGTAAAGTTTCTGATATTATTTAAATAAAATTATCTAAACCTAAAAATTCAATATTAGATTTCTAAAGACTGTAGTTGGTGATGAAATCTATTTTTATGCCAATAGTAAAGTTTCTGAAATTATAGAAATAAAATTACCCAAACCTAAAAATTTATTATTAGATTTCTACAGACTGTTGATGGTGATGAAATCTATTTTTATGCCAATAGTCTGTTTAAAGCTTCGGCTTCAGTTTTGCCTGCACCAGACAATAAGATGACGATGTATAAATTTAGTCAGCAGCTTACGTAGTAGGTGAGTAATATTACAGCATACTTAAAACTTTATTTCTGTACTTAAAACCACACATAAAACAGTCAGGGTTTTTCAGTCTTTATGCTATCGGAGGCTTTCAGGCGATGTAATTAATCCAACAACGAGTTGGCCAGTTCAAGGGGTGAAAGACGTGTAAGTTCGCAAACTTATGGCTCGACGACCTTTGTCGTTGGTGTGTCTACCGACCACCGAGTAAGTAGTAAGCCGACATCGCAATACAGTGTGAGTAAGCTTCACGTGTGTCACTGACGTCAAGCCGAGTAAGTTCGCGATCTTAAAAACCGCGTGCTTAAAGTACGTACGTCTATCACCCCTTTTAAGAACCTGATCGACGAGCGAGTAAAACCGCTTAATGCTCGTCGGTAAAGCTCGCCGGTGAATCATTGAAATATCGCGATTTTGTGAGTTGACGAGCCTGGCTCGCGGCTCGTTATGTTTGCTTAATATTTTACTCGGTCGCCAATTATCGGTGATTATCATGAGGAGAAAAGCTTCTCGCATTGTAGTGTTTTCTTTTTTTAAGCTATTGCATAGCTTCTATCGGGGGCCTTGAGCGCGGGGACCGAATCCAGAAATTCCGTAACGAAAAAAAACCTCACGCTACCCACTCCGATTTACTTAATTTTATAATCTGTTGCTTAGAAATAGAGTTCATATTCAAACTTTTGTATTCTATTAGTTCTTTGTCACAACGTCGCAGCGCTAGTGTTCAACACAGTAAAGATAGCTACACGTCCATGTTTGGCCTCTGACACGAACTGACGTCTGACGTTTTTCACCTGAATCTAATTTCAGTTTTGTTTTGAAATTTGTTTTCTTATCGGTCACCACGCTCAAAAAGTGTAACTTGAATTAATATCAAAGAAAAAGAAATACTGCATAAATAAAATAAATAAATAATTATAATTGCATAAGTTGATACAAAATGCTATGCAATAGCTTTACCGCGGCAGTCCCCGAGTGCCACACGTAATTTTTATCGAATGCAATAATTCGTTGTACAATTTTTCTTAAATTACTTTCTGTATGTGGTTCTGCTGACAATTCTCGAATTAAATGTGTATGCGATAACGATTGCCTTTTCTCGATCCAACTTTTTACTCAAATTGTCGAGGGCCGTTTTTGCTTTGTTTTCTTAATTTCATGGTAATAATACTAAGGTAACATAAAGCTTCAGACTCCGAACAAGACAAATTAACCTCAATTTGACTACGATACAACTGTTTCACTCGCTAGTTGATCACCACCAACGATCTGCGAGCAAAATCGACGGACTTTAAAACCGCGGTATGGGATGGTACGTCGATCACCCATTTTAGCTCATAAAAAGAAGAACAAGTCTTGAAGCGGACACCGGGCCTTGGTGTGAAATAAGAGTAAAATGTATAGGTACTTTAATCACTTCCGCCCACGGCGTGTAATCTTATCCAAATCCGTTCAGTAGTTTTTGCGTGAAAGAGTAACAAACATCCACCCGTACATCCATCCTTACGAAAATATGGCGACTGCCTATGTGGCGCAGTGGGCGAAGGTCCGCCTGAGACGCAGAAGGTTGCGGGTTCGATTCCCGCCGCGGGACAAATGTTTACATGTTCTGCAGATATTTGTCTCGGGTCTGGGTGTTTTCTATGTATGATATCTATGAATTTACAAAAACCATATCATGTAATTTATCAATCATGTGGTTCCCATAATACAAGCTCTGCTTAGTTTGGGGCTACATGATGCTGTGTGATAACGTCCAGCATTATTTATTTGTTTATATTCATAATACTGCTGCTGCTAGCGGCTTTGCTCGCATAGTACCCGGATAAAACGTAGCCTATGTTTTGATCCACATAAGTAACTGTAACTAAAAGTTTTATCCAAACCATTTTAGTAATTTACGCGTAAAATAGTAACAAACATCCATACATATTCTCATAAAAAAATTGTAGGATTACAGCGTTAATACCTTATTATCTTTGTATGTAGATGTCAAAGTTCAACAAACTTCCTCCACTGTTCCATTTCTACAAAAAAACCTTGCACTAACTAAGATCAGAATTTCACAATCGGGCTTTTAGTGTCACCATATTCACGAACAAATAAGTATTGATCACACTCGACTTTTTGATAAAAGCTCGATCTTTTTCTAAGCAAAAGTACCTAAAGATCGAAAAATAGTCGTCGAGGCAGCCGATTTAGCGAGAAGACGAAATTTGAATATTATACGTTTACTTTGTATGGTTGGTAACACAAATAAATTAATAGGGGGTTAATAATCTCTCACCCTCTCAGAGTCAGTGAATCAATTAGTTTAAATCAAGTATCTCACTGACCGTGATTAATGATTATTAATCCAAAGTTTCATTAATCATAATTCACTCTATTCATTCTAAGTACACACACATACCTAGTGTAGTGCACGTGTATGTACACGTGTACTTATGTATATTTATGGATTCAGCATCAAAAAAAGATAATATTTGAGCGTAGCATTACCGTGCCGTAGTCGTAACACATAGTGTAACAAACTTAGCGGCGTAGCCATGTCGTAGCCATATGTTGTAGATGTAGCCGTGTCGAAAACTTGTGGTAGCCATACGTACCATTACCATAGTTCTATCGTAGCCGCATCGTAGCTGTATCGTAGCCTTGTCGTAACCATGCGTAGCATTACAATAACATTCATTGATTAACGGCCGGTTCCTATATTAAAGCCGGGTTTTCACAATAAGAGTTGGCTCGGACTGAGTGCACTCGTACGATTAAAATATAATATAGAGCAGAGTCCGATTCTACTCGGATTAGATGCTGGCGTCCGAGTGCGCTCGGATTACGTGTTTACATGATACGAGTAGCGTCCGAGTAGACATCCAAGTGCACTCGGTCCGAGCCAACTCTTACTGTGAAAACCCGGCTTAAGCCGTTACAGATGGCGTTTCTTTTTACTTGAAAAACTGTCAAATTTTCGACGACTCGTTGTAAATTTTGGACAGTTTTTTAAAGGAAAACGAAGTTATTCTATAAGACAAAATATTTAGTACAAATTCCGCTAACTTTCTCTGACAAGTTCCACAAAATGCATACGCATGCACCGCCCTCCCGCCCGCAGATTCACATGCAAATCAGAGAAAGAACAAGCAAACATGCAATCATTAATAAATGCAACCGTCTACTTACTCTTCCACCAATAAAAACAACACGTTAACCTGTAATTAGCTTGGAGAAACGACACACACATAAATACACAAGAAACTCAACAGAAATTCGACAATGTTTCGCCTTCCCCATAAGGCATCCTCAGGAATGATCGACTCGCTGTCCACCAACGTCGACGTCGCTAAAAAACAACAACGACGCAGAACTCCGAAAACGAAGTGTCATCTGTAACGGTTATACAAAGGATATCGCGCGCCGTACTATGCACAGTGAAAAGTAGCATATATTGTTAGCTATCATTTGTCAAAATCACGTCTTACAAATATCGCCTCTTTATTAAAGAAGATTAGACAGAAAATCGAAGTAAGCCGACTAAATGAAAACTGCTGCTCCGATGCGTTTAATAATAACCTCAGTTAAAAGTAGAGCTTGTATTATGGGAACCACATGACTGATAAACTACTAATATACATTTTTTTGTAAATACATTAAGATAATTACACTTAGATAGAAAACACTGAGACCTGAGACAAATACCTGCAATTAATGCAAACATTTGTCCCGTGGTGGGAATCGAACCCGAAACCTTCTGCGTCTTAGGCGGGCTTTTGCCTTCTGCAACACAGAGGCCGTCATCTTTATGTTGTACATAGCAGCCCTAAAATTAAAGCATAGTTGCAATTATCATCGTTATTATGTCAAGGCATCGTGATATTTATACTCTAGCGTGGAAAACGTGGAAAAAAAGTGTCTACACCAAAACTCTGTGCATGCTGTCAATTGCGCGGACTTTGAACACATTTCAAGCAACTTAGGGTCAAAATCAGTGCAAATTTGGCATTTTGATGTTTATTTATGTCACATACCACAGATATAGGAAGACAACTAGATAATGTCTTAAAATTCAATACGGCTGATATCTACTTTCTTATGTCCAATATCATCAGTTAAAAAGGGATGCAAACATAGATCAATGCGACTTCAAAAAGTTAATCGTACCAGGGCGCTCGAAGAAATTTATATGCACGTTCATACAAATTCCCTGGTACGAAGTCGTACGATGTAGCAGAAATCGCATTGAGATAATGTATGCATCTTTTTCTAGCTAACATATATGGACATAAGAAAGTAGAGATCAGCCGTATGAGTTAATGTTCAGAGCATAAATGAATTTTAAGTCTTCTTCTATGCTTTAGGTCACATACGCAAATACGATTTTTGACAGTTTTCACTAGAAGACTATCATTCTATAGAGTTCTTTATAAATAACTCGATGTATCAAAAACATAGTTTATCAAAATCACCAGTTCTGTGACTGCTTTATTAATCATTTTTCAGGATAAACAAATTCAAACTCATCTCGTATTTAGGTAGGTTTTACTACTTTACAAAGACAAGACTAACAATACTAATAATATTCCTCACTCTATCCGTGACAGTACTTCTCTTGATATCTTTAAATCGAAGTTGAAAGAGCATTATTTATCTCTACAATCTTTGTAGAACCATAATATTATAGTTTATGTAATTATTTATATGTTAAGAATATGTATGTAGTGATGTTTATTAAATATATATATTTTTTTTTATGTAAGTATATAAGTAGGTACTATTTTCATATAGGTTAGTTGGTATTTAGGTTTATTTAACTATTTGAATGTAGATTTATGTAAATATGTAGGCTTAAGTTTAATCTTAAATTTATCTTATCCATCATACATAAGTACACATGTATCTATCCTTCTCTTTTTATTTTCTCCCAATACCCAAAGGTTTGCTGTAAGAAAACTCTTTCAGGGTTAAGCTCGCCTTTGTACATAGCATATAAGTAAAATTATTCCTGTATTATGTTTTCGTGTACAATAAAGAATTAAAGAATACTAATCAGGACTCACATCTTTCAGCGAAGAGGCGATAAACACGACGTATACGCCGGTCCCGCCGAGACAGACTCCCGCCATAGCAGCATCCACGAAATGCCTAAATAAGAAAGTGTAAGATAAGTATTGATACTTATTTGAAAACAATAATATAATTCAATGGCTCACTTAAAATAATAACATTATCTAAAACATGCTTGGAAGTTTGAGCATTATTTTGACAACCTTCTTCGAGATAAATCGAAATTGTTGTACTGGTCAATACATGCAAACAGCGGCTGGCAAAAGTTGTATGAAAATCCATATCTGTCGTGTATTTTATAAATGGAACAATCTTTTACTCCGTCGTCGTACGTCCGTCTGTCTGTCTGTCACCAGGCTTTAACTCATGAACTATTCACAGAGCTCTTAGTTGTATGTTTACAATATGAATTCAATTTAAAAAAAAAACAGTTTTTTATTCTGTGCCCCAAATGTCCAAAACGCTATTCGCATATTAGATCAGCGGAGTGATAGCTCTGTTGCAAACAGGGTGCCTAGTGCGAGTTTTTTTACCAGCTCGATCGCGTTTGCGTATACGCAAATTTATATGGAATCGAGGTAGCGCCATCTAGTGAAAAACGCGTGGCACTGACTCCTTTCCATACAAATTTCCGTAAACGCAAACGCGATCGAGCTGATAAAAAAACTCGCACTAGGCACCCACTAGGTTTTTACAAACTTTGACATTTCATCCGTCGAAATTCAATGAACGTCAATTGATAAACGTCACAGTTTGTTAAAACAGGATCGGTGTCAATCATTTCGTTCGTTCGTTTTCGAGGTCACGAGCTGAGTAGCATGGCGGCTAGCGTTTTCGCGCGAAAATTTAAAGCGATGAATAAAAGTGATTTTTAAGGCACTATTCGGTTTTTTTTTAAATTTTAGAGGTTCAATAACATTTTAGGATTCATAGAAAACACTTTTTGAAAATGGGTGTAATACCCTATAGTACTCGTATATGAATAATTTGTTATCATTATAGAAGACAATGTATTTCCTGATTGTGGATCACCCTGCATCCCAAACCTGACTATTTCTTCCTAAACGCTTATTTTTACCAGTTTTTAGGTAAACATATTCAAACCATTCAAAATATTATTTTATTTACTTACAAAAATAGGTTTTCTCTATCCGTTTGTTGACAAATCCCTTGTCAACATTTGTTGTGTTAAGCTAAGGTAACTTCACATATGTGCAAAATTTTAGCTCGATCTATTCAGTAGCTTTACCATCAAAGATTAACAAATATACGTACTTACATTCTCACATATGGAAATCCTCAGTAACTTTTATCATCATCATCATCCTATAGCAGTCCCTGCTGGATATAGGCCTCCACTAATGAGCAACAGCAGCCTTTCGCAGATCGTCACTCCACCTGGACAGAAGGTGTCCTACACTACGTTGCTGAGCTGCAGTCTCAACTCAAGAACTGTTTTACTCGGTATCTTTTGCATTTATAAAATTAGTATTATTTTTTGATTAGTCATGCGTTACAAAATCATTAAAAATGCAACTCGAATACTGAAATAACAAGTGAAGATGGAACTTCCAGTTCAGTTGGTTCTCCAAATATTTTCTTTAAACGAAAGAATGCAAATTTAATTCGCTACAAGCCATTATTAGAATCTTTTATTTAAATTTTAAACTTAATTAAAAAATTGTAAACCTCCGCCTTTGGTTTTGCTCGCGTTATACCACGATAAATAATAAAAGCCTTTATGTTATTTCAGGTTTTCAGGACTTTTTCTTTGTGTTGTGTGTTGGTCTAAAATTAATGCGGAGCTACAATTCTCATCAAAGGACAAAGTTTATCAGAATAATTTTTAGGACTATTCTAGGGTTGCCTCATAAGTTTTTGGTTTAAAATTATGTCGTAACTTTACAAGACATTTCTTCAATGAAAACTACGAAATTTCGTAAAGCCCTTGAACAAATGTTGTTGAGTTTTAGGAGAGAGTTTTAAACCTTTTAGATATAATATACGAAATATATATAAAAAAAAATCGTACAAATTCGCTAACCTTCTTTGACGAGTTACAAAAAAGACCCAACAATTCTGCTTCACGCTACGTGTTGCTTCAGCACGTCTGCGAAGTTCTGCGGAGTGCCAGTGGAAAGTCTATCATTTCCTGAGTATGCCTTACGGGTAAAGGGAAACATTGTCGAATTTCTGATGGGTATTTGTGAAACTTGTCAGAGAAGGTCAGCAAAATTAGTATTTAATATTTTTTCTTTTGAACATCTTTTAATGGATTTCCGCAGAGTCACGCTCGAGTCAATTAACTAACATACACTTTGAATTCACCTCATCATCATCATCATCATCATCATCCAAAGCGCTCGTGGCGAGGTTTACTTCGGCATTCTTAGCAGATCACTTTGACTAAGCAACACTGCGTCCGGTCATTACTTGGATGAGTGACCGTTGAGTGACATTTAGATTTGAGAACTTCCGTACTTCGGAAGGCACGTTAAGATGGTGGTCCCGGCTTTTCAGTCGTTAAACCATGTCGGAGGCCTTCACAGAGTTGTTCACTAGCTCTTACGAAGAAGAAGATCATGATCAACCTATAGCAGTCCACTGCTGGACATAGGTCTCTCCCAAGGTACACCACTGAGCCTGATCCTCGGCTTGTCTCATACACTGTCTGTCACCTTAGATAATAGTATTATAGTTATTTGTGGTTGGCTCGCCCGGGGACGTACTGCCACCATGTCTATTTTTGTCGCGAAGCAATTGTGCTGTTTTTCGGTTTGAAGGTGCCGGTGAAATTACAGGCTCAAGAGGCTTATCATCTCCATGCCTCAAGTTGATGGACGCATTACGTTGCATCGTAGAGCACGTTCTAAAAAAACGTGATCTACGATGGAATGGTTTGTTGATATGTAATGGTTACCACTTAACATAAGGGCCATGTGTTAGTTCCATCTTCAAGTACCATAAAAACTAAACTACCAAAAGCCTTGTATATGATGCATGAAAAGGCCATTTCAATTCAACATACCGCATAACTTGCGGTTTGTTGAACCGCTTACACTTGCCCACTTCCAAACTAGTATCAGTGTTGCCAATTTATTATTTGGAGATAATGCTCAGATTTGGTGCAGTTAATGCCAAAATAATTCTAAATTACTTTTGAATATGCTAAATAAAGTGCTAAAATCCAAATTTTATTCCCGAACAGCAAACTGAAGTGGTCATCTGTTAAAATAGATGCATATTCCCATATAAAGAGCGCATGAGAAAACTCTGCTCTTTGAGTACCTATTAAGACCAATTTGCATCGTAGGTTAATTACTTTTCATTGACCCTTGACATTTTGCATGTCGGTCTAAATGTGTTGTTTTTACAGTAAATTGAGTAATTGCGTATCGAGTATTAAATTTTAGCGTTACACTTACAAAATTTGCAATAAGTTAAACTCCGTCATCATTTCCCCTTGTTCGCGCTAATTTTGCTCATAACTATGAGAAGCCTTTATATTATTATATTAATAACACATCAAATTCTAATTAGACGTTAACATTAAGAAACTGCACTGCACTGATCATATGTAACAAATTAACAATCGCTAAGCAAAAGATAAACATAAATTTCGATAAGTCTTAGTTCTTTTAGAGTGTTTCCATGTTACGTTAAAAAACTACTTTGAATAATTAAATAAATTATCGCAGGGGCTGCAGTCTCGACTTTTTCGTTAACTACCGATATATCGCTAAGTGTAAGCCCACAAAAAAAATCTTCCCGAAAATTGGGGAAAAATATTTACCTGTAAAGAGGAGTTATTAAATAATTTTATTAAATGTTTGTACTATTTAGATAAGATAAGATAAATAGGTATTTATTTCACCAAGTTATAAAGTAGGCAATAATTTATGTAAAATTAAAGTGTAATATAATATATTATCTTTAAACTAGGTACTAGGTAAATGCACTTGAATTGGGTAAAATAGGACCCATAGATAGATAGATAAAATAGTATTTATAAATCCGTTACACATTAAAAGAAATTTGAAAAATACATAATTCGACTAATCGACGAATTTCAATCCACATACATACATATATTGGATAAAAATCTTTTGTGTACACTATTAAAAAAATATAGATATGCAAACTTTTTTCTGTAATGATGTACAAATTAACGCATAACAATGATGATTGTTTTTAGTTTGTAAGGAGTTATATAAGTTTGTGTTCTTGCAACAAATTATAAGAGAAATTTGTTTTTAGGTTAGAAGTTACCGATAGTTATCGTTAACTTTATCGGGCTGTCATATTTGGCCGCAATGAAATTCACAAAAATTGTAGAGTTGACATTGTATGTCGGTAACGACAAAAATCGTAAACATCAATGATCAGCACCAATCAACGCAGCCCACCTCGACGCGCACAGTATTTTTTGTATGAAAATCTGTTTTCGAGCTGCTACCGAATTTCGGTAGGTAGCGATCGCTAACTATGTCGAGACTGCAGCCCCAGGTTTCTATAAAATCTTTTCAATTCTTTACTATGTACTTACGGTAACGTTCAAAAAATGCTGATCATGAAATATACTAAATGATTTTTTTTTATGCTAATGGGTCGGGAAATTTGCTAGATTTAGCATTAAAAATGCTAAAACGGCAACACTGACTAGTATTATTTAATCTCTTGTGAAAGGATAAACACTTTGAGCAGTACAGTAAAGCTAACCATAAGTGGAAACAGCATTACAAATGAAGCTAGTTTACCTTATTGTAGTGGAAAATCGTTTAAGCCTCTTTGGGCCGAGCTTGAACACCCTCTCGCATGTTTCCGTGTAGCTTAACAAAGGGATGTGGCATTCTCTGCATACCTCCCTCGATGTAGATACCTGGTGGTAAAATAGCATTGTAAAATGTGTAGAAACATTTACTTATTTTGATAATCGATTATGAAACATGTACGAGCACGTACACTGCCTATGTAAAGTGCCAACTTAGCACTTTACGCGCCAGCCATCTTTAAGTCGCGATCGGAAACATATCAAACCGCGTCTCAATATCATTTATATCATATCATAATAATTATCATAGTGTTAGCGACTCCCCCACCAAGAGGACACCGGCAAACCGACGCTTCTTTAAATAGCGGGCAGGACCATTGCTCGGCTCAGTCTGTTGGTGGTGCTCGACGGTGTAATAGCTTAGGGACGTTAAAAATTATTGTGCGAGGCTATGTAAGTCATTTTGTGTTTCTGATTTTCGTCATTTTCAAGTGTTATAATTATTTGTTAGGAGATACGAAAACTTTAAAGTGGCAATACTTCCTCGGTCTATAAAAGCAGCTGGCCTACCGGCTCGCGGGGATAGCTTTCTGAGTCGTCGTGCTGTGTAGACGTATTTTGAGACGTATATTGTGTTGTTCATGCTGTAATTTATAATTCTAAGTCCGTGTTCTTTGCCTGAATTGTTTGGCCAGTTTTATAAAAGTTATGTTGTTAATAAATTCTTTTTTTTAAAAGTAATTCTGCTTCTGATTGTTAAAATCAGAAGTGGGATAAAGGATTTGCACGCCTACTTGTCAATGACTTATTCCGCTGGTCAAGATTTGTTTAAATACGTCTGTACAAGCTATCTGCGTGGCCTAGATAACCTCAAAGCACGTGTTTTTTCTGTGTGTTTCCGTGTATGTGTTTAGCTAGCCGTGTGGTAACTACTGGGGCGCGAGGCATCCCGGCGTCGGAGGACCCTGTGGCGTCTCTGCCCCTCACGCCGTTGTCAGCACGCACCGTTGACACGCGTACGGCAGGCTGTGGCCTCCACGTCTTGTTGCGCGCTCTCCGCTGTGCCACAACGTGTTAGGAAAGGCTGGTGGCCTCCGCGTGCTGTTGCGGGCCCTCCACCGCGCTGCCACGTGCTGGGCAGGCTGGTGGCCTCCGCGTGCTGTTGCGCGCTCTCCACCGCGCTACCAGGTTTTGGGCATGCTGCGGTCTCCGCGTGCTGTTGCGGGCCCTCCACCGCGCTGCCACGTGCTGGGCAGGCTGGTGGCCTCCGCGTGCTGTTGCGGGCCCTCCACCGCGCTGCCACGTGCTGGGCAGGCTGGTGGCCTCCGCGTGCTGTTGCGCGCTCTCCACCGCGCTGCCAGGTTTTGGGCATGCTGCGGTCTCCGCGTGCTGTTGCGGGCCCCCCCACCGCGCTGCCACGTGCTGGGCAGGCTGGTGGCCTCCGCGTGCTGTTGCGGGCCCTCCACCGCGCTGCCACGTGCTGGGCAGGCTGGTGGCCTCCGCGTGCTGTTGCGGGCCCTCCACCGCGCTGCCACGTGCTGGGCAGGCTGGTGGCCTCCGCGTGCTGTTGCGGGCCCTCCACCGCGCTGCCACGTGCTGGGCAGGCTGGTGGCCTCCGCGTGCTGTTGCGCGCCCTCGACCGTGGCGCCACAGCGTCTGCAGCGTTCGCGTGCTTGCCACGCACATACCGCTGCACCGCTTCTGTTCAGGAGGACAGGCCGTCACCACGTGTCCATACGCGCCCACCAACAAGGCGTGTCTATGTGCATGCCTGGGTATGATGGTAGTCCAACAACACGTCGGTAAGACCTTATCAGTATTTTTGTATTTCGAGTTTTGATCAAATCATTTGCATAACGTTGATGATAACAGGAGGCTTATACCTGGTTGTTTACGGGCTAAATGATGATGATTTACCATCAGTTTTGTTGAACGAGATTTACATTCGATGACGATAAAACATTGTGGGTAGTTTTGATGATTTATTCGAAAATTATTTGAAAATGTTGTTTGATTCCGAGTACTATGTTTAGAATGTTTGAACTACTAACGTCTGATACCTTTTCGATAACCATGTCCGAGGAACGTGATCGTAAGCCAAGATCGTAAGTGGTTTGGAACAACAACTCCAAACTAGTTTAGACCGTTTGATCGTTTTGGAAGTTAGTTCCAGGGTTTGCAGTGCGAGTGTAGATGGGGTAGCTACACCGGGCCTATCTGGTGGGGGCTACTAAACTCGGAGCCAGAGATCGTTCCGATATTGCACCGATGGCGCAACTGCAACAGCAGCTATCTACGAGAGAACCGCCCGGTGCGAGCGAGCCTATTGGTCTCCTGGCTATCTCATCCAGCGCAGACTTGGGCGCCGAAGTTTGAACATGACCGTGCCATGTCCAAGCGTCCAGGTAGTATTGAGCGTGGTAACTCAAAAGCTGTTGGCACGATCCTGGTAAGGACGAATCGTTTTTTCATATTAAGTTTTGACCCTTTCGTACATGATCTTGAAATATGGCGTTCCAAAGTGTATTGCTAGTGTCAGAGTTTTTAGGCTGCCCGTAGGCCTCCGACGTTGCTTAACGACTAAAAAGCCAAGGTCAACATTTTAACGTGCTTTCCGAAGCACAGAAACGCTCTGATGGCTAAAGGCCACTAAACGGTCACCCATCCAAGTGGTGACCGAGCGGAGTATTGCTCGACCACGATGATCTGCGAAGGAACACCGAAGTAAGCTACCCCATGAACGCTTCGCTACATTTCTTCCATGTTTTGACTATTCACTACATTGGTTTAGTTATTAGGTCAAAAGGGCATGATGATGAGTTGACTATGGTCAGGCGAGGCCGAGCGAACCTAACATTCATTCGGTAACTGTGTTCAGCTGTTCGAGGAGGGTGATAAGTTGACTATGGCCAGACAGACCAGATCGATGAACTTTACTTCGGATGTACTTTACATTCATTCTGTAAGCGTGTTCAGCTGTTTTATGATGATGATGACTAACTGACTATGTTCAGGCGTAGCCAAGTTTAGTGAACCTAAATTTGGAGGAGTACACGCATTCTTTATTGTGATTGGCTATTTATTAACCGCTAAAGTTGTTTCCTTGTTTCATGTTGCATAATTGCTGGAATCGAGCTGATTCGTGCTGGAATCGGGCTGACTGGAGACTGGACCTGAAGGTGACTGCACATTCTGCTCTATGGATACAAGTCTACTGGGGCTTCACCAGTGCAGACGGCGGTCCTGTTCTGTGGATACAAGTCCACTGGGGCATGGCCAGTGCAGACGGCGGTCCTGTTCTCTGGATACAAGTCCACTGGGGCATGGCCAGTGCAGACGGCGGTCCTGTTCTCTGGATACAAGTCCACTGGGGCATGGCCAGTGCAGACGGCGGTCCTGTTCTGTGGATACATGTCCACTGGGGCATCTCCAGTGTAGACGACGGTCCCGTTCCGTGGATTCTGGTCCACTGGAGCAGTGCCAGTTCCGATGGCGCTCGATTGAGCTGAAGCTAATGAAGAAAATGATCGCCGTACGGTCTGACATTGCTTGCGTCTTTGTTGGTAGCCACTCCTTCATTAGTTATGTTAGGCCCAGCAAGGTTAGGTTCAGATAGGCTAGGTTCAGATAGGTTAGGTTTAGATACGTTAGGTTTAGATAAGTTAGGTTCAGATAGGTTAGGTTCAACAAGATTAGGTTCAGAAAGGCTTGATTCAGCTAGGTTATTTTCACTTATTTTAGCACTGGGGCTCTTCGATGAGATTCTAGGCTAGGTGGCTATTAGCAGTGACGTATGCAATGACTAGACTGAGATTAATGGTTTGACCGGCAATAGCGTGTGTAATGTAATGTACAGGACAGAGCGATCCGTATCTGCTACGTAGCATAGTCGGACGGGGATAATGCCAAGATCAGTATAACAGCGTTCGTCGCTTTGTATGTCCGTGTCTGCAACTATTGCATAGTCGGACTTACCGTGTCTGTCTAAAATAGGCATAGTCGGTCTTACCTGTGTCAGCGCATAGTGCCGCTTAGTCAGGTCTTCCGTGTCTGCGCTTTGCGCATAGTCGGACTTGCCTGTGTCTGCGTTAGTCGCATAGTCGGGCAGACGCGTTAGTCGCGTCATGTTACAGGTGGATCCTGCTTCACCTGATGCTGACAACTACAGAGCCGGAGCCGCAGCGGACACACGAAACTGAGGAATGGGGCAATAAAACCTAGGCCTTGCTCCGAAAACGAAATAAGTACATGAGAGACGTCTCATTAGGAGGTGTATGCGCTGGTGAATGAATGAGATTTTGTGAGGACGTATGAATTAAATGAATGGTGATGCAAGAAGAGTGTGAACCGCCACATCTATGTAAAATCGACGCTCTTTTGATGTAACTCTTCTTTCAGACGAATACGACCGCGAACCAGATGCTAGTCCTACGTATGGTTCCGGCGCAGGTCCGTCCATGCCCTCACTGGATCCTGAACCTGAGGCGGGGCCATCATCTTAGACTTCAGCTTCGGGCAGCCTCATTTGACTTTAGGAGTAGGTCGAGGACGACCTATAGTCAGGAGAAGCCGTGTTAGCGACTCCCCCACCAAGAGGACACCGGCAAACCGACGCTTCTTTAAATAGCGGGCAGGACCATTGCTCGGGCTCAGTCTGTTGGTGGTGCTCGACGGTGTAATAGCTTAGGGACGTTAAAAATTATTGTGCGAGGCTATGTAAGTCATTTTGTGTTTCTGATTTTCGTCATTTTCAAGTGTTATAATTATTTGTTAGGAGATACGAAAACTTTAAAGTGGCAATACTTCCTCGGTCTATAAAAGCAGCTGGCCTACCGGCTCGCGGGGATAGCTTTCTGAGTCGTCGTGCTGTGTAGACGTATTTTGAGACGTATATTGTGTTGTTCATGCTGTAATTTATAATTCTAAGTCCGTGTTCTTTGCCTGAATTGTTTGGCCAGTTTTATAAAAGTTATGTTGTTAATAAATTCTTTTTTTTAAAAGTAATTCTGCTTCTGATTGTTAAAAATAGTTTATCAACTAAAGGATCAGTTAAAATTTATGTTATAGTTTTACTGATTTTATCATTCTACATCCCAGGGTGTGCGGACCGTACAAACACGTATTTATTTAAAATAACCAAAAAACCCAACTGCATGGACTGAAAGTTTTTATTACTTTTTAGTTCATTGTAAATTGAAAATGTTTTCGCATAGTCAACGAATAGATTTTTTGAAATTTCATATTGCCTATGTCACCTGTAATTGGGGAGTAAGGGGTCCCAACCTCCATCTTCGGGACCCAAGCCAACCTCACCTGCCCGCGGTACGCCCTGCTAACTAACGGACGGGGCTCTGGCGGCCGGCTGATTGCGGCATAGCGCAGCCTGAATCGGCACAGCTAAATCCTCTGGCCACTGACGGGCAGCAGCGTCAACTGCGCGAGAAGCTGTGCCCTGCGATCCCCAACCCGCTTGCCCAGGGTGGGGATTATGGTCATTAACCCCCTAAATGAAAAATACAATAAGGCTATGGCCCCCAGTTCCCGGCCGCCCCGCTATTCCTGGCCATACAGGTAGCGGCCATGGTTACGGCGAGGCAAGGGGTGCTAACAATCCCCGGGATACCGTCGGCTACCTGAAACAACTGACCCTGGCTACGTTCAACGGACGCACTCTGAGGCTCGATGAACATCTAGCGCAGTTGGAAGTGGAGCTGGAGAACATTAGGTGGCATGTTCTGGGGTTATGTGAAGTCCGTAGAGAGGGAGAGGACACCATTACCCTAGACTCGGGCCATCTAATGTACTTCCGCGAGGGTGACCAAACATCACAGGGTGACGTAGGTTTTCTCGTCAATAAGGCCCTCTCTAACAACGTTCAGGAAATCTCCAGTGTGTCGACCAGGGTAGCGTACCTGATCCTTCGACTATCCAAGCGGTATAGTATGAAGATCATTCAGGCTTACGCACCGACCTAGGCACACTTGGATGATGAAGTGGAGGATATGTACGAGGACATATCCAAAGCCTTGCACAACACCACTAAGGCTCACTTCAACGTTGTTATGGGGGACTTTAACGGCAAAGTGGGAGTCCGGGTTGGCGACGAATCCAGAGTGGGCCCGCATGGTCATGGAAGTAGGAATCACAGGGGGCAAATGCTCGTCAACTTCCTAGAGAAGGAGGGGCTATTCTTGATGAATTCGTTCTTTGAGAAGAAGCCCCACAGGAAGTGGACGTGGCGAAGCCCCGACGCTGTGATCAAAAATGAGATCGACTTCATCATGACGGATAAAAAGCGTATATTCAGAGACGTCTCCGTGATCAACAGGTTCAATACCGGATCTGATCACAGACTTGTCCGAGGCTCTCTGAATATCAATCTAAAGCTGGAAAGAAATCGTCTGATGAAGTCCACACTCCGACCCAATCTACTCCAGATCATGGCGGGCACCGAGAAGTTTCAGAATCTTCTCGGTGATAGATTCGTTGCCGAGGAACCCACCGATGACGTAGATGAGGCCCTACAGAACGTGGTTGGGACGTTAAGGGACGAGGGCATCAAATTCTGCCAAATGCAGCCTAAAGGCAAGAAGTCCAAACTCTCGGATGAGACTCTTCGGCTCATGACAGAAAGACGGGTAACCACGCAGGCCACTTCGTCAGAGAGGTCAGACCTGAACAAGCGAATTGCGAAGATGATACGGCGCGACCTTCGGAGCTCCAACACACGCCTCATTGAAGAGGCAATAGAGCGAAACCGAGGGTCCAAAGTATTCACTCAGCAGCTTGGCAGGAGCCACCTGACGAAGTTAACAACACACGATGGCCGAACCGTATTGTCAAAGCCGGAGATATTATCAGAGATCGAGGACTTCTACGGCCGACTGTACGCGGCACATGCTCCTTGCTCCCAACGTGACAACCATGATTCCAGAGCCACCCTCACCCGCCACTACACCGACGACCTGCCGGAGATCAGCCAAGACGAGGTCGTGTTGGCCCTGAGACAGCTAAAAAATGGAAAAGCCCCCCCGTGAAGACGGTGTTACTTCGGAACTTTTGAAGGCTGGAGGAGCTCCTGTTGTGCAGGAGCTGCGGAACCTCTTCAACGTCGTTCTTCACTGTGGGAGAACTCCTAAGGCGTGGAACGAGAGCTTGGTGGTTCTGTTTTTTAAGAAGGGAGATAAAACCCTTCTTAAAAACTACAGACCTATCTCGCTCCTGAGCCACGTCTATAAGCTGTTCTCAAGGGTTATTACAAATCGTCTCGCCAGAAGACTCGATGAGTTCCAGCCACCGGAGCAGGCCGGGTTTCGTGGAGGGTATGGCACCATAGACCACATTCACATAGTGAGGCAGATTATACAGAAGTCCCAAGAGTATAATCAGCCCCTGTGTCTGGCGTTTGTGGACTATGAGAAAGCCTTTGACTATGTAGAAACCTGGGCTGTCCTGGAATCCTTGCAGCGATGCCAAGTGGACTATCGTTATATCGAAGTGTTGAGATGTCTGTACGAAGCCGCCACTATGAGTGTCCGAGTACAGGACCAGCAGTCTAAACCCATCCAACTGCGCCGCGGAGTGAGACAGGGAGATGTCATATCTCCGAAACTGTTCACAAGCGCGTTGGAGGATATGTTTAAGACGCTGGACTGGAAAGATATGGGCATAAACATAAACGGCGAGCACATCTCACACTTGCGATTCGCTGATGGCATAGTCCTAATGGTGGAGTCGCTGGAGGAGCTGCAACAGATGCTGGACGGCCTAGCATCAGCCTCGCGAAAGATAGGTCTCGGCATGAATTTGGACAAGACCAAAGTTATGGTCAATGACCGAATTGATCCGAGTCCTGTAGTCGTTAATGGACACCTTCTTGAAGTTGTTTCGGAGTATACATACCTCGGGCAGATATTGCAGTTGGGTAGAAACAACTTCGAGAAGGAGGCCAAGAGGAGGATTCAGCTGGGTTGAGCAGCATTTGGAAAACTACGTCGAGTTTTCTCGTCACCCATACCGCAATGTTTGAAAACGAAAGTTTTCAATCAGTGCGTCCTACCCGTCATGACATACGGAACCGAAACGTGGACTCTCACAGTACGGCTAGTCCACCAGTTTAAAGTCGCTCAGCGAGCTATGGAACGAGCTATGCTCGGGGTTTCTCTGAAGGATAAAATCCGCAATGAGTTTATGCGACATAGAACTAAAGTTGTTGACATAGCTCAGAGAATTAGCAAGCTGAAGTGGCAGTGGGCTGGCCATATCTGCCGAAGAACCGATAACCGTTGGGGTAAACGAGTTCTTGAGTGGAGACCGCGGCTCGGCAAACGTAGTGTAGGACGCCCTCCGGCCAGGTGGGGTGACGATCTGCGAAAGGCTGCTGGTAGAAGCTGGATGCGTCGAGCTCAGGACAGGGCGCAATGGCGCTCATTAGGGGAGGCCTATGTCCAGCAGTGGACTGCTATATGCTGATGATGATGATGATGATGATGATGACCCGTGATTTAGACGAATCCAACGACATCACATTAGTCAAAATCCGTCCAGCTATTTGGACTACAGCGACCAAACAATAATATTACAAACATTCATAAATACAAACATACGACGGCCTTTGTGGTGCAGTAGGCGAAGGTCCGCCTGAGACGCAGAAGGTTGTGGGTTCGATTCCCGCAGGACAAATGTTTGCATGTTCTGCTGATATTTGTCTCGGGTCTGGGTGTTTCCTACGTATGATATGTATGTATTTAAAAAAAATGTAATATATCAATCATGTGGTTCCTAAAACACAAGCTCTGCTTAGATTGGGGCTATATGATGCTGTTTGATAGTCCAGCATTATTTATTTATTTATAAGGAATGAGTACGTCAGAGGAAGCTTGAAAGTATCGCCAGGTGACGGAAAAGTCGAGGAGTATATATGTGTATATATGTAGTATATCAATCATGTGGTTCCCATAATACAAGCTCTGCTTAGTTTGGGGCTACATGATGCTGTTTGATAACGTCCAGCATTATATACATACACGCTTAAAACATAACCTGACTGAAGAGGACTTCAGTCGGGTAATTAGTAACTAATCAACTTTCTTAATCGAATAACGTTAGCAGTTTTATATTGGTAATTTATAAACTAGCTGGAGTTGTTGTGTTGCCACCGCAAGCAGAGTCTTGAGTTGAGTCTTGAATCGAGTCGTGAGTTGATTTATGAGCCAAGACGTTGGTCGAGTCGTGAGTCGAGTCTTAAGTTTAAACACAGATACCATCGGCAAATATCAATCAGTGAGTAATTACTCATGAGAGACTTCCCTGATTCAATTATCCCATGCCATTAGTATATCTCATAATTGAACGCCCCTACTAACATTATTGATGAGACATTTCCTTCTTTGAATGATCCCATTAGTATATCTCATAATCGAACACCCCTACTAACATTACTAATGAAACATTTGAATGATCCCGTTAGTAGTAATTATAGATTAATAAATACTTATGTATGGCTGAACAAATAATTACTAATGAGATATTCCCATAATTGAAGGATCCCATTAATTTATCTCACACCGCACACCGCTAGTATTGCTTGACTTTTACCATTCGAAAATGACAAATATAATAATCGCTGAAAGCGAAGTAACATTTGGACGAAGAGAGCGAAACAATAAAAAAACCTTAACCCATCGCACAGTTCAGTACGAAATAGAAACAACCAAAATAGGAAAGATATTTTTTTTTGTTCAATCTGCATCGTCCCGGCAAAGGTCTTCCCCCAGATATTAATAGTAAACTTAAAGAAAAAGTAATTGTTATGATTTTGAATGTCCCTTCAAGATATTGCTACGTTGAATATAATAATAAGTTAGCTTACAGTTTGTCAAGTGACCGAGTCACCTCGTCCACCAACTTCCCTATTAATTAATATTAATATTGACTATGCCACGTCCTGTGATTTTTATGTATTTATTTAAGTTTGTCAACAGTATTAACATGAAGGTTTTATAAAAATATTAGAACTAAAGGGTCTTATTCTTAAGCTTCAACCTTTTACAGGCAAACACCACATGCAATCGGCCCGATGAATGAGGTTTTCTTTAATTTTTATCACTTAAGTTAAAATTAACAATAGTTTAGGAGTTAAAAAATTAGAAAAATCTTTTATAAGATGCTTTTTACTTAAAATTTGTTGTAAACTTGTAAAATTAATCGATTTTTTTATAAATAGAAGAAAATCTTTATTTATCGAAACAGTACCAAAGATACTAAAATATATTTATTAGAAATTCTCGCTGTAGTATGTTGTAGGTAACTAAATCCTTGAGTGAGTTCTACTTGTAGATACAAGTAGAACTTTATTTACTAAGCAGGTTGGGATCTGCAAAGTTTTGCCTGCAGGCACGGAATAATTATTAGGTAGTACAGGTAAGTTGACATCAAATTGTTAATATCTTTAAATGACTCTTTAATAGACACGGACAATCAAATTTAATTATTAGAAACTGTACCAAATTTATTTTATTTGACTTTTTTCATTTTTGGTGTATGTAATTTAATTTATAATATCTTTGATTTGTACCTAATGCATTATAAAACTACTGTCGCAATTTTGCATGCTTTAGATTAGGCACAATATTTTGTGCTTTTATTTTAATACAACTGTATGAACCTACATCTTTATTACTCATGTTCGCAAATAAATTACTTTGAACTTGGAACTTTGAACTCTGGTGAGTAGCCTACCTGCTTCACGTTCACCCTGGACAGTAACCTATTAACGATACTGTTCAGTTTTCAGGAGCTACGAATAGTTACTGATGTTACAGTTCAGTGAAGCAAATTCGAACAAAGACGTCATTGGCGCAGTGGGTAAAGGCCCACCTGCGTATACTTCAATCTAAATCTATGCCCGCCTGGGTCTGTACCCGCCTGACGCAGAAGGTTGGGTTGAATTCCTGCCGTGAGGCAGTTTGATCTGCAAACATTTGTTTTGAGTATGATTGTTTTTTTATAACAAGTTTTTATTTACAAAGAATGACATACAGTACCTACAAGTACAGTACAAGTAGTACATCAGTCATGTGGTTTTGGTCAATTTAGTGCTAGATAATGTTGTGTGATTATTCCTGTATTATTTATTTATAGACATTCTAAGGATTTTAACTGACCTGGTGGTGCATTTAACAGCACGATTCCTGCATCAAGGAAAAGATGGGTAGAAACCGGGCATATAAGCATTATTTTCTACAAATATGTAAAATGACACATGAAAATGTGAATGATGTATTTTTTTCTTGTAGAATGCTGTCGTCCATTTGTATTTTTTTTGTTTTAACATACCTTCCTACCTAAAAATGTTCAACTTAAGCCGAAGTATTCTTCTATCTTGTTTAAACTCTCCTGAATTCCAAAAGGGTAAGTAGAATGCTTATAAAATTTAGCGTCTCTGAATAAAGCTTTGGAATTGCAAAATTGTAGTGGTTTTTAGTGGAATTTGCGACTTGCGGCTTAAGTTCTCAGACGCAGAAGCGTCCGAAATTTTGTTACGCGATGTCGGATAGCTAAGGGATTGAAGCTACTTATTAAAGAACTTCTTTTGTACACGGTTTTGCTCGCGATAACGTAGATTTTTATCTGAAACAGTACTTTTCTGAATGAAAGGTCCCATATATGCTGGTGGAGCCGCGGGTGAAGCTTACGAGTATGTGTCAAATAAGTGGTTTAGCCATATATATATATGTTGTTAATTTTACAACATAAAATAGTGTAGTTGTAGTATAGGACGCCTGTTCTGTTCTGTGTGTATCTGTTTAATCTTTGAGATTATTCTGAATATTTCGGAAATATAATTTTGAATGGGATTGCCGCTTTTATAAAAATTTTATATTCTATTTTTCCAAACTGACCGAATTGAACAAAAAATTCTCCACAATTCAGTCACTCTCGCCATGTGCTATTGTTGGTTAACGTATGTACTGACCCGAATAAAAGGAGCAAAAAATATAAAAACAGCTCTGTAAATAAAGAATAAAAAAGCCTTTCGACGAGATGATCTCGCAATGAGCATTGAGCAAATATCTACGTACCATGAGAAAACATCACCAAGACCAGAATTAAAAATTTGTTGATTTGACATATTTTCTATGTATGATATGTATTTATTTACAAAAAAAAATGTATATATGTAATATATCAATCATGTGGTTCCCATAATACAAGCTCTGCTTAGTTTGGGGCTACGTGATGCTGTGTGATAATGACCAGCATTATTTATTTATTTATTTATTTATTGCATATAAGAAAAACTTGAAGATAAAAAAGCACATGGCCCACCCGATATTTAGTGGTACTTAATCATTACCTTTAATAAACGTACGTAGCCCACGCATATTTAGAGCGTATCCTACGATGTAATGCAATACGTCCATGAGCTATAAAGGTGATACCTAAGCCTTGTGCTTGTAATTTCACGGGTACCTAAATCCTTCAAACTGAAACACAGCAACGCTGCTTTACTTCCCGGAGGGACGAGCTCTTCAAAAACGACCAGTATCCAGACGCTGTAATCTAACCTGGAACCTTTTGGGTATCATCCGGATGTTCGGCTTTTGCGCAAAGAGATCGTATAATAATCATTTATACGTATTGAACAAATCTCCATTGAGCGGAAACGGTTGGCAAACAGGAAACGCAATATCTAAGTCCTGTTGCAATATATATTGGGAGCTTTCATCCGAAAATAGTGTTTGACTTTGTGTGGTACTATGCAAGGGTACGCTCCATTTGCTGTTGGTGAACATTGATCTTGCATAGATTTTTAAATTGCTAAAAATAAGAGACCTTTCTCTGGTTACGGAGAGTCTATTTTAGAAAACCCATTTAGAAAAGGGTAACTAAATAGCTATATCATTATAATTTATTCAGCAAAAGTAGGTTACTTACTTAGTCGGCGCTTAAAGCCTGTGTTAGATTGGTATAAGCCCTTGGTTTTCACCTATTTTACATAAATTTACTATACTGGAATCCTTTAAGTGAACCTCTTCAGGATATTTAAGATGAGGTTGATTAAATCTATTTTGTGTTCCTCTGTCAGATCATTATATCGACTCAACGCCGACTCAACTCAAACTCAACTCGCAGTATGGCATTGAAATGTAAGCTTTATGATATGTTTTTTATGAGTAAATTTGTTAACTTGTAAGATAAAAATTGACGGCGCGTGGACGACGCGTGGTCCACGCGTTGTTCACCTATTGACGTTACCTACCCGTTTGCCACTCGTTGTCAACGAATCGGCCACGAGACGACGTCTAATGGGCGACACGTTGCCAACTCTTCGCCTACTACTCGACAACGCGCTTTCCACTCGTTGACGACGCATTGCCAACTCATTAACGCCAAGTTGTCCACTGGTGACAGACGCTTTGATCGCCTAGTTGACGACTCGTTGATACCGGATCGATAGTTCTAGTTGGAATAGTGTTGGGTTGACGTCGAGTCGGTGTAATATGTAAACAGCTTTAGGCTACTCACTAGAATCTGGACACAATGTGTAGCGATCACGGCAACAAGCAGCGTCCCAATACATCCAGGAATGATTCCGGCGTTCCGGAAAGCGGCCGGCATTGCCAGCAAGCCCGATCCTAGCGATGACTTGAGGAGGTGGAAAAAAGCACCGATCGTTCTGCAAAAGAAATAATTTTTGCGGTACAAGGATGCTCAGAAAAGGCATCTGAAAAGATGCATTATAGAGCCCTCTCATTGGGAAGCGTTGGCTGAGAAACGCTCGGAGTGGAGGAGAATAGTCAATTTACTTGAACGCTTCTATGAATATAAATTTTAATTGCTAATTCGAATATTCGCTCGTGAAATCGAGAATATTTTTTTGACAAATCATACAAAAATAGAACGTTTTTCCTTGAACTTAGTTCGAAACCTCGCTGAAAAAGCGTGATCCATTTAATCTAAATCAATTCACTTGACTTGCTTCGAGACGACGACCAATTGAATTTTAGCCGCTTAGCTCAGCTCGCTGACAAAGCTGAATAATAATAGATTTTTGGTAAACACGACCGTGGTATATTTACATAAAAACAATTACTTACTATTAAGTTCATCGAGAAGATTCTACTTATAAATGCCTGCAAATATTAGAGCTACTAGATACGTTAAGCTTGCCCCAAGCTTGTACAAGAGAGCTGTGCCCGCTATCTTATATGTATTGCTTCTTCATTCATTATCATCATCAACCTACAGCAGTCCACTGCTGGACATAGGCCTCCCCTAATGAGCCCAGCTTCCTCATTATGTGTTTCTTATTGAGGAGGTCTGTGTTCAGTATTGGGCTGATATAGGCTGTTGTTGATATTGTTGCCAATATAACAACAAATAATAAAAAGAACATTAGTATTACGTGTAACCTATGTATCTATTCCTTCCATTTATTCTCTAATGCATCCATTTATTCTCTAATTCTTTATTGTACACGAAAACATAATACAGGAATAAATTTACTTAAATGCTATGTACATAGCACACCCTGAGCATATAACCCTGAAAGAGTTTTCTTACAGCAAACCTTTGGGTATTGGGTGAAGATAAAAAGAGAAGGATACATACATGTGTACTTGGGTATAATGGTTAAGATAAATTTATGAATAAACTTAAACCTACATATTGAGTACATATGTGTCTATGTATATTAAATTAGCTTTCATTTTTCACAAAAAGTCCTTAAATTTAGTAAAAGTTCATTCACATTCTATGCTTCGGCAGATAGTAAAAAAATGAGTTACTATATCAGTCATTATTTTTCATAGAAAAAGTAAAAATATATCTTGTAGGTGGTTAATAAGCTGTGTTATGAGAACATGAAACCTACTTAGGTTTCATACTTATGAAACCTTATCTAAGGCTATTACCTACTGGACTAGATAAAATTAAACTAACACTAATTTCAGCACAAAATTCTTCTAATCATCTGATTCTTTTAGTTTAAAATTAAGATTAAATAACACTTCAATTGCATTATCTGTGGCATTGAAGCATTCAAAATTTTTTAACGTTTAAAGTTTCTTATTAAGTTGTAAAAGATCTGTGTTGAGTAACAAGTAACAACTAAAGTAGTAGTAGAGTTCTTTGTGGAGGCCTCGTCCGGTGAAGTACTGCCATCATGCCAATTTCTGCCGTGAAGCAGCTGTGCTAGTTTTGAAGGGTGTGGGCGCCTGCCAGTGAAACTACTGGCACAAGGGGCTTATCATCTTCATGCCTCAAGTTGATGAACGCAGGGCGTTGCATCATAGAGCACGTTCCGAATATTAGAAATTGTAAACGTGATACCTATACAATTTCTAATATGCAATGCTTTGTGATAGGTAATGGTTACCGGTTAACATCAGGTGGGTCATGTGCTTGTTCCATCTAAAAGTACAATAAAAAACACAACACAACTGTTAACGTTAAATTTTACTTTTTCCACATTCGTGTTCAAAATTGGAGTCCATACGAAAGCTTCCAAGGTTTATTTCACACCTATGTGGGCTTATAGAAACGTTAGGCGTCATAAAACTAAGCGAACGGCTCTTAGTCGCAGACAGCCATTTTGGTTTCGAATATTTTTTATCAGGCTTGTAATAGAATTGGTCGAATCGTTTGCTGGGCCTTAGGTACTTCGCTACGTAGTTCCTATGTTTGGCTCCGATTATACTGGGATTGGTTACACTGTTCCTCATAATTTAACATCATTATTAAACCCATACCCATAATTCTACAGGTATTTCTAGCCAATTAATTTTGATTCTAATAATGAGCAAAAATATTGGTCGCGGCATATTCAGTCGTTAGGCTATGTCGGAGGCCTAAAAACTCTAGAGTTGGCCACTGGAAGACTTCATAAAAAAAGTAAGGGTTTGCATAATATTATCATAGATAATTTAAATACAAAACAGATTACATAAGAAACGAGTACAATTTAAACTTAAGTCATATATTTTATGAGCAAAGGGTCTATTTACTCAATTGCCCACTGAAATGATTAGCACCATTTCTGTTCTTACAAACTTTGACAGTTTGTCAAGTGACGTTGTTCGAATGAAATGTCAAAGTTCACAAAGTCCGTGACTTGAGTGCGAAAAACTTACTACAAAGTTTGCATTAACTTTATATTTATATGGAGATGTCAAAGTTTTACAAACTTCGCTAGGGGTGCTGCTCCATTTTCAAACTTTGTAGTAAGGCATGGTTTTCGCTTCATTCCAATATTTTTTTTATGGTAGGTACTTGAAGATTGAACAAGCACATGGCCCACCTGATGTTAAGTGGTAACCATTACTGGATCGTAGGTCACGCATGTTTGGATCGTGCTCTACAGCGCAACGCCCTGCGTCGATCAACTTGTGACATGTAGATGATAAGGTTTTTGTGCCTGTAATTCACCGGCACCTCCAACCTTCAAACTGAAACACAGTAATGCTGCTTCACGGCAGATATATATTTATATTTATCATAGGCATGGTGGCAGTACTTCCCCGGACGAGCCCTTTACAATGCACTCTACTACTACTAAAATTCGTTCAATTTCGGTGCCGACCGGCCCTGACCTGTGGCATTGGCCATATAGACAACCCAAAAGTTTCACTTGAATGCTCCAGGTTTCAAAGTCAATCACAATTACTTATTGCTTTCTCTTGGGTTCACTTATCATTTTAAAACTTTGTCAAGTTAATCAATCATAAATGGCATCTCACTTTACATTGGCTTTAGGATTTTGAACTGAAAGAAGGGACAGGGGCGTCATTTACTAATTCAGAGTTGCACACTGAAATAATAAGCACCAAAGAACAATGACTAAAGCATAGAAGTCTTAAAATTCATTCATGCTCTAAATATCAACTCATGCTACTTTGATATGTCCATATATCATTAGCTAGAAAGGGATGTATACTTCTCTCAATGCGGCTTCAAATTAGCTCAAAAAGAAAATCGTTCCAGGGCGCTCGAATAAAATGCTATGCAGTTTCATAAAAATGCCCTGGTACGAAGTCGCAGCAATCGCATTGAGATAAAATATGCATCCCTTTCTAGCAAATGAGAAATGGACATAAGAAAGTAGAGATCAGCCGTACGAGTTGACGTTCGGAGCATAGTGAATTGTAAGACTTCATCTAGTTCTCTTCTATATCTGTGTAAGCACTGGTCCTGTTTTTACAAACTATGACAGTTTGTCAATTGACGTTAGAATTATTTATTTACAACATATATTTAACTTTAATTAAGGACACCATTTTTTTCATCTTAAACGACGGTTGTCATTTTTATTAAATTTTATTTTCTTTCTAATGTTTGTCGTTTATTAGTCATGGTATTATAACCGTTATAAGTTAGTTATAAGACACAAGCATTAGTGAAATGGAATAAAAGAAGATTGAACGGGAATTCTCTGATGAAGAAAATTGCCGATCGTTTTTTGTTATATTCGCCATGGCTATAGCAGAGTACAGGACCTGACTGAAGACTGGACGACTGGACTTATAAACCGTACTACGTTGCCTCATATTATTATGAACATTATATTTGATACTGGCGAAATTGTGGAAACTATCCCAGAAGCCAATTAATAAAGAAGTGAATTGAAGTGAACTTTAATTAAAACAGTAACAAAACCAATTACATTATCTAAACAAATCAAAATCAGATAATTTATCAAATGTCAAAATTCTTAATTAAAAATTTTATTCAAGTCAAAAATAAGAGATAAAATTACACATTATTATGTCATAATTCATAACAGTCATAGAATCTCAGACACTCCGACATAATTTTTCATCTGCAAACCAATCGCATTCAGGACTGGCATCAAGGAGAGCGTTGAGCGCAGCGAGGATGCGCGGGATGGGAGATGATGGTCGGGACACCGCACGGGACGAGGGCACGGCAAACAACTTATGCCTCCGACCACGATAGTACTTGTCGGGAACGTAAAAACGACACGACGCATCACTTAGATCATGACTCTCCTGATGATTTTGCCATGAAATATTTTACAAGCAATTACAATTTCATTCCTGGCCTTTCAAACCTCCAACGAGTTGTAGCCCAGGCTGCTGAGCAGAAACTTTGTAGGCAAGAAGGGATAGTACCCGTAACAGCGTTTATGTAGGAATCGCAGAAAAGCCTTCTGCACCTTTTCAAGTAGGAGTACATAAGTGCAGTCTCATGAGTATTCCATACGCAAGCACTACTCTCCAACTTGCTTCTGACAAGTGCGCCAAAGATTAGTTGAACCACATGATCACTGCGGAAGTCACGGGCATTCCTGAGTATGAAACTAAGGCGCCTGAATGACTCCTTTGCTGACTCAGCTATTATGACGGATTAAATGTCAAAGTTTGCAAATGTACCGAAATTGTTCTAAACCGGAGATTTTTTTTTGTCATACATGTTAATAAGTACATTTAGGATGGAAGTCGGGCGATAATTTTTAACTGATGTCTTTGAGTCCTTTATATAACCGGAACTATTTGCACTTTCTTCAAGATTAAAAAAAATAACCTACTCGAAGATATTAAAGTAAAAACGGACAATAATTTGGCGTATTTGTTAAAAAATAAAGGTGGGATTTTGTCACATCCAGCACACTTTGTGATATCTAAATCTTTTATAAGTATAAGAATGAAATTCTTCTTAGCTACAATATTAGAATGCAATATACTGAGCTGCGAGATAATTATAATTAATACTATTAAAATTGCATGAAAGAGTTTATTAAATGACACGCAGATATCCTTTTGGTCATTGATTTTAGCACCACCAAATGTTGGGGATAGCAAGAATTATTTTTCCTTTTAGATTTAACGTATTTAGCATGAGAATATTGTTTTCCTGTGAACTATTTTGAGAATAGTTGGAAAGAAGTAGCAATACACACCTACTCAAGCAGGAAACATTGTTCAGGCTCATTTTTATTATATCTTTGTTTATTATAGTATAATAGTTTAGTTTATATATTTTCTCTTACAATGGTTTCAAGAAAAGAAAGAAGAAAGAAAGAAAATTCATCTATTCGACCCACAATGCACACAGAATATGTAGGTAGGTAGGTACAGAGTTGGTGATTAAAAGTAGAAGGTAAAAACAAAAGCATAAAAATAAAAAACACAAGAAGTTTAACCTTCGGTCAGTCGCGAATTTTTTGTTTACGCGGTTGGTCGCGTGGGGTCTCTGAAGACCCCAAAAATAAACAGCCTAAAAAACACCTATCTAATTATATTTTCCTAATTATCTTAGCAAAATATTGGTGATTAACCTAATTACAATAAAACTACAACAAGTTACGTACAAATATTCTTTTATTTCTACCTTAAACTTACAATCTAAAAGTAGGAACATAAATTTCTCTCCTTGAGATCACAATCACAAAAAAAATGTTTTAATATAACTAAATGCAGGAACTTCTCCTTTTGATAAATCTTTATACAATAACACTTAAATAACAAAGACAGTTACGTAAAATTTGACAAACACCAACAAAAAAAAACATAAACTTTTACCAATCGAAGTCAGTCATTTTTTTACTGATTATCTTTTTGAACACAGTCGGTGCATACCGTTTTAGTATGTGTTGGGCATATATTACCCTTACAAAAATGGCAGACAGATTTGAATTTTCGATCTGTTTGTCTGGAGCAATGAATGCAACGCTTTCTCATTGGCACGAAATTATTTTCGTTGGTTTGAACATCCTGAAGAGGAGGTATGAATCGTCTCATAGTTTGTTTCAATTCTCGAGGCAAAGTTGAAACGGTGGCCCGCGATTGCAATTGAGGACGACACAATTCAAAAGCCAGTGTTTTCAAAAAATACTTTCGCTTCATTTTGTTATCTGAACTCACGGTATCCAATATTATGTGGGCATTTAGAGCTCCAACGTCAAGGAATGTGAAGAACAGCCTTAGTGGCCATCGGTAGCAAACACGAGCGACGGAGTAAGTGCCGATAAGTTTGTCCACCACGTCGACACCTCCTTTCGTTTTATTGTAGAACTTTATGATTTCTGGAAGCTTTTTCTCAGAATTTTCATCCACTTCGCCATCATGGTGCATTGTTGAAAGTAGTAGAACAGCCTTATCCTTCTTTGGGCAGTAAGAGAGCAATGTCCCTGTCGGCTGGTAACCGAACACTGTGGAGAGTTCTTCCAATCCCTTTCGCTTGAAGTCGTTTGGTATCTCTGGCTTATTTTTCCTCATTGTGCCTACTATTGTCAAGTTATAACTTGTTAGTAATTGTTCAGCCAAGGGTACACTAGTGAACCAGTTGTCCATAGTCACATTTCTTCCAGTTCCTGCAAGTGGCTCTAGTATTCTCTTGACAAGTGCACTTGTAGACGTATCCTGAAAGTAAGGGCCTTCAGGCTGCTTTCCGACGTATATTTCTAAGTTTTTGGTATAGAAGGTTACGGCATCTACCAGAGAAAACAGCTTGATCCCGTATTTTGCTGGCTTACTGGGCATGTATTGGCGAAATCGACACGATCCTCTAAAACTCTCCAGCATTTCATCAATGGTAACATATTGACTATTTTTGTAATATTTGTCACAGTTCTTCACGAATCCTTCATAAATCTGTCTAATCGGCGCCAGTTTGTCAATAGAGTTTCGTTCTGAACGAGTATGTATGTCATCAAAACGAAGAACTCTGAGTAAAAATCGAAATCGCTGCTTAGACATCACAGCGCGACATTTTTCGATCCCAGTGCCATCAGCCATCCAAATTTCATCAATCGACGTATGTGATGATTTATGTATACCAATTAGATACATAATTCCAATCAATGCCTTCAGTTCAATCAAATTCGTAAGTTCGCAATCTCTTGCTTTGTCAAAATTTGTCTGTACAGATTCTATCTTTATATTAGTGCAATCCACAATATGCTGCAACATATCTAAGTTCAAAAATAGAAGCCATGACTCCAAGGAACCACTGACCTCTCGCGCTGCACCTTGTGGACCTGGTTGCTCCGTAACTATATTATGTCTCCTAGTTCTAACACCTTGTGGGTAAGGTGTCTTTCTCCATTTGCAAATTATTTTGTAGGTGCCATTTCTCTCCCTCTTTTTGACGATGAAAAAGTTTTGTGATGATATATTTATCAAGGGCTCTTCATCATCATCACTATACGAACTTTCCAAATCTATGTGTTGTTCATTCGATTCCAAAACCACATGCTGTTCGTCCAACGATTCCAGAATCTGACGATGCTCACGCAAAGATTCCGAATTCTCAAGCAGTTCGTCCGGAGATACCTCATGTTGTTCTGTGGGTTCATCTTCACATTCCTGCTCAGAATCAGTGTTGTGCTCACTCCTTTCATCCGGGTATATACCGCCTTCACCTTCTTCATCATCACTACCACCGTAAACATCATTACTTTCATCATCTAACCAGCTTAATATACGACGTTGTTGTTCTTCGTCCATTTTACCAGTTAATTAAATCTAAAACAACAATAAAAATACTTAAAAAACATGTTACAAAAGAAATCTAAACTAAAAAATCAATTCAATTTTACTTACGCGGTTAGTCGCGTGGGGTCTTTCAAAGCCCGTACGCACAAAACACGTCTGTATCTCACGGTGCTTACGCGCGAACTGAAGTTAGCGGCGATACGCAGCAAGTATAATCCAACTTAGGAGGGTACCTAAAGTATTGAATCGCTGAGATGGTTTTAAATGTTTACATTTTACATTTCTGTAACACCTGGGCTTTTAAAGACCCCACGCGACCAACGGAGGGTTAAATATTAATACTTAGTGCCCAAGTATTATTTTGCATCGGGTTTCACTTATTATTAGGCTAAATCACAGACTTGTATTAACAGGCTAAATGTTATACATCCTTACGTATAACATTTATTTGTGATCATAATAATATACAGGGTTTGCATTACCTTTAATGCAAACCCTGTATATGATTATGATTTTATACCTATCTAATATTTTATGTTACCAAATTAAGAAATTTTGAATAAATTATTTATTTATTGTCCACTTGACAGGGAAGACTCATATTAATGATTGATGGTTTGAGTCTATATTGTTTTGAAACCTCGGAAACCTTTTGACATACATAAATAACAAACATCCATCAGGCTCTACCCGTCGCCAATTATGTAAATGGTACTTTATTTTACGTGATACTTTATTAATTAAAAGAATGCGAGTAAAAGGTCAATTTGATAGTCCAAAAACCCCATTAAATGTCTCTACGTATTTTTTTAAACCTTGAAACTTAATCTAAACAAAGATATTAAAATGTAGATTAAAATAGGTACCTTTGTTTAAAAAAGAGTTACTCTGTTTACGAAGAATGACCTCGCAAACAGAAATTTAAGCAATCTTTCTTTCCTCGTCAAATACCACTATCAAGGACCCTATTAGTCGCATCGCATGGAATTATTTTGTACCTACTAAGTTAGGTGAGGGATTGGGTGTACTTTGTAGAGGTTAACATCTAGGAAGTACACCTCGTTTTATCGTTGTATTATAAGAAGTTTTATTAATAAAAATAAGTAACTTTCTGATCCAAACTCTTCGATTAAAGGAAGAAGGATGTTTGTTTACATATTTTACTCTAAGGGATAATTGTGGTAAAATAAAACTAAATCTGTGAATAACCACAGAATAACAATGATATTAACGTACAAGGGAATGCAAGGTTTGCACAAAAATCTGTGCCTAATATGTACCTATTTTACGGAGTCTAGTAGTTAATGCACATTTTTCAGCTAAACAATAAGATGAATCACAAAAGTACGTGATTTACAAATTAAAAATTTTTATTTCATAGATCGTGTTAATCTAAAAAAAATATTTCCTTATGAATTATTATTATATATTTCCGAGTTAAGCGATTCAAATAATTAAAAAAAAATTGTTATTCATAATAATATGCACAGGGTACTATACCAGGTTGCTGTTTACTATACGCACGCTTCTAAACAGGAGCGCGCGACGTTGGCAATGGTAAATAGCCCTTACACAGCATGATTAAAATTTTCTTACCCTATTTATGATTAAGATTGTTTGTTTTTTTTATGGACTTTAGTTTTAGGATTACATTTTATATGATTACTGACAAGTAGCACTACCAGTGTGTTCATTGAATACCGCCCTTACAGCACCACCTTGTATACATGACTGCTACTCTGCGTAGCGTCATGTCCACAAACGCAGATATGGGAATCAATGGGGTCTTTTAAAATTTCATTTTAATGGTATTCCTAACATTCGTACCAATTTTTAGCCTCATCGGCATTATTGTAACCTTGAATATTTCTTTTGACAGGGCTATTAGTTGTCAAAATATGTTCTTACGATGTTGGGTGTTCAACGTTCCTATGTTCAAGAGGGTCATATCCATCTTCCTTGTCTGCTGTTTCTTGTGTAAGTGTGACAGTTGACTGTGTCGTTGAATTGATATTCTCTACACTGTCCTTAGGAGATCTGTAACAAATAAAAATAGATTTGATAAAACAGGAGTAAAAAGAGTGAACGCTTTTCAAAGTGACATAAGGTCTAAATTAATACAAATTTGGCATTTTGAAGTTTATTTATGTCGTAACGTTACAACAACATCAAGGTGTTTAATACAAAAATACAAAGAGTTTGAAGAAGAGAGAAGAGTTAGAAGGTTTTGTTAAACTCTTTGGATTTGATGATTTCAACAAAGCCTTTGATTCTTCGGAACACAAATATATCTGGGAAGCACTAAGCACATAGTCAGGGAATACAAGGAAAATATAAAATAACATCTACTCTAGAAGCACTGCACAAGTCAGACTGGAAAAAACTGAAACAGAGAAATAAATAAATGAGAAATCTAAATGAGAATGTGCAATCATTTATGTGACAAATTTGAGCAAAGACGTTATAGTATATAGTATATATTTTATTGTTAATAGGTAATTAGTAGGTATATTAGTAGTATTAGTAGATTTTAATAAACATTGTACATATTATCATCAACATTGTCTTTATTTCTTCAAAAGCGTCATAGTACTTTTATAAGCGAGTGTACCGAATTGGTACTTGCTTTGAAACAAAATAGGAATCGGATGAGTTGACGCACGAAAATAATATTAATTATTAAAAGGGTCAACTCATCCAAAGTGGATGAGATTTGCGTGGATGAGATGACCACTTACTCAATTCTCCTTAGACAGAGGCTTCCGACAAGGTGATCCTATTTTAAACTGAAACAGAATTCTCCTTAGACAGAGGCGTCCGACAAGGTGATCCTATTTCACCTAAGTTATTTTCAGCGGTTCTAGAGATGATTTTTAAGAATCTAGAATGGGAAGGAAATGGACTGAACATAAATGGGGCAAACCTAAACCATCTATAGATCTACGTTTTGCAGACGATCTTATTGTGTTTTCTGAGAGCCCAAAAAGGCTAGATCAAATACTACAACAATTATTAGACCAATGTGCAAAAGCAGGGTTGTCAATGAACACGAATAAAACTAAAGTTATGACTAATTGTCCACAAACATATAATATCAAAATAAATAATGAACAAATAGCATACGTACAAGATTATATTTACCTAGGCCAATTAGTATCACCATCAAAAACCATGAAGGATAGCTAACACTTGGACACGCTAACACAAAACAATTTTGGTCCCTTAGCGAAATAATGAAAAACAAAGATATGGCCGTCAAAGAAAAAAGAAAAGTTTACAACATGTGTATTCTACCGTGCTTAACCTATGGCTGCCAGACATGGGCACTAACAGAACGCCTGATGAACAAAATAAGCATCTGCCAAAACAGTATACAAAGAAGTGTGATTGGAATCAAGAGAAAAGACATGGTAAGATTAAAAGATATAAAAAGTATATCTAAATTCAAAGATGTCAAAACAGTATGCAAAAAACAAAAATGCAGATGGACGGGTCATATGATAAGGGAGAAAAAAGATAAATGGACCAAATTAATAACAGAGTGGTATCCAAGAGATGGCAAAGGGAACAAAGGACGACAAACCATACGTTGGAAAGACGAAATGAAAAGAGTCGCTGGCCCGGATTGGATACGGGTGGCGAGAGACAAAGTGTTGTGGAAGTCTTTAGAGGAGGCCTTTGTCGAAGGACAAGCTGATACATAAAGAGCTGTACCGATCGCTGATAATTAAGGAAATCTAGGTTAAATTTAGAATAAGATATTATTAGGTTACAACTTTTTTTTTCATTGTCTTTTCACATATCAGCCAATGCTTATTTTATTCATTTTATTTTTATGTCATGTACGTTTGGACGATTTTTGTTAATTTGAAGACTGTCATGTTAATTTGAAGACTGTCACTCTATAGTTTTTTTTATAATTATCTCCATGGTTCCGCAATCATAAAATTAATTTTATGACGTTTATGCTCACAAAAACAGATTATCTCAATCCAAGACTGAAAGCTACAGCTCCTGTGAAAAAACCGGATGGGCAACCTACTCCATCTAACCATGTCCCAGGTATCTGTATAAAGAACAGTAAACTTACTATGTAATGGAAGGCAACATTTGCGAATGCGTATGAATCGCTGTCACCTATATTCCACAAATGAATGTTTTAGTTCTTTCACGCGGCACTGCCATTTGTTTGCAAATACAGACTCTATTCAACGGTCACTCTTCAAAAACTAATAGGAATGTTATTATAAACAAATGATCATATAATAGATGGTTGATGGAAAAATAAAGTAGATTGGTATATATAACTTTCTGTGGTAAATCATAGTTCAAAGAACAATTTTTTCTTGTTGTCTTTGCTTGAATAAAACACTCTATTTTGCTAAATAATCCACTGAATTAACTTTTACCCACGCTAAATAATATTTACGTACGTTTTTTGTGGAAATAACATTCTTTTTCTACTCTAGGATTATCCGAGATTTAACACTCAGCTTTCTAGCCCAAAAAGTTACTTGAGTCTAGATGAAAATGAAAGAAACGGCATGTGCGTCACATAGTACCTAAATAATATTTGTTATTAGAAAGTAAAATGCTTTATTAGTAATAAGTCCTTTTGTAGAATACTTTTGTTTTGTTATTTAAAATAAAACCAGGAAAATCTATTCAGTTTTTACATTTTTTGTTTGATATTAAAATCAGTTCCGCGGTTTAAGTAAAAGTACCAAGGTAGCCTTGATTTAACGGGGACAGTGTTGAGATGTGTGATAAACTGTGTGTGAAAAATGATATTAGTAAGTCGTCATCTCGAAACTCCTGGCAGAGGAAGTTGGAGAATTTCAATTTTAATTTCAATTTATTCAGATTACATTTACAGAAAAGGCTTTATACATAAAACGACCAAACGTAATCCGGGGTAAGGGCAGTGAGATGGTGATTATGATGATGACCTTAGTAGCATTAATCTAAAGATGATGAATGATAAACAGCATAACTCTGATATTTAAAGATACTAATATCTACTTGATATTCAGATTGGAAGAGGTAGATAACAAGATAGGGATTATAGGCTATCTTCCTACTTATGGACTACTTATGACAACCTCTGTGGCGTAGTGGGTGAAGGTCCACCTGAGACGCAGAAAGTTGCGGCTTCGTTCCCGCCCCGGGACACATGTATGCATTATTTGCATACATAATATAAAATAAAAAAATAAAAAAATATTTAAGTAGCATCAGTCATGTGGTTCCCATAAACAAGCTCTGCTTAGTTTGGGGCTACATGATGATCTGTGATAGTGTGCATAATTATTTATTAGGCTGAGACTGTTTCTGTGTTTTTGCGATGAGTACCTAGAGCACGAGCTCTTTCATCATCATCATCAGCCTATACCAGTCCACTGCTGGACATAAGCCTCCCCTAATGAGCGCCATTGCGTCCTGTCCTGAGCTCGACGCATCCAGCTTCTACCAGCAGCCTTTCGCAGATCGTCACACTACCTGGCCGGAGGACGTCCTACACTACGTTTGCCGAGCCGCGGTCTCCACTCAAGAACTCGTTTACCCCAACGGTTATCGGTTCTTCGGCAGATATGGCCAGCCCACTGCCACTTCAGCTTGCTTATTCTCTGAGCTATGTCGACAACTTTAGTTCTATGTCGGATAAACTCATTGCGGATTTTATCCTTCAGAGAAAACCCGAGCATAGCTCATTCCATAGCTCGCTGAGCGACTTTAAACTGGTAGACTATCCGTACTGTGAGAGTCCACGTTTCGGCTTAGTATGTACGAGCTCTTTGATGCGACGACATACATTATACATTTTAAGGGATGTGTGGTAACATCATTGTTTGTGTGTGGTCAACGTAGTGACTCCACTTTCAAACAGGTTTGTACTGGGGTATGCCTGCAGCGTTGACCTACCTTTATATACTTAGGTTTTGCAAGCGTTTATAAGCTGCATTAACCACTTTCTATCAAACGGGCTGCATGCTTGCTTACCTCTATACACAGATAATATTTGTTGCCAACAAGTAAACTAAAATAGCTTGACTTGAATTTGGCTTTAGTAACTAAATTAGCTAGTATTACGTACTTAGGATTTCGTACAAACTTGGAAGGTATGAGATATGGCATTTTTGTAATCTTAGTACAGATAACGGTTTTCGTAAGTTTTCCTTTACTTATGATTTCATGCATGCTTCTTTCCAAATTCCATGATTATAGGGCAACAGGAAATTTCTATAGGTTTTAATTCCCTTGCGAGTGTCAAAATATGCGGCATAAACGGCTGTATCTTTTGATTGATATTGCTTCAAGGTTATCAGACATTAATTAAATTAAGTAATTGATATTAAGCAATTTCAACTTGATGCCTCCATGCATTCCTGAGAAAAGGGTATTGACAGAAAAGGGACTTGGACTTGGGTCTATTCTACAACAAATTGATCATAATAATATAAGGGTTCCTGGTGGTACAGATTCCTCTGTACCACCAGGCGCTCAATGGAGAACTTCCGTTCAAGGGCAAAATAGCGTGCTGCAGATAACCCATCAGATGGACCGACCAAATGAAAGCTGCAGTTGATATTCCATTGAACGAGTGCGCACGAAAAGCTGCGATCTGAGAGGAATGGAGTAGGATTGTGAGGCAGGCCACACCGTCCCGACATAACGACCACGATCGCTCTCTCAAGACTAAGACTAAGAATAAGACTTTTTTAAGAATAAGATACCAGTATCTTATTCTTAAAAAAGCTACCGTTACCAGTAGCTGTGAAAGACGGTAATACTTTTCTTTTTATCATCAAGAAAATAAGTTTGTAGTAATGTGTGTGTAATAGTGTAATTTTTCTTTCTCTCTAACTCGTAAGTTTGTTTTTTAATTAAATTTATAGGTATGTTCTAGCTTTGAGAAAACAGTTTAAAATATTGATCTAACAACCTTTTTGAAGTCTTTTATAGATCAACTTTCCTATTCAAATTGAATCATTTGCATAGAAATGTGCAATTAATCATGCAGATTGCTCTTAGGACGTTGACTGAGAGTTCTTTGCTTTGTTAATTAAACGTTTATTAAAATAATTAATCATGGGAAACCAAACAAGGTTTGCAGCAAATTAAATTCAATAGAAGTTCTCCTTGAACACTTTGCACCTAATTTGATCTTGTCTTGACCCATTGTGTTTTATTCATAGTAAGTACCTAAAGTGGCTTTTTTAGTCATTGAGCAATGTTAGGTTGGTATTAAACCTCCAAATTCGGAGTTTGCCTCTAACCCATACGAATAAAAAGAAGGTAGTAAAATAGTATATTGATAATGTCAAACTAAAGGAATTGACTTGTATTCTAAAATAAATCATGTGGACGCTAAAGAAAAACAGTATACTCAGCCTTCACTACTGATCTCAATAAAAACATAAGCAACCTTGTTAGGCATCTACTAACCGGTTCTAAACAACAATTTAATTAGGTAAGATAAGATACCTACCCAACTAGACCAAAAACACTGAGTAGGTAAGCGTACTTACATTTTTAGGTCGATTTCACAGTCCATCTTGGTTCCCCAGGTCATTCACACACAACACTATAAGATATTGCTATTTGCACTAGCTCAAACACAGTTTCACATTTTTTAAGAGTTTATTGAAGCGTTGAGCTCTACCGTGTGGCAGTCATGCAAAACTAGAATCAAGTGAAACACTCAAGTGACCATGAAAACAAAAAATACAGGATAGTTGCGACTTCCGTGCTTCTGTAATTCATCGGGGATGTTTGTGGAATACCATACTGATAGTTTTGATACAATTATCTGCTAATATACCGTTTTCCTAATCCGCAAATTACTGGATAGTCGCAATTTAAACTAATCATCAATTAGCCAATGCGCCATCCACTATTATAATTGAAAATTATGCTAAAAATGTGACGCATACCTACAAGCTAAATCTTTTGAAATTTGAATTTTGCTTTACCTATTTGAGTAGGTATGTACTCTCAGATGTACATCATCATCATCAGCCTATAGCAGTCCACTGCTGGATATAGGCCTCCCCTAATGACCGCCATTGCTCCGTATTCTGAGCTCTAAGATGTACATACTTCTCTGTTATAATTATATTTTTACTTAAAACAAGATTTTAGTTGATAGTCGTTGATATACTATGTGTTACAAACTCCTATGTTTTTTTAAAACCCAAAACCAACAATTTATAACTATGACATATGAATAAATGTATAATTTGACTCTAACGACAATACGAGTTGAGCCATACTAGGAAGGCATTGAGGTTTCGTTAAAGAAAATAACCTTCGCCGGCATCAAACGACTTCTTTATGGTCATACTGCGATCGAATTGTGGGAAAGAGAGTCCGCCTTTTTCTGACAAAGTAGTTGGTAATAGATAGAGTAAGTAAGTATACTAAGAAACTTAAATGTATTTACTAATAACAGAGTAATGTCAGTTTGAAGTAAGGTAGTTCTAAGGTAGTTCGTAAGGTAGTATCATCCGTAAATAAGTAAATAAATAATAAGAAGTATATTTTATGTAGTATATAATTACCCATTCTAATGTAAATATCAATATTTTGATGTTAATTTAAGGTATGAGGTTGGTAATAATTAAATAATAATAACTTACTCCGTCTAGTTATACTACGTTGACTGACCAAAACTGAATCCAATTAAGATGAAAACCTACAATAATTAATGATACTATAATATACTCTAGACTAAATATAATTATATTCATATGATAATTACTTACCTTCATTACAAAAAGATTAATAATGTTCATAAATAAACATAAACATAAATCATGGTCACCGTAATGAAAATAGTGAGCAAGACATCGTTATAACATATTTACGATGTGCACACACTCGAACATCTTTTAACTAAGGCATTGTACACATCTTTTTGTTTCTTAACAGTTTTATCCAGTTACGTAGATAAGCTGAGGCTCTCTATAGGTACCTGTTTGGGCAGCCTGATAGATAGATAGTTATTTATATAACTTCTTTATTGCACATAACACCCATAAAAATACGCTTTATCGCTTAAAGCTATTTCGTCCAGACAACCTAAGAATAGAAAAAATATAATTATAAGAATTGAGCGGCGGTGCTTATAAAAAACTAATACTTAAAAATGGCCTCCAACTCATACGAAGAAGGTAGAGGGAGGAAACAGCCTTGAAAAGCCTAGTACTAGTTGTTACTAACAGTGTCCCTTAGGCATTTGCATATACTATGGTATAGAGTATAGTAGATGCAGATTCCTTAGGGAGATTATAATAGATTATACGGCCTCTATGGCGAAGTGGGCGAAAGTCCGCCAGAGACGCAGAAGGTTGCGGGTTCGATTCCCGCTGCGGCACAAATGTTGGTATGTTCTGTATTTGTCTCGGGTCTGGGTGTTTTCTATGTATGATATGTATGTATTTACAAAAAAATATATATATGTAGTATAACAATCATGTGGTTCCCATACAAGCTCTGCTTAGTTTGGGGCTACATGATGCTGTGTAATTACGTCCCGCATTATTTATTTATTTATACTATACTTACTATCGTATCACAGGGTTTAGAGGCTCTAAACATATAAGCCTTTGCTGCTAGAACAGTGGATATTATGCGGAGTCGATGCTACTTTGCTGCTATAGCACACATCCCACCATGTTTTATTTTATATTTTGCAATTTTTTTTGTAGGTAAACTTTTTATTTTGTTGTGTTGTGGGTTCAGTTGCAAATAAATATTATGTCTATGTCCGTGTCCATCTAGATTACTTAAGCACCATCAAGTTAACTTTTACTCACCAAAGCTGTAGTGTCTGGTACATGATTAAAGATGGAATACGCTTGCCCAGCACCTATAGTATCCTCTCCGCCTAGTTGGCCTTATGCACAGGATAAACATAGTCGATCAATCAAGTGGCTAGACACTAGAGCGTCATCTAGATGAGTTTGGGCAAAGGATCCCACTGATTGGACCCTGCATGATATCTGACGACCACGTGACATTACGCGGCAAAGATGGAGAGACGAACTGGACTCCTATATAGAAGAAAGGCAAAATGCAGCGCTTGATAAACAAAAATGCTGGACATTATCACACAGTATGATATAGCCCCAAACTAAGCAGAGCTTGACGTATGGGAACCACATGACTGATAAACTACATAAATACATTTTTTAAATGCATACATATTATACGAAGAATACCTGAGACAAATACCTGCAAATAATGCAAACATTTGTCCCGCGGATGGAATCAAACCCGCAACCCTCTGCGTTTTAGGCAGACCTTCGCGCATTGCGAAACAGAGGTCTAATCGCTTAATAGAGAAGAAAGGAAATAAGGAAGGGAGACTTCACCTTTGATGATTTCACCACTATATTAATTTTCAATCGTCAGCCTAAATACAAAATTTGAAGATCCTATCTTCAAAACCAACGGACTTTCATACAAACTTTCATCCCCTATTTAAGGGGTAGAATTTCTATAAATTGTTCCTTAGTGGATGCCTATTTATTTATTTAATACTTTATTGCACAAAAACAAAGAATTGTACAAAAGGAGCATTTTCTGCCAGTCAACCTTTCCTTAGCCTACACTATATACAACATTTTAAGAATCCAGGTCTAGCAGTTTGGTTTGTACTGTACGTTCATACTCGTATTTTACCCAGTCAGTCAGTTTACCATTTTATATATTTATAAGATATTATTTTCACTACTTTAACAAAGAAGACTATTGTCTATTCCTTAGATGTTATTGTCTAGCATAATGTTTTTGAATAAATAAGTAGGTAAGTATTACAGTTTATGTTATTTGCCGTATTGTCTTGCACAATTTCAATGTAATCCTTACAACCTTTGAATAATAGCAAAGCATGTTGTGATAACTAGTCAGTTTGTATTATGATAATACTCATTCATTAATTCATCTAGCTAAGTACTTATACAGTCATTGACATATTGCCTGTCACCACTCGAGTCTCATGATAAAACATCTTATCTACTACTCTAATCATCATCATCAGCACCTTGAGGCACTTGAGTGAATCTATTTTTTTTGTTCCATTTTAAATTTGCGATCAGTTGGTGAACTAAAATGTAAAGTGGTAATGCGATGGCGTTTTAGGATTTAGACTCATCAGTCCTTTCTCCTTCTATTGGCAACAGGTTATCCAGGACATGTGATTCTCTCTAACCGCTTTGTATTACAAAGATTTTCCACATGCAATCTTGCTAGCGGATTGGCGTGACGTTTCAGGCGTTCAAAGTATTTTTTTCCTCTTATCTGTATTTCTTTGTTAACAGTTGGAGCCGTAAAGTGTAAGTGCACTTTGTTAAAAGCAGAGAATTGTGGAATTTGAACAAATGTACCCACTCGTGGATTTCGTTGTTGGTAGTGTACCACGGTGAATTAGATATGACACGGAAGATCTTGTTTTTGCAACCTTGGATGATGGGCCGATTGGATTTTTGAAGGTACTCCATATCTGTAGGTCCATATGGGTTTTAGGATGGTGTTATTTACTAGTCGTTTGTTGTAGAGTGAGAGCCGTGACTGGGGTCTAAGCAGCCAGATACAACTTTTGAATCGAGTATTCGGTTCTAGGCGTTCGGATTTGACATGGATTTTCCAGGTTAGGCGTCTATCCAGAGTAAGCCCAAAGAATCGAAAAATGAGCCAAAAGAGCCAAGAGCTCATAAGAAAAGATCCTTTGGATATCGGCCACATTCCGGAACAATTTGATTCCATAAGCTCTATACCTACCAGCATCGGACTAGTTGTCTGCTCTGCATATGTGGCAACATCGCTTGGTATTTAAACCTTAAGTACACCAAAAGCGGTTCTCATCCACATTTATCATGCGCACCGCCAGTGACTGGAACGCACTACTCCTGTATGCTCCGATAAATATATTTTGGAGGTCAGCAAATCACGAGTGAACAGATTCTTAGGCAAGCGTGCTTCATTGTAGACAGTATCTACTCTTACCATCAGGCAATGCAATTGCAAGCCTTTTCATATAAAATAAAATGCCTATAACTGCAGTTCACTGCTGGACATAGGCCTGCCCCAATAAGCGCCATCGTGTCCTGTCCTCAGCTCGACGTATCCAGCTTCTATCAGTGGCTCTTCGCAGATCGTCCTTCGAGTGGGCCGATTGACGTCTTTCACTACGTTGGCACCCCTTGGTTACATCTTATCTCTGCAAATGCGATTAGATTGGTCACTTTATTATGAAAATATTTTTTTAGAGAATTCAACCAAACTTAATTAATCTAAGCGAATGATGTTTGATGGGATTTGATGGGCTACGCTATCTAGACCTGCTTATAATGTACAAAACCATTATTATCAAAAAAAGTTAAAATTTATTTATTGAATATGAACTGTAAAGTACACTTTGTACATTGGTACACTCAAACAAGTAAGCAAGTATTGACTTGCTTTAGGTACAAATTAAGCAACAACACACATTTTGTATTTTATTTGTGCACACTTTTAGGTACTATGAGGCCGCGGTCACGAAGTCAGCAGGAGCGGGGCGGCGGCGGCGGCGCCGGCGGCGATAGGAGTGGCGCGTTTCAATGCATAGATTTGCGTTGGCGCGCCGTTCCCCGCGCCGCCGCCGCTGTATTCGTGACCGCTGCCTAATAGTCATTTCTCCAGGTTTTTCTCGCTTTTAGTTATTTTATTAACAATAACTCTGTTAATGGTGTAACTTTTTGAACTGCCCGCAAGCTTCTAAAATGGCTGAGCGACTGAAAACCAACCTCCTAACGGGCATCCCGAAACTAGGAAGTAATCAGGTCTATTGCTTGAATTCAGTCTATTGACGCAGAAGGTTGCGGGTTCGATTCCCGCCGTGAGACAAATGTTTGTACGTTCTGTAAATATTTGTTTCGGGTCTGCTACGAATTGGTTGCTATTATTGCTACTAATTGGTCATCCACCCAAGTAGCGACCAGGCGGCAGTTGCTTTACCAACATGATCTGCTAAGACCATGGAAGTAAGCCACACCAGCGCTTCATGTTTTAGAATAAAATTAAATATTGGCGCTTATCATTGCAATAGGTTTACACTGTCAAGTGAAAAACCAATTTACCTCCAAATGCAGACACTCAGTCAGACTCAATCAACTTGGTATTCCGTTTTAGTTCCGTTTCGTTATTTGCGTTTGTTTTGGCATGGTCAGTCCAGGAATACTTAGGTATTACTGACTGAGTAGCTTTAGAGCTACCCATCTGAATAGGTGGAATGTCTCTCTGAATTCGGAGACAAAATTTATAATATGAATTAAATCTTGAATATACATATTCAAATTAATAAAACGGTACAAACTAGCTTGCAGTGACAGTGTTTGGTTGTTATAGAATAGAATTTATTGGCAAAAAGTTGTGAAAATACCATATTAAAGTAGGTAAATAGTTTAGAAACACTCAGAGGGGTCTCTAGAATTCGAGTAACTTAAGGCGCAGGCCTCACCTGTCTGACCTGGCGTGGGCATGGCGCGGGCGCTTTCCTATTCCATTCAAGTTTAATACAAAATGCACGGAAATAAAGCACAATTTAGCTCGGACGACTTCGCGACATAACCACGTCCGATCAACGACATACCGTGTGTCCTAAATTGTACTTTATTTCCATGCATTTTGTATGAAATTTGAATGTAATAAGAAACCGCCAGTGCCATGTCTGCGCCCGACGCTAGGTCACATTCATCGGGCACGGACATGGCACAGGCGGTTTCCTATTCCATTCAAATTTCATACAAAATGCATGGAAATAAAGTACAATTTAGGACACACGGTATGTCGTTGCTCGGACGTATGACGCGCCATTTCGGCGCCCGCGCCCGATCGCCGCCAGATGGGCGTCAGATGGCCGCCAGTTCATTGTATGTACTTGTTTGCGACATACGTCTGTTAGTGATGTAAAAATGCGTGACGAATGACGATATCGAATTTAATATTGAATTTTGTGAATTGATTGTAAAATATGCAACGCTTTATGATCATTGTCGTTCCGATTATTGTAACTGAAATGTTCAAGATAAATTGTGGCTGGAAATCGGAAAGAAATTAAACTAAACCGGTATTAAGATTTTGTATGTAATACCCATGGTAATACCTAGCTGATCCTTGTGCAAATTCGTTTGCGCGTATTTTCTTCATGTGTATCAGGGCCCGATCCGGTAACCCAATGAAGAGGTTTTCGGCAGGGTTTTTCCAAAAGCTTAGTTAACCCTCTCCGTATGGGTTACACTATTATTTGATGGGTTAAACCATTCAAAACCCTTTTGATTAGGTTACTTGATCATGAGGGTTATCAAGTATTGGGTTTTGGTATTATTCCAAAACCCATTCCTTAGGGTTACCCTTTTTATCATTGTAACATGGGTTATACGTGGGTTATAGGAGATAAAGGAGAAAAAATTTCGGTCAAAAGATTAAAATTAATTGCGGTAATTGTGTTATAAGCATTAAGAGCGGAAATGCAGACTACTAATTGTTTATTTTACGCAATAATAATTATATTTTAGTAAAATTGGAATAAATTTTCAATGACAGCTGTCAAACTTAAATCGACCATATCTCGAGAACTACTTATCTTAGACTTGCCTTTACTAGCTCAAATGATTGCTATTGACATGAACTTAATTTTCGATGACAGCTGTCAAACTTAAATCGACCATATCTCGAGAACTACTTATCCAAGATTTGCCTTTACTAGCTCAAATGATAGCTATTGACATGAACTTAATTTTCGATGACAGCTGTCAAACTTAAATCGACCATATCTCGAGAACGGAGTGGGGCGGTCGACCACCTCGCTGGCCCGGGAGGTTGTCTGCAGGGTGGTAGATGCAAGGGAGCGAAAGCAGCAGGTTGCAATTATCTGCTGCGACCTCTCTAAAGCATTCGATGTGGCCGACCACGAGGTACTTGTTCTCAAGATGAGGCACTACGGCATTCAGAACACCGCGCTCGACGTTCTCACGGGCATGCTGAGGTCAAGGTCCCAGGTAGTGGTGGGAGGAGGTACCACCATGTCTCACCCGCTCTCAACGACTATGGGAGTGGCACAGGGTTCGGCTGTGTCAAACATACTCTTCTCGCTGCTACTGAACGACCTCCCAGGGTTCATAAATGCTGCAGATGTACTCATGTACGCGGATGATGTGGCCGCAATAGTAACCGCCACAACTATAAATAGCTTAGAGCACAAGCTGTGCTGCCACTCAGTTAGCTAGGTGGTTTAGAGACAATGGACTAGTCCTCAACTCAGCAAAGTCACACATCATGCATATCTGCCTGTCTGGCCATGCTCGAAGAAGTCTTACGGTACTCGCGGATGGAACAAACCTGGAACAAGTGGAGAGCACCTCGTTTCTGGGTTTCGAACTTGACAAGGCCCTCACATGGGAATCCCACATTAATAAAGTATGCAGCAAGCTAGGTGGCGCATGCTATGCACTAAGTCGACTATCGAGGTTCCTGCCCGGAGACGTGGTTCGCTCTTGTTACTTTGCTACCATCCAGTCGCTCCTTCAATACGGCGCAGAGCTGTGGGGGCGCGCAGCCGATTGGGAGCGCGCCTTTCGCATGCAAAAGCGAGCCGTACGAGCGATGGTGAATGTGCCGCAGGACACGTCCGTGAGACCATTCTTCATAGAGTTAGAAATAATGGACACGTCCGTGAGACCATTCTTCATAGAGTTAGAAATAATGACGCTTCCTTCTATCGTTCTTTATCAGGTTGCAATGTATGTAAGGACTAATCTTAACCATTTTAGCCGAAACCAAGATAGGCATGTGTATAACACAAGGCGCGCGCATAAGCTTACCACTATAGTTCGTTCGTTGGCCAAGTCGGGTAAGTTGACGCATGTAATGGGACCGACAGTGTATAACAGACTACCCAACAGTGTAACAGGGGCAACTAGCTTGAACTTATTCAAACATAAATTAAAACACTGGCTTATTAGTAACGCATTTTATAGTTATGAGGAGTTCTTTAATCAAACGCTACTCAATAATTATTTATAAATGTATAAATTATGTATACCTACCTAATTATAGGTAATTAATTAATGTTTGATTGACGTGTAAATATTCTTTACCAAATAAATGATTATTGATTATTGGATTATTGATTATTGAACTACTCATCCTAGACTTGCTTTTACTAGTTCAAATGATTTTTATTGACATGAACTTAATTTTCGATGACAGCTGTCAAACTTAAATCGACCATATCTCGAGAACTAATCATCTTAGATTTGCCTTTACTAGCTCAAATGATAGCTATTGACAAGGCCTTAATTTTCGATGACAGATGTCATACTTAAATCGACCATATCTCGAGAACTACTCATCCTAGACTTGCTTTTACTAGCTCAAATGATTGCTATTGACATGAACTTAATTTTCGATGACAGCTGTCAAACTTAAATCGATCATATCTCGAGAACTACTCATCCTAGATTTGCCGTTACTAGCTCACATGATAGCTATTGTTAAGATCTTAATTTTCGATGGCAGTTTTTAGTTTGACAGCTGTCATCAAAAATTAAGATTTTATTAGTAGCTATCATTTGAGCTAGTAACGGCAAGTCTAGTATGAGTACTTCTCGAGATTTGGCAAATTCAAGTTTGACATATGTCATTGAAAATAAAGATCTTGTCGATAGCTATCTTTTGAGCAATTAACGGCTAGTCTAGGATGAGCAGTTCCAGAGATATAACCATTTACAGATGAATTTGTAGAATGAGTTTCGAGTGGAGCTTTGAGTTGAGTTTTGAGTTTGAGTTTTGAGTTTGAGTTTTAGAGTGACAGTGACAGTGACAATCCAAAATTATTATTCAAAATAGTTTTGAAGGTCATATTTTTTCTTTTTAACACGTTGACTGCGGGTCTCGGATATAACGCTTTACAAAATACTCATTATGTGTACTGTTGGCTTTGCCTAATAAATACAATAAAAATAAAAAAATAACGCTACGCAGAGTACTCTGCGATGATGCCCTATGAAAACTGACTGAAACACATTTTTTTCTTTTTAACATGTTGACTGCGGGCCTCAGTCATGACATAACTGATGACTTATGAAAACTGAAACACCATTTTTTTTCTTTTTAATATGTTGACTGTGGGTCTCGTATATGACAACGCATACTCTGCGATGATGACCAATGAAAACTGACTGAAACACAGCACTTTCCTTAAATTTTCAAAACTTTTCTTTAATGCAGGGACGCTCTTCCTTCAACCAAATAAAGCGATCCGAACTAATACCTAATGATTTATGACATAAATCTAGAGTCAAAATCTAAATTCCCCCATCCAGTGTCCATCCAAAAAACCTATCAAGAAGTTACTCCATTCATTCGTTTAACCTTATAAGAGGGTAACCCTTTCGATTGAAAACCAAAAGGAACGGGTTACACTTTCGCTTGTGTTAGGAGGAGAGTACCCAAACGAAAGGGTAATCCCGTCAACTGTATAACCCAATGAAGGGGTTTCACTTTCAAAGCAACTAACTCGAAATCGGGGTTGTACGGGCCCTGTTATTAATTAATATACGGGCATCTGTATATTAATTAATTGTCTGCACGAGAGCAAGAGCATCTTCGTCTTCTGAGGAAGACATGCTGACACATCGATACCGGACAACAGACTGCACTACACTTGTGCCTCTGTCACGTCATTTCTGCGTCATGTCCGAGCCATGTCCGCGCCATGCCCGTGCCATGTCCTCGCCACGTCCGTGCCACGTCCGCGCCATGTCCGCGCCATGTCCTTGCCCGATATGTGTGACCTGCGCCTATCGCATGTAGGTATTTAGTATTCAATTTGGTGAGGCAAGTGCTAAGCTATGACAAGCATGTGTGTATGTGTGGGTGTGTGTCTGAATAGAAAAATAACAATATCTACATCAACGGGAACAAACTAGGAAAACGCTAGTAATTCATAAATTGATTCCTGTATGTGTTATGGAAAAACAAATATCATTATCACCCATTGTTGGGTTTATGCTCTTTATCACAACACTCCTTTCGGTCCCTTGCAAGCCTCATCCGTAGATTCCCACGATGTCGTGCGACCATCGTGCGGGTGGTCGGCCTCTTGCTCGTCGAGCGTCTCTGGGCCACCATTCTGTGACTGTCCTAGTCCAAATTTCATATTCCCTTCTATTTAAGTGTCCTGCCCATTTCCACTTCAGCTTAGAAATTTGCATACCCACGTAGACATTGAGATGGTCTAGAGCATGACGCACTCCATTGCTCGTTGTGCTACGCTGATCTTATGCAAATATTCTTTTGCGGCCATGTCTCTGAATAATCTTAATTTTATCGGTCCATTATTTATACGTTTGTCAGTAGTATCATCTTGATAATATTATAATCTGTAAATCAGAATGTGTGTGAAGAATAGTGCAGGTTGTAGGGTACAAGGGGCAAATAAGAAAGTGATCGTTTGGATGGGGCCTCACAGTCACATTGATAGCGAGTAGGGTCACGATAGCCCCATTTACACATATTTTACTACAGCGTCCGACTTGGGTCAGGAGTCGGTTTATGGACTTCCACACTGACCAAGGAAGATCTCACCAAGGAATCATATTTTGGATGTATGAAGTGAACTTTATTAACAGTCAGTCAACAATAACGCTTGTTTTTCACCACTGCGCTCAGTGGTGGAAACTAAACTAAACAACAATAACAGCAGCCTGTCAGTCCATTGCTGGACCAAGGCCTCCTCTAATCAGAAGGAAGATATGCTATAATCTCTACGCGGGCATGTGAGTTGGGCATCACAGGGCACAGCTTCTCGCACCGCTGACGTTGCTGGCCGTGGGCAGTCAGGGGAGGCAGCTGTGCCGGTGTAATGCAGCAAGCCGGCCGCTTGAGCCCCGTTTGTTAGTTAGCAGGGTGCATTACGGGCAGGTGAGGTTGGCTTAGACTACGAAGATTAGAACTCCTTACAACCCCTGACCTCAAAAAGATTGAAAAGGGTAGAAACAATTTCTTAAACATGGACGCCCTAAGGATTGATTTTAAAGAAGTTCTGTTAAAATGTTCAAAACGAAACTACTACCTGTCTTAGGAGGACTTGTCCTTTTCTAAGGTGATTTGCAAGCCCTGAGGCTTATGCCCTGCCTAAGGGTTTTCAAGAGCCGACTAATAAGAAGAGTTTATTTATTCATTTTACAATTTTTTTTAGTTTAATTTATACTGATAAACCAATTACATTAATTAACACTTTGAGTGCCGAAAATACAATTGTGGTAATGCAGCAGCCCGCACTCCTCAGGAATGACGCGTCATGTCCGCAGACCGCAGTATACATATAAATAAATAATGAATATTTATTTACTATTTGTAGGAATAAATAATATTTATTTATTTATTTATAGTAAATTTAGAATCATTTATTTATTTTAATTAAACTAGTCACCTTGCGACGCAAAGATTTTTCTGATTAAATCTCAACCGTACTTCTTTGCATGCACCCTGTGCCATATTACACGCGGTTATGTAAATAATGAAAACCATATACATTCAATTGCATTTTATTAAAAACAGTCTGAAACATTTATTTACATCGAATGAAATACTTATTTTAACATCAACAACATTGAGAACACACATTTGAATGAACTTGTGGTACATAGTATTTAAATAACAAACTTGAAAATGCGATCCAAAATTTTCTATTTTATAACTGACATACGTCAGAAGTAGGTAATATTTTATAAAATAAAAAGATTCAAATCGTGCACATAAAAGTATTAAAAAGGATTTATTTTAAACGAGACCTTAACTTAGAAACAGTCAATATTATTCAATATAGAGCTTAAGTACTATCAAATTGTCAATCGTTGTATCAGCTAGGTAATATCATCAATGAACCAATTTTAATTGTTATTTACATAACCCAGTACATAAAGTTCCCGACTTTACCATTTCTCAATCAAAATTGCCACTGCAATAAGACAAAAGAAGGAGTTATTATTATTATTTTTAATCTGGGCCAAGATGTATGTCTCAATACGCCCGAATTAAAGCCACGATGTGTGTCTCTATTTGTGAAAATTTGGGCCCAGATATGTGGCTGTATTCGTCCGAATTATGGCCCAGATATGAGTCTATTACTGAAAATTTGGTTCCAAATGTATATCTCTACCCGTTCAAAATCCAAATTCTAGCTCAAATGTGTGACTCTATTTCCGAAAACCTGGGCTTATATGAGTGTCTCTATTCCTCCGAATCAAGACCCATATTTGTGTCTTTTTTTTTCAAAATCTGGGCCCAAAGGCGTATCATTGTTCCTAAAAATCAGGGTAACAATGTGTGTCTCTATTTCTGAGAATCTGGGCAAAAAGGCGTGTCATTGTTCCTAAAAATTTGGGTAAGTATGTGTCTTTATTTCGAAAAATCTGGGCCCAAAGGCGTGAGAACCAGAGCAAAGATGTAAGAAACAGATACCTTAATACTATTAAGTTTAGGAATGATCTTTCCCAAGAATATCTGTAATATCTTAACTCTGAAAACAAGTTTTTTAAGGATGTAAGTACAAGTACAAAAATGTTGGCCCCGTACAAACAACCAACAATAAAACGACTTAATTAGCAAAAATAATAGCTCCATAGAGTTCACATCACATACCTGTATCCATAAATTCTGTTCTTTCACTCAGTATCAACTTTTGTTACGAAGTTATAAAGTTCAAATCTACTTTGCTGATTGTGTTCTGTCACCGTCCCTGTAAACATTCTCGCACAACTTTTCACTAATCACAAGGAGTATGAACACCGTAATGTTTCAGAGTTCAAAGTATTGCTGGCTCACTCATAGAGAGGTTGAGTGGGCCCTTTGGGCTGGCCGGTTCGTGCCCACGAGATCTTGTAAAGGAACTGGCTTCCTTCTTCTCCGGTTTCGATGACCTGAGGACATTGAAGTTCATTGTCACATTTATTGGGCACACCACTTGAATGGATTTAGATGAAACTTTTATTACCATTTTAATTTGAAAAATAAATGGCCATACAATTTAAGTTTAATTAAACTTAAAATTATGAACCTTAATAAATCTTTAGGTTTTTAGGTTTATATCAAAGAGTTATGCGTGATGGGAATTTTATCAATAGGTAGGACTTGGGTAGGACTCAATATACTTGGAATATACTTTTGACCTGGTTAAAAGTAGCTTTTGTGAAAAACAAGAAAAACTATGCTTTTGTAAGGCTTTTAAGTAAGTTTTTTTAAAAATTAATATCTCGGTACCAGGCGAGCGGAACTGCGGAAGAACCTAGTATAAAATAAGACTTTCCCCCATTTAGAAAGTTTTTCACAATCGCTGGCGTCTGTCTGATCGGTGATAACAGCATTATCTTATCTTAAGAGCCGGTCTGATCCTACTACAGGGCAAAGGCCTTCCTTCCCTCTTTACACACTTCCTGATCTTGAGAATATAACAACAGTATTTAGTATCAAGACCTTAGGTTAGGTCATTCTAAATAAAAATGCTTTTTGCATTTTTATTTTTTATCATTATCTACTCTGCCAAAACACCTGTAAGTCCCTCGCGTCTAAATACAAGTGAAAACTTAGAGTTTGTAAGATTTGACTCACCAAAGTTTATTATGCAAGGGGCAAGTTATTAGATAAATTTAAACAAGATTTATTTCTTTCCTTTTTTTCTCGATGTTGGAAACAAATATTTTTGGTACTAAAGTCCACCTTGTAACCTATTTACACCTGTTACCTGTTTTTTTGAAAATAAATAAAAATATTAATGCTATGTAAATGGTAGCAAGGGACGGGACTGTCGGTATGATGCTGGTTACCTGCGTGATGGGCCGTGCCGTGACCGGCGCGGGCAGAGCCGGGTGCGAGCCACTCGAGACAACAATACTTTGTGAGCCGCTGCTAAACATAATCCTCACCTTCTAGTCCGTCGAGCTCTGCAAAGAAACATTGTTTTCTTCCAATCTACTCAAAAAGAAGCGAAGTGTTCCTCGATAGGAGGGAGCAAAGTGGGTCATCACGGCGCACTTACAACAACAACAGTGACGAAATGACTATTGAATTTGGAACACTGTTTTTTAATTTATAAGTTTGAATGCAATTCGCTTCGATAAAGTCCTGGCCAGTAATAAAAAATGGGCGCTAGCTAACACGGTATTGGTTAACTAAATTTAAAAATAAATGCGCGTGGAAAAGCAGAAACTGTCACAAGCTATTTTCTCATAGAGGATGAAAAGCAGAGTGTGCCACACGCTACCAAAATTATTTAACCTCATAATCATAATCATATATTTATTTGCCAGAATGTAGGTACATTATTATAGTTCTATTATGTAAATTATTTGATCTTGTACATTCTTATTACTAGAGCATGCAAATTTAAGAAAATAACATTTATAATTCAGTTATATTATATAGTACAATGTCATCACTCTCAAAATGTACCTCGAGCGAAGTACTTTGAATCCCTCGCTAGAATCCTTCACTTCGCTGTTGATTCAAACAATGGCTCTCGCCTTCAATACATTATTTTGCTCCCTTGTGACACAATCTACTATTAAACTTAAAATGTAATTGTTCAAAATTATACTTATACTTACTTGAAAATCTAATATTTTGATTTAATATTCAAAAAAAATCGGCTCAGGCTGAACCAAATAATAAAAATTCAAAACTCAATCATAATTGTAGTCTGAAATAAATTACTATTTATTTATTTATTTGAACCTGCGACCTGCCTTTTCCCGCAATTTTTAAATTTTGACAAATAATTTATTATGTGGGTTATAACCCACAAATTTCGAGTCATGTGGGAAAAAGCAGATTGCAGGTTCAGCCTGAGTCGAAATCTTCAGAATATGACAAAAATCTTACGTTTTCCCATAAGTGAGGGAATTAAACAACGTTACAACCTTGTTGGCGCGAACAGTCGGCTGAAGCAAAAGGTTTCTCTTTTAACAAATTCTAAACAGCACACTTTGTTTAAAATTTTCACGACGTAGAATGACTTCTACCAGTTTCAGCAAATTGTTGATGAGCTTTTGATAGTGAAGCATAATTTTGTAACTGACTCCGGTATGGGTTCTTGCCAAAACTCTCGTGAGTGTCGCTTCGCCCACTGGTTCTTCGCTCCGCTCGCCACCTCGCCCCTCGCTCTAGTCATCCTCGCGGGCTAGCTCAACTCAGGATCACCCATGCGAGCTTCTGGCTCCGTATTTTTTATATACACTCTAGGAGTAGGGAAAACAAGACTAGATAGATAGATAGATAGATAAATTATTTATTGTACACCAAATAAAATAAAACAATTTGCAGAAAATTTACAATTAAAAAAAATGTACAACGGGCTTAGGAAGGTACAAGACTAGGTGGCATAGGGGTGCTCTGCGTCGATTTAGTGATATATTTAGAACCTAATCTGCTCAAGTTGGGGTGTCCTAGAACCTACTGCTGCGGGAAGGATTTCCGGGTGGTTATAAAATACCTAATAACCTACTGTATATGCCCGGAAAACAACGAAATATATCATTGTCATTGTCAGTCGTCAGATTACAAAAAAATAACCTATTTTCTGTGCCATGAAAAAAAGCAATCAATAACATTAATTTAGTTTGACGAAATTATGAGAAAAATTGTTATTTAAAAAAAACATTTATTATCCAAATCTATTTGCTTCTGCACTACGCCATTTCAGATTTAGGCTTCCTAGGTATAAAAATATCACAACTGTTTCAGCCGCCTAGCTCACATTTGGTAAAGGAAAGCTGAGCAGAGCGCGTTGTTACATGGAATTTGGAATGCACGAACATCACAGCCAGATCTAAAATGCATTACATGGGATGCACGGACAGTGAACGTTAGGGAAGGTACTGATTTAACGACGACTAAAATCTTTTATGTAAAATCTTGGCATATGACGGGTTAAACTTGTCGTATTTCGTCTAATAAATCCGTTCTTATTCTAAGATCTTTTTATAGGCTTTTTAGAGACAAATAGAGAATCCTATGTAACTCTATGATTTGCGTTCAAACGATTTTACAACTTTCAAACGAAACAAAATCTAACATGTATTTTACTGTGAACTAAAACGAACCATAAATTCAAAGCTCATACTGCCTGTAAAAAAGTTCAATTTCAAACTATCATTTTAGATGCAGACGAGTATTTAGTACCTAATAAAAAAGCAGATTTAGAGAGTTTCATATCAAACAACTTTATAAAGGAAAAAATGTTGTTTGTTAGTTCACTACGCGTCGGCATCCATTTTTATTTGCTTTTAACAGAAACACACATGGAGTTGGCCGTTGGTAGCGATTAGCAGCGTAGAATCGCACTTCAAACGCGCGAAATACACTTTTACATAAAAAAGTTTTGTATTAAAATTTATTTATCTGAGCTTTTTACAAAACATATAAAATTGAAATCTATGTAAACAGACAATGTATAAAGTTCATCGTTTAGTACAATGGGTAGGTACTTTGTATATAGCGCATTTTATGAACGTAATTATGATGAAACGACCACTGGAGATGTCGTTCGGTACATCAAAGAGAGAGCACTGGGTCGGTATCAAGGGTCTGTCCGAATGTGTCTTCAGAGGCTGGAGAGCAGTAGATATAATGGTTTCAAGTCCACTCTCCAGATTCTGGCAGAACAAAAGGATGTTACTAGCCAGTGCGTATCGTCTACCAATGCTATGGGGAAGCGGCACCGAAGCGAAATCCCTCACCCTAGGTTATTAAGTAGTTTGTAGTTTATAAAATACAAGCGGCTCATCCCGGCTTCGCACCCTAATCTTTTCTAGCAATAAATATAGCCTATGTTACTCAAGGTGACTGTAGGTTTCCAATGGAGAATTTTTTTTTTAAATCGGCACAGTAGTTTTTGAGTTTATTTATTACAAACATACACACACACACACACACAAAACAAAATTTTTCCTCTTTATAATTTTTGTGTAGTTAAGGTAGTCTTGAAGGTATTTATAACTCTGTAATTATATATTGGGACGACGACACTGTGTTGGTAGCAGGCAAGCAATGGGTTCGAATGGCCCAAGATAGGGAGAACTGGCAAGAGAAGGAGGAGGCCTTTATCCGAAAATGGATAGCCCCGGAATAGAAAAGGATAATAAATTAATTTAATGAAATAAAGGCTATTTTTATTTTATTTTATTTTAATCACATATATTGCCTGAAATAAATGATTATTTATTTATTATTATTTCTGTAAGTATGGACCTATATTTAAACCTCCACAGGCAGTTGGGTGTCACTTACCAGAGCGTGCAGTTTGGCTGCCGCGGATCACGCAAGCGGTAACTTCTTGGCTGGAGCTGAGAGGCGGTGGAGTGGCTGTAGGTAACTTAGCTCGCTCGTCATCTTTTCGAAAACAGAACCTGTAACAAAACATTAGATAGACTTTCTTCTGTGTAGGTATCTACAATACATTCCAGTACAATTACGAATACATAACGTATCGTACACGAACGTGTCTATAGACAAAGCTTTTTTTTATTGACGGCCTTTGTGGTGCAGTGGGCGGTAGCTTGAGACGCAGAAGGTCGTGGGTTCGATTCTCAACGCGGGACAAATGTTTGCTTTATTTCCAGATATTTGTCTCAGGTCTGGACGTTTTCTACTTAAAATAATATTATGTATGTATTTACAAAAAAAAAAAGTTCCCATAATAAAGCAACCGTGCATCTTCCTAGGTCAGCAGAAAGGCGCGTGCTATCCAGTTTAATCATTACAAAATTATATTTATTCAAACTTTTTCAATTTTTTATCAAGCTATTGCATAGCTTCTATCGAGGGCCTTGAGCGCGGGGACCGAATCCAGAATCTCCGACGGGCACGGAGGTGTGGCTTGAAGGCCGTGCATTGTCTAACGTCGTTTCTTTTCGGCAGTCTTCGACACGGTGTTTGTGTGCGTGCAACTAGACGTATTGTACGACTCTACGAAGCTCGCACGAATCAAGACGATAACCACGCTCAAAAAGTGTAACTTGAATTAATATCAAAGAAAAAGAAATACTGCATAAATAAATAAATAATTATAATTGCATAAGTTGATACAAAATGCTATGCAATAGCTTTACCGCGGCAGTCCCCGAGTGCCACCCGTCTTTTTTTTTAATTTTCGCGAAAACTTACGACTTCATTTGGTACTTTGGAAGTTACTTTGGCATAAATTTTCCTGTTGAGAAATAGAGTCGATTGAGACCAAGTTGGTTTTTTGACAAATGTCATTTTCTAGGCTGACAGTACATTTTTTCAAAATTCTAAAATTCGTCAAAAGAACCCTATAATTTCCTAAGAACAAAACCTTCTAAATACAAAAAAATAGGCTGCCCTCAATGAGGTAAAATTTTGCCCCAACCTGAAATATATCTCTCTCATACGAAAATAAGGAAGAAACGCGCTATGGAAAATATTACTATCAAATAATTAATATTAGCTCCTATTTAAAGTTATGTAACTCCGAGCATACGGAGTTTCTATACTTAAAGGATATAAACTGCAACGAGACTATTTAGTATAGTAAAGTTGTCGACATAGCTCAGAGAGTTAGTAACTATGCATAACTGCCGAAAACCGATAACCGTTGCGGTAAACGAGTTCTTGAGTGGAGACCGCGGCTGGGACAGGTGGAGTGTCGATTTGCGAAAGACTGCTGGTGCGTCAATTTGAAGACAAGACGCAATGGCGCTCATTGGTGGAGGCCTATCTCCAGCAGTGGACTGCTAGAGGCTGATGATGATGTAAAAAGTTAAAGTACTATTATGCTGGTAACACACGTTACTCACTGTATGACCCTGCAGTTCTTGAAAAGCGCCACAAAAGCCTGTCTGAACTTGCGGTTCATGAAGCAGTAGGTGATGGGGTTGCAGCAAGATGAGCAGTAAGCTAGTAACTGCAGTGACATCACGCCCTTAGACCCGATGTACTGGTACAGCTCCTCAGGGTAGAAGAGGTAGATCTAGGGGAAAAAACGTTTATTATACTAAGCTGTCCTACTAATACAAAAAGTCCTCTAAAATCCATGTTTAAGGCTGAGGCTAGGTACGCTTACAAGTTAACCAATTAATCGCGTCGAGTTAAGGTTTTCGCACATTGCACCGACTCAACGCCGACTCAACTCCAACTCGACTCACATTATTGCATTGAAATGGAACCTTTATGTTATGTTTCTTAAGAGTGAATTTGTCAACTTGTAAGAAAAAGGTTGACGACGCGCGGTCCACGCGTTGTTCACCTATTGACGTCACCGACCCGTTTGAGACAAATTCACTCTTAAGAAACATAGCATAAAACTTACATTTCAATGCTATATTGTGAATTGTATTGGAGTTGAGTCGGCGTTGAGTCGATGTGTTATTCACGTAATTGTCATCGAACTTCATTTGGTACCTTCGTTTGATTTTCAATTATACTAAGCTGTCATAATTTATTCAGTCTTTGCTAGTCATACGCTCATCCCGGCCTTATTGTGTAAAGTAACTCAACTTTTAAATGATTTCAACTCATATTTACTCATTTTTAGGGTTCCGTACCCAAAGGTTAAAACAAAACCCTAAAACAAAGACTTCGCTGTCCGTCTGTCTGTCTGTCACCAGGCTGTATCTCATGAACCGTGATAGCTAGACAGTTAAAATTTTCACAGATAATGTATTTATCTTGCTGCTATAACAAAAAATACTACAAAAAAATCATTAATCCCATACAACAAATGTGTCTTTTATTGCTGTTTTTTTTTGCTCGATATTAATAACGGCAACAGAAAATTAAAAAAAGTATTCAATCCCATACAACAAATGTGGTTTTTTTTTGCTCTTTTTTTGGTCGGTATTAATGGCGGCAAAAGATTGACGCTTGAAATATTCCCAGAATATTTAGTTGTATGTTCACTTAAAAAATAAATAATAAATAATAATAAAATAACTTAATATGGTACGGGACCGAACGTGCGCGACTCGCACTTGTCCGGTTTTTTTAATAAATTAGAACATCACTTTGAATTAGGATCACTTTAAATAGTCTAAGCAGGTCGTTAAGTAAATAAAGTATTATATGTATACATAACTTTATAGATAACTCACGGTCAACTCGATTCCAAACCAAACAGAGTCTTTTCTATGTTTACCAGAGACTGTCTTATATACCAAGATACTTATAAAATACCTAGTCACATATCAAACATTCGTATTTACCAAACCAATGTTTGTCCTGGGCTGGATATGAACCTGTGACATACAGCTCAAAAGTCAGAGCTACTACCAACTGAGCAATAAAGCCACTGAGTTAACTTAGTCATACGATACAATCATTTCTACTTTCTGTACTGCGGGGACTATTAAGCAAATCAGACCCTTGTTAACTACATTCCAGAGTTAATCTAATGAATCTGGCAGTTTATTAAAAGTTTTAAAAACGCTGACCCACAGTTTTATAAGTAAAGTGAGTTATTTTAGAATGGTTTTTGTAAAATTAGAATAAAATAAAGCCGGCGTTTGACTACGGGATGTATATAACATCTTGAAATATATTTTTCACTTCTCTTGCTCAAAAAGTGTATCATAATAGTGTAGCTTAGCGGGCCTAAAACTCGAGTTTAATACCTCGGGCTAAAAAGTTTTTTTTTTTTTAATTTTTGTCTAAAATTATCAGCCCGTACAAAGCATTCGTTCTCTTACATAAAAACTCGACTTCTTAGTGCTCCGTCAATCTTTTTTTTTGAAAATAGAACCGTCTTGGTGATGTTTTATGAAGGTTGATTAATTTTTAATAAAATTTCTGAAAATTGTCTAGATCACACCATTTTTTTCATCTTGAACGACGGCTGTGTCATTTTTAATAAATTTTATTTTCTAGTGTTTTTCTAATGTATATCGATTTTCATTAATGGTATTTTAACCGTTATACGTTAGTAATATGACACAAGTATTAGTGAAATGGAATAAAGAAGATTTGGACGGAAACTCTCTGATGAAGAAAATTGTGCGCCGATCGTTTTTTGCTATAGTCGCCATTGCTATAGCAGAAAACAGGACCTGACCGAAGACTGGACGACTGGACTTATATACCGTACTACGTTGCCTCATATTATTATGAACAATTATACTTGATACTGGCGAAATTGTGGAAACAATCCCAGAAGCCATTTAATAAAGAAGTGAAGTGAAGTGAAAATTGTCTAATTTTGAATTGTTTTATTTTCTCGCAATCGAAGTGAAAAGTAAAGTGTTTTACTCGGGCCAAAACCACCCATTATAACTCAGTCTTGTCGTCCTACCTATAACCACCTCGTATATAATAGGATGGTTTAGTCCCTAGTAAAACAATCTACTATTATCGCTCATCATACATTTTGTACGAGACACGTCCCCGAACACAGTGCCTTTATATTACGGCCTCGCCCTGAGTTTGAATGGTGACGTTTGTGTGCAGAAGTGTCAAATGATCACGTGTAATATAAAGTTCAAGATGTAATTTTAATTACATTCCATTGTAAAAAGCCAGATTTATTTCAATTTAATTTCAATATTTAATTTAATTTATTCATATCAAATATAACATTACAGAAAAATATTCAAGGCGTTATACATAAAAAAATAGCTGAATTAACAAAGGTAGGTACAACTTATTAAATAAAAATCTTACAATTAAGAACACAAGATATATGTAGTGCAGGGTTGCACAGACATATTGGGACCAGGGGCCACTTGGGCATATTATGAGCGAAAGGTGGGCCACAGAAAATAAAAACATCTGAATTAAGTTTCAAAAAGATTAACGTTATAATATTTTCTTATCAATTTAAGTATTCTGACTGGTACTGGGCCGCACGTACATTGACAGAGGGCCGCATGCGTCCCGCGGGCCGCGATTTGTGCATGCTTGATGTAGTGTAAGTACAAATGTGGGTACTTACGTGTTCACCTACCATCTGGATGTTTTAGGACATACTAATTGTAAAAGTTGTGCCGATTCACGATTGTTGTAAGGGGTAAGCGATTTCAACAGCCACCTTCAGAACTGAAGCCGACCTCACCTGCCCGTGGAGCACCATACTAACAAACGGGGCTCTGGCAGCCTGCTAACTGCGGAATATAGCGCAGTCTAGCTCCGGCAATAAGATAAATGTTGGAAATATGTAAACTATAACCCCATCGCGTGTAGTACATCTCAGAAATGTCAATATCATTGTCAGACTGACTGACAGCTGCCTGCTGTGACGGATGTTCCGGCTCTCTCCTCCGGCTGTCACCATTGCGTTACAAGTGATGTGTAATTATCTATTTCAATTACAGTGAATATAAACCTAAATAGTTATCCGGGCTTTTATTTCAACAATAAAGTAAGATATTTTTTAACATATGTTTTGTTATGTAAGTTATGTTGTGAAGTTAGATGTGGTTTGACGACCTCTGTGGCGCAGTGGGTGAAAGCCCGCCTAAGATGCAGAAGGTTGCGGGTTCGATTCCCGCTGCAGGACAAATGTTTACATGCTCTGCAGATATTTGTCTCGTGTCTGGGTGTTTTCTATGTATATGTATGTATTTACAAAAAAAATGTATCTATGTAGTATATCAATCATGTAGTTCCCATAATACAAGCTCTGCTTAGTTTGGGGCTACATGATGCTGTGTGATAACGTACAGCATTATTATTATTATTATGTTATCATATATTATCTAAGTATAAGTTAATGAATAATAAAGGCTTGTTTATTTTATTTTATTTTATTTATTTACTTACCAAAACCTGTTCTATTAATTATTCTAGGCCAAATCGACTGAGAATATATTAATCAATCATAAGCGAGCATTAATCAAATGAATTCATCAATACATAAAAACGCTCAGTGGCCAGTCCAATATTTACTTGAGATAATTAAGTATCAATTAATATCAGCACATAATATCAATCAATATTTGCTAAAGGATATTTACCCATTTCGCATGACATTTATTTATCCAGTGCGAATTATTGACAAGACGTGCGAGGACAGTACACTCGCGGTCTGAAAATGTTTACCACCTTGAGGTTGGTAATTGCATGCACAAATCTTTGCCACTAGGTCGATGATATTATGTGACTTGATTAGGAGCATAGAACATAGATTAGGCATAGAGCCTATGCTCTCTCTTGAATCTCTTTTGCTTCTTCTATAAGAAGCAAAAGAGATTCACCCAAGCGAGATCGAACTTGTTACTAAAAATTAAAAAAGGAAGAAATAATCAAGTAGAATTTGTAAATAATTGTCTTTATTTTTTTAAGGAAACTATAACATTGTTTTAATAACTAGTATAGCCTCCATCAGCAGCTATAACGCCACGTAGTCTACCTCGCATAGATGCGATAAGGCGCGCGCATAAATCAGTCCCCTTGATGTCATCCCAAACCCGTGCACAATGTGATCTAAGAGCTTCAGGGTTTCTTTCGTTCTGACAGTCCCAGCGTTGAACCATAATGCCCCACAGATTTTCAATCGGGTTCATATCTGCTGACCAAGCAGGCCATTGAATGAGACAATTGTCACGGTGCAAGTTGAACCACGCCATAGTAGCCCGGGCCGTGTGTATTGTTGCATTATCCTGAACGTAATCAATTTGTGGGACGTCAGTTCTCCGACGTCGTCGTGGCTCATCCACGCCCATAAATTGACTTTTATGCGACCAGATTCATTTTGAGGCACGATATGAGGTTCATCATACCGAGTTCGATTATAACACCATATACTCAATCTTCCGAATTGACTGAATTTAAAAGTTTTTTCGTCGGTAAATATAACATTCGACCAATCAAAATCAAGATATTCTCTTACAAAATTCAGTCGGGCAATTTTGTGGTGAGGTTTGAGTTCCACTTTAATGGCATGATGTCTGTAGTGTAGTCCTGCTTCGTGCAAAGCTCGTCGAATCGTCTGAGGACTCACATCATACAACATACAAAGCAGCAAAATGACTGGTTGGTGTGAAGCCGTGCTCTTTGTAATGTCAAACAATATCAGTTATTTGCGCGGTGGTTAGTATCGGCCGTCGTCCTGATTTTTTTCTATGGTCAGTTATTTACCCTTCTTTGCTTTAACGCCGAATCCAAAATCTCACGGTGAATCGAGATATATTAAGTTCTTATGATAAAGCACTAATATTCAAGCCATCTTCATGGAAAATTAATATTTCAGCCCTTTGTTGCAGGGATAAACTTGCCATGGCTTTTCAATCAATTTCTATTATTTCAATCATAGTATTTTTAAGCTACTGCATAGCTTCTATCGAGGGCCTTGAGCGCGGGGACCGAATCCAGAAATTCCGTAACGAAAAAAAACCTCACGCTCCCCACTCCGACGGGCACGGAGGTGTGGCTTGAAGACCGTGCATTGTCTAACGTCGTTTCTTTTCGGCAGTCTTCGACACGGTGTTTGTGTGCGTGCAACTAGACGTATTTTTATTTAATAAAAGAAAAAAAATTGTAACTTGAATTAATATCAAAGAAAAATAAATACTGCATAAATAAAATAAATAAATAATTATAATTGCATAAGTTGATACAAAATGGTATGCAATAGCTTTACCGCGGCAGTCCCCGAGTGCCACACGTCTTTGTATTTATTATGTTGATAAATGTCACTGTATAAAATGCAATCATGACAACTTTTAAATAAAGAAAAGAGTTTCATCATCAAAACGTCATGAATACTCTTTTTGTTAGAATCGATGCTACAACTATTAAAAAGTAATATGTACCTAGATATAGCATTTTAGACTTTACTACACACAGTGTGCTAAAGAATCTAATTTGAAAACTGATAAACATTTTCAGACCGCGAGTGTACATGATTGGATTAAACCACGGGAGAGCAAATCAACATAATGAATACTCAGTAGAATGGTAATCGAGCATCACGGAACGCGCCAGAACCCTGAGCGATTGCACACTCTAAAAAATCCGGCCAAGTGCGAGTCGAACTCGCGCATGAAGAGTTCCGTATCAGTGCATGGGAGCCCCATCTAGTGAATAACGCTCTAAGTGTTGAAAACACAAATGTGATTCTGCACGTCGTTCTCGCTAGCAGCCAACGTGTTAAATGTTTATTTTATTCTATTTTCTGTTGTTATAGCGGCAACAGAAATACACAAATACATCTGTAAAGATTTCAACTGTATAGCTATAAGACAGACAGACAGACAGACACATAGACGAACAGCGGAGTCTTAGTAATAGGTTCCCGTTTTTACCCTTTGGGTTTGGAGCGTGTTCACACAACACGCGCACGGCTAGAGCACGCCTGGAGCACGCCTCGCACCCGCTTGTACTATTATTTATTTATTTATTGGGTACCCGACAAGAGATACACAGATACTTAAACAAAATAATAGTACTTATACTTAAAGCCTAGTGCTCCCTTAATTATAGGTGACCACATCATGCACATTTACTTAAATAGACTATTTCAGAAATTTAGATTTAGTAAAGGAAATTGTTAATACATTTTATAGAAAAAATTACCACAGCACAAAAAAGATTTTAAACAACTCAGTACTTAGGTACTAAATATGTATACCATAAAATAAACAAGCAAAATCTTTTGGTTACAGTTACGAAAGAAGCAGGAGAGAACAATTTAATTTATTAACTGGACTACATTTAGGTTCTCCTGAGACGCAAAGACGGCCTCTGTGGCGCAGTGGGCGAAGGTCCGCCTAAGACGCAGAAGGTTGCGGGTTCGATTCCCGCCGCGGGACAAATGTTTGCATGTTCTGTAGATATTTGTCTCGGGTCTGGGTGTTTTCTATGTAAGATATGTATGTATTTACAAAAAAAAATTATATATGTAGTAAATCAATCATGTGGTTCCCATAATACAAGCTCTGCTTAGTTTGGGGCTACATGATGCTGTGTGATTACGTCCCGCATTATTTATATGAGGCAGGCGCGTGGAGGGCGCTTGTAGTCTGAACGTGGCGTAAAAACCACAGGCGTTCATTAGTTGGCGCGGGCTTTCGCATTCGCAAACAGCTTCTAGGTAGAAATTGAGCTCTAGTACCTACTACCACCATCTTATGCCTATTTCTGCCGTGTAGTCGCATTGCTGTGTTTTGGTTTGAAGGGTTTCGGGTGCCAATAAAATTACAGCCACATGAAGCTTATCACCACGTACCAAACATGCGATACCGATTTAATACTTTGATAAAGACCATCATGTTAAGAAGTTTAACATTATATGACCATGTGCTGGATACACCTCCATGAAAAATAGTAAAAACTCAATCATTTTGCCTTGGAAGTTTGCAATCGTACATTACACACCGTATAGTTTCACTGCTGTGTGCTGATTTTATACGACCTTTGCTTGTATAATAATTAAAATATTTTTAGTTTTTAATTACCTACCTAGTTTTTGTAGTCTTCGTTTTTAGTTCCCTTGGCATAAGAATGGTTATCTAGAATAAATCTCTGTTAGCAATAAGACCGCCAATTGTGTGACCAAAATATTAATTAAAATATGTACCTACTTGTGCAAAATTTGTATTTTTTGCATTTTTATTTATTTTTATTATTTATCCCTCATTGTGCTGTGCAGCTTGCCAAATTCTACGCAAAAAATCAAAAGACATAACGTCAGCTGTTCTGACACAAATTCTCCTTGCACTTCTAATTATGAGTAGGTTTCTCTTTCTGAGGATTAAACACATAAGTACCTATATACAGAGAAAATACTATGATTGTAATAAAACTAGTAAGCGCCCTGCGACTTGAAAGAAAGAAAGAAAGAAAGAAAGAAAGAAAGAAAGAAAGAAAGAAAGAAAGAAAGAAAGAAAGAAAGAAAGAAAGAAAGAAAGAAAGAAAGAAAGAAAGGAAGTACATTCATTGATCCACAAACAAAATACAAAATAGGTACCTACAACAAGAACACAATATCAAAAATATTAACAGAAGGCAACCACCCACTTACTTAGGCGCAGCGCGGAGGCATAAGGCCCTGTCTCAGCATATTGCTGCAAAGTGCTGCCATAAAGTGGAGCATGCAGCGCTGGTAATTCTGACAGTGCCTGTTAAGTGACTCCGTCCACGCAGAGATTATTCCCTGTACACCCTTTCTCTCTTACTCTAGGGCTTACGGTTAAAGTCGGCTTTTCACTATGGGTTGTAACGTATATTATATCCTGAGCGATATATTACATCCCGCGATACTATTCACACTGTCAGCTATAATATGTTATTCATTAGTAAACCTCCTTGCGCGAACGTCAACATCTAAACTGAGGGTAAGGCAGGAGAGGCGCGGTGTCATGGGACGTGAGGTAAAATATACATCTCAATATCGCTCGAAAAAATATTTACCGCTTGGGATGTAATGTATATTATAGCACAGTGTAAACGGTCTCATACAAAATGTATGACGAGCGATAAATTATCATATCTCAAGATGTAATAATCGCGTCGAGTTAAGCTGTTCACGTAATTGTCATCGAACTTCAGTTGGTAAGTTCGTTTGATTTTCAAATATATTTCATAGTGAAAAGCTGGTTTTAGACTGTGAGTTGATTCGATAATTGTAGATTGTTGAGTCAGCCAATCAGATTCTTAAGAGTTTAATTATAAATAAAAATTGTGTCGAAAATACTTGCCGTGTTAATTACGTGTAGCGGTGTCCAACACACGAAAAACTCAGCTATGATGACAAAAAGCATCCTTATTACCTGGAAATAAGAGCCTATTTCAAAATGCGATATCAACTGAAGAGATTACCTATTCCAAAATGCGAATACCCATCCAGGAAGGATTAGATTTCTTATTCTTTGAATAAATAAAATATAGGGTTATCGATTAATGAAAAAATAGTTCCCACTAACACTTGTTTGAAGGATGGTGATGACTGAATTGGAGTCGCAATTTAGTCAGCTACCTTGTTTGTCATTGGTTGCCCCTTGAGTACTTTCAAGATGTACTGGAAATTTACTTTGTGATGATGAAAAAAAGAACTTCAAAACATAAGAGTACCTAAATAGATAACATGAGTTAGAATCTCCTGTTTAAGTTGCATTAATCTGTTAGAGAAGTCCACATTTTATGGTAGCTACTGTGCGAGAAACTGTGCTCTGCGATCCCGTAAATGCATGCCCAGCGTGGGGATTACGGGCATAGATAGAAAGAGATATAGAAAAGCGTTTATTGTAGCAAAAAACAAGGTACCTATGATATTATAATCAACAAAATACGTAATCTTATATGATATAATTAATGAAACTAATTTTAGGATACACATTATTATGCCGAAAACTTATATCTAGCTCACATATAGTCATCTATCATATGTGATATTTATGATATCATATGAATCCGGGAGAGCACAGCTGCCTATAGTACAGGCTTTTTATTCTAGTTTATGCAGCTGAAGCTTTCATTATTAAGTCAGGACCCATTACACTAATATTAGGCCCTAATGCAAATGTGAACCAATGTCCTGTAATGTTATTTTATTTTACACCAATAAAAAATATGATTATGATATCACATCACATCACATCACATCACATCACATCACATCACATCACATCACATAACATAACATCACATCACATCACATCACATCACAATCACATCACATCACATCATGATCATATACATATACCATAACTATGGTAAGTATAAATTATTTTAAGTACATAGGTCTAAATATTTATGTTTCACAGTGCCACAAGTATAAATTAAAAAAAACACAATTATAAATTGGCGGTGGTGTTTTAGGAACTGAAACTGGATCTGTATGTTTGACGCGTGGTAGTTACAAACATCAGACATCAGAATCTGCGAATTATTTGGGTTTTAAAATGCCGAAAATAATTTAAGTGAAAGAGAAACCGTAATCAAATCACTTTGTGGTTTGAAGCACGGAGACGCACCGCCTTGTCAAGTTATACTTGTGGCCCTGTACGCTTTTTATTATTTAATTTTGTATATGAACTCACTTTCCTTTTAGCTTCTATACTCTTGTCGATGTGCGTTGATCTGACGACGTGTCTGAACTCCAAGTCCAAGTTATGCATGCAGTACGATTGGGTGCTCTTCGTTTGAAGCTCATGGTTAGACTCAGGTTCCTGTTGACAAACAAGCAGTGTCAAACATGAAGACCAGTTAGCAGCATTTTTGGTTGACTAATCTAAAAAAACAACGAAACAATTTAGTTTTGGCTGATTTTTAGTAGCTCTGTGGTGGCTCTAGAATCGTGGTTCTCGCGTTGGAGCTAAGGAGTTTATTCCACAAAAGGGCACATAAAGTATAAGTACTTCAACAAGTAATAATAATAGGAGTATGAGTAGTGAGAGTAGAGTTGGCCATAAAAGTCTTTGATCTCAGCGAAAACCTTCGTTTTGAGAAAATGGTTTGGCCATCGTATGTTGTTGACCTCGTCAGTTGGCTTTTGAGCAAATACTCAGAAGTAGCCTAACAGCGGCAGCTTGGCAGTCGCCGGGCAGCAGCGTTGGTGGTGCGAGAAACTGTGCTCTTGCGATCCCGCAAATGCATGCCTTGCGTTGGGATTACGGGCATAGAATAGAAAGAGATATAGAAAAGCGTTTATTGCAGCAATAACAAGGTACCTATGATATTATAATCAACAAAATACGTAATCTAATATGATATAATTAATTAAATGAATTTAAGGATAAGGAATTTATATCTAGACCATTGAATCTAGACGGAATTATTGCCGGTTTTCTCACTAGGTCGAGCCTTTATCGAGGAAATCTGAATACGATAAAGTAGAGGCATACTTAGGCACCTTTGTTATAAGGGAAGCCTTTGTCTAGGTGGACTAAATAGGCCGAGATTGTTATTCTCATTGTAGGTGACACTTAGAAATAGATCCCCTATTTCTAGTGAGACCAAAGAAGTAAACTAACTATCTCCGCTATGTAAAAAATGACCTCAAATAATGTCTATTTTGTCAACTATAGCTCCTAAATTATAAAATTCGGCCCTTCTATCTGCCTACTTCCGATTTATAAAAAAAAACACATACAGCAGCATTTTGAAAGAAAACTATGTCGCATCTACTAGCTGATTGCCCTACTTGCCTCTGTACACAGGTACAGGGTAAGTGGGGTAATCCAATAGATCCGACATACGCAAGAGAAAACTACAAGAAGAACCGACCTCAATATCACTTCAGACGCCGCTATAGCGATGGCAGCTTTCTGGTATCGAAACAAAAACCAAGGTATTTAAAAAAAATGATTCAAAAGAAGAAAAAGCAGTTTTTTGTTACTAAAATAAAATCTATTAGGCTTACAATAAAGTTTTGCCTTTGCGATTCAAAATAAGGACAAACTATTTCGACATCATGACTTTATTTATTGATGTTTTTACGTTTTATGTTTATTACTTGCTTTGACCGTTCTACCTCGATACTTAAAAGAGAGTCGTCTATGCGTCATAAAATTGAGTGATTGTGTCGACGTTGACATCACCGATATTATAACTCCATTTGCTGTGAAATTGATAACACGCGTTATCTACACACGCTGAATTCTCATCCTAATGTCTTTGGTCATTAGTATACCTGGCCAGGTAGGCCCGCGTGCGCGAATCAGCCAATTGACTAATTGTTCACAATGGTAAATATGTGGATTCTTCTTCATCTTTGTATAAACTCGATAAGTAAAGTAAAGTAAAAGAGCATTTTTTTTACCATGTTAACACGGAAGGTAAAAATAAATATATGTCACTAAAATAGTGATGAGTATAAATGTAACTGGATGTACAAGTAGAGGGAGGCCGAAGAAGAGAGGGATATGAGAGTGAAAGAATTGAGTACAGAGTTGACAGTCGATAGGAGTAAATTGAGAAAGAAAACATGTTGTGCCGACTCCACCTAGAGTACAAGTAAAAACAAACAGAAATTGAACAAGCGTAGAGTAAGAAGGTAGATACTTACTAGTGGCCTCCTTACTGGTGGTAGAAGGCCTCTGACATGGCAAGATTGAAAAGCCGAGACCAACATCTTAACGTGCCTTCTCATGCTTGGAAGCGCTTAGGACTAAATGTCACTTAAGATCACCCATCCAAGTCTAGACGGAGTGTTATATAATTAAGACGATCTGCTAACAAGTATTTATTTTTAAAAAAAACCCCACTGCATAAAAGTTTTTACTTCCTACGCCATATTTTATAAATCGATCTCAACACAGAGTGCAAGCTTGAGAGTTATCTAAACAATTATTTCTATGATTGTGTCATTTTGAAAATACTTCATCGTATCAGAGATAAGATCGTCCCCGGCAAACAACATTTTCTTAGGATTCAATGCCTTATTAACCACATGATAATATCTAATGTACCTAAATGAAATGATAATTTTACCTCAAAATTTACACTTTATATTACCAACAGTAAATAAATTATTAGGTTATAATAAAAAACACGGGATTAATTGGGGGTTGCCTGGAAGAGATCGCTTTAAGCGATAAGGTCGCCCATTGTACCATAATTTTTAATGCCTTTTTCATTATTTTGTAATTCTTTGTATGGTAAAGTAAAAAAAAGTAATATAAAGTAAGTATAAAGTAGTAATGTAAAGTAGTATAAAGTAATATATATCTATCTATCTATCTATCTATTAATTTAAAATTAAATCGCGTAAGACTTAGATAGATTGTTTTATAAACAAAATCAATTAGTTATACATAAGCAAATTAATTATATTATTATTTATCTACATTATTGTAACAAAAAGTACCTATTACTAGTTAATATATTATTATATTATACTATTACTAACTATTACTAATAAGTAAAAATTGTTGATACATAAATCCTGTGTGTCCTTTTACCGCATGCGTTATTGAGTTAATGCTTCCCATCTCCTTGCACACAAATGCGTTATTGCAGCAGTGCGTAACAAGGTGTAAATTAGTAGCCGTCCCCAATACATAATGTACTAAAAACATATTGCAATAACGCATATGGCATAGTAGAGGCTGAAATCCACAGCCTCCAAGGAGGTTAGTTCAAACTTCGAATTACTAAATAATTTTTGGTATAGTCTTTAAGGTAAACCTATGAAATTAATTTAAAGGTACTTACATAGTAAGCCTCCTTGCGTAAAACAATCTATCTTCAGAAGCTCTGGAGCCTCCAAGAAGGTTAGTTCGAATTTCGAATCAGTAAATTATTGATCATAACTTATCTCAATTAGGTAGGTAGGTAGGTGCGTGTGTTTTTTATAGTACCGAGGCTGATGGAACTCAACTCAAATCTTCATACCAATTTTGAAGGAAATTGAAAATGGCTTCTCACAGAATCTAGATGATTTAACCTTAGAAAATATCTTGGTTTTGTTACTATAGGTATTAAATTCCGAATGTAGTGGGTAGGTATGAATTATTTACCCTTTAATGAAGCGTTTGCAGGCAACAACTAACAGCATGACAGAAATAAAACAGGACAGTACAAGGCATTCAAGCATAAATTTTGCCTGTATTGCAGATATCAGGAACTAAGAGTATTTATACCTCATCGTCAAATGTACTTAGGTTCAACAGTGTCAGTGTTAATACTATTCACGTTGTATCGCTTACGTTGTGTATGAGGGACCGAACGGGCCTCGAACGCTCTGCGCCATGCCAAAGCAGCTGTATGTCTATTAGAGATGTGTTCTAAGCACTCAAAGCGCTATTTTTTATGGATACGATAAAAAATTCAGTGGCTTTATTTAAATCAAACAAGTAGGGCCCAGCTTGAGCGCAATGAGTGCTAGAAACGCAACTGGTAATATCGTGTTTGTCAACCCGCAATCAACGTGTTAGGTATGTTTGTGGTGCATAGTTTTTCATTTATGAAAAGGTCACTTGAAAGGCGCTTTTGAATATGACAATTTATTTCAATTGTATCTCAATAGTCACCTGACGAGCTCAAAATACATAGCAATAGTTTAACGTCAAAACACTTTGATATCGCTTTCTAGTAGGCTACGTACAACTTTTACGGTGCCACCTGTTGGTCACCGTTGGAAAACTAAAACTAAACCTGAAAGAAAATTCAATTAAGAAGTTGCAAGCGCTTCAGCTAGTAATAAATATTACCTTACGCCAAGCAATATGCAAAAGACATTTATAAACAAGAGACCAAACATTATTATTGCGTTGCATACATTGCGTACGTAGGCTCAGTTCGTATCTAGCTTTTAGTCAGAGCATGGATAGTTCGAAGCAGATCAAATCCGCTGTGATATTGAACAAAGACCTCACATATAACATGATATTGTTAAAACATGAACCTGTATAAAGATACAATTTTATAGGTGATTCAAAAAGCATACACCAACTATTGATTCATTAACATGTAATTATAACGTTATAATGTTATTTAAGTAGTTCAATGGTGAGATGTAAATATCGGGGTCCCATAATTTTTACAACATTTTGAATCAGTACTGTATCACATTATTTGATTAAGTACTTGCGAATCTTTATCATCATCATCATCGGCCTATAGCAGTCCACTGCTGGACATAGGCCTCCTCTAATGAGCGCCATTGCACCCTATCCTGAGCTCGACGCATCCAGCTTCTACCAGCAGCCTTTCACAAATTTTCACACCCCCTGGCCCGAGGGCGTCCTATTCTACGTTTGCTGAACCGCGGTCTCCACTCAAGAACCTGTTTACCCCAACGGTTATCGGTTCTTCTACAGATAGGTATGTATGGCCAGCCCACAGCCACTTCAGCTTGCTAATTCTCTGAGCTATGTCGACAATTTAAGATCGGATAGCCTCGTTGCGGATTTTATACTGCGGAGAAACTCCGAGCATAGCTCGTTTCATAGCTCGCTGAGCGAATCTTTAAAATGCATAAATTCTAAAGTAAACACAATTTGTGAATATTATGAAGCTGGGCAAACAGAGAGAAATATTTGTGACAAAAACAATGTAAAATTAGTATATAATAAAATCATATTCATCATCAGCCTGTAGCAGTCCACTGCTGGACATAGGCCTCCACTAATGAGTGCCATTGCGCCCTGACCTGAGCTCGAAAATCCTATTGGAACCCTTCATTTACGCAACCCTTAATAATTGTAATCCAGAACTCACATCAAAACTATGACATACTGAGATTAATTTTGGGGATGACTAAGTTTGCAACTCAAATGGGGTCCCTCAAAATTACTTTTCTGGTTCTGTTTCTGGGTGCTATTTATATCATGGTGACTTTGTTTCTTCTGAAAAAGTTATAATATCAATTCATTCATTCATTCGACGACGGCTTCTGTGGCGCAGTGGGCAAAGGGCCGCCTGAGACGCAGGCGGTTGCGGGTTCGATTCCCGCCACGGAATAAATGTTTGCATTTATCTGCAGATATAGTCTGGGTGTTTATATGTATCCGATAATCGATCGGAAGCGGACAAAATCTGTTGGTGCTTTCCTGATATCGCGGTACTTATTGAAACTTATTTCGTTATTGCTTTTATTCTATTAGTGTTGTAAACTTCTTTTTAGGGTTCCATACCTAAATATTAATAACGGCAATAGGTAGATGCTTGAAATATTCACAGAATATTTAATTGTAAATTCACATCAGATATAAAAGCTCCCATATATGTAAAGATAATGGTACGGAACCCGTCGTGGGAGTCCGACTCGCACTTGGCCGGTTTTTCTATTTGTTTAACATCTCTCTTTCGTTTACTATGAAATCATGAAATTAATAAATACAGTACCCATATCTGCTGTTTGTAGTAAAAAATGTCGCAAAAGTACACCAGTGGGCAACAAGATCCGCCTGGTAAAAGTTGATTGAATGAACGAGATGTAAAATACGCGAAAAGACAAGAAATAAGAGCCTTTTTTGAAGTCGTTTAAAAATGTTAGATAATAGAATTGTTATTCTTTCCTTTAACGACATTATTCAGAATAATATAAATAATGCGGGAAGTAATCACACAGTAATTGATAATTATTATTTGTTGTATTACACAAAATATATTCCTACCTAATCTATAGTCACAAGTTTTAATGGCTCTACACAATAATGGCTTCGGCAGAACACCAGCTTTTGCTGCTAAAACAGTAGATATTATGCATAGTCGATGCTATTTTGCTGCTGTAGGATACACTCCACTATGTTTTCTTTTTCTCTCTTTTTTGTTAGATTTTTAATTTGTTTTGTTATGTGTTCAGTTGCAAGTAAACTATAGTAAACTATATTTATTTAATGTAATTCATAAATATATCATCAAGATACGCTTTAAAGGTGAGACTATAACTACCAAGACCATATTCAATGTATGATTCTAGCTTTACCTAATAATATTAATATTCGCAAGTAACTGCCTCAGTTTATTACAAACGCTTTCAACGTGATAACTTCAGTTAAACTTCTCATCTTTATTATACCGAGATACGTTTGCTTGTCGACAATATCTATAGATAGGCAGTTAAGTATGATCATATTACTACCAGCATGCAAGCAATCATGGTCCACTCCACAGACTCCACACCAGCCTATATCAGTCCACTGCTGGACATAGGCCTCCCCTTATAAAGGGGGATATGCCCATAACCCCCACGCTGGGCATGCGGATTGGGGATCGCAGGGCACAGCTTTTCGCACCACCGACGTTGCTGCCCGTCGGTGGCCAGGGGATTTAGCTGTGCCGATGTAGGCTGCGCTATGCCGCAATCAGCCGGCCGCCAGAGCCCCGTTCGTTGTTTAGCAGGGTGCACCACGGGCAGGTGAGGTTGGCTTGGGTTCCGAAGATAGAGGTTGGAACCCCATACACCCAATCATGGTCAAATAGTTATAATATCAATACATTAATAGTATGTATTTTTTAGATATATATTTATGCTTATTATATTTAATTTATGTAAATTATATTATTTGTTTGTTTATTTATTATTTATTTCGGCATCAAACTTATAGATCGAGTCTCTAACATCGAGATCCGAAAACGGACAAAAGTCCAGGACATTGAAAATCGACTTATGGAGCTCAAGTGGGGATGGACGGGACACATTGCGAGGCGTGGTGATGACAGGTGGAGCAAGACATTGACCGAATGGTGGCCGAGGGTAGGCAAAAGAAGCGTCGGAAGACCAGTAGCGAGATGGGTCGACGACATAGTACGCGTCGCCGGGCGAGCGTGAATACGACTAGCACAAGACCGTGGTGGATGGCACAAACTCTGGGAGGCCTATATCCAGCAGTGGATAAAGTCGGACTGTGGATGATGATGATGATAATAATATTATTTGTTGTTATTAGTCCGTTTATTTGTTATCACTTTGTCTACAAAAATTTTTGTCTGTTGTACACTTTTTCTACCTGTTTTGTGCTATCGCCTCTCCTATACCCAAAGGTTTGCTAGAAGAAAACTCTTAAAGGGTTAAGCTCGCCTCTGTACATATTTTTTGCCATACTTTTTGTTTATATTATTTACAATTAAGAATTACAGAATATTATAAATGACATACACCCTACCGATATGATAAAGCTCACCTTTGGTTTGATCTTGCCGCTGTTGCAACACTGCTCGGAACTACTCTTCACCATCGATGTGGTCGACATTATGTGTTTATTCTTGCAGCTTTGTTGTTTTACTGTGAACAATACTAAGTAACACTATCATCTCACTTAATATTATTATGGGATGTATGAGGGTCCAACCTCCACCTTTGGAACTTAAGCCAACCTCACCTGTTCGTGGTGCACCCTGCTAACAAACAAACTTCGAGCGACCGGCTGATCGCACCATAGCGCAGCTTAACACCGGTAGAACTAAATCCTCTGATGGCTGACTGGAAGCAGCGTTGGTGGTGCGAGAAGCTGTGACCTGCGGTTCCCGCATGCCCAACGTGAGGATAATGGGCATACCCCCTTATTATTAGGGGAGGCCTATGTCTAGCAGTGGACTGATATAGGCTGTTGTAGTTGTAATATGATTATTTCGATTATTTATTTGTGTGTGAGTATGTTTTTTGCCACTCAAGTCCGTAACGCCTCGAAAATTTGGGACGGAAATACTTGGAATATACATAGATTTTGACCTGAATAAGCACATCTTTCAATCAAATGCGTGGAGCTTAGGAGGGCGCAATGGCGCTCATTAGGGGAGGCCTATGTCCAGCAGTGAACTGCTTTAAGCTGATGATGAATGATGAAAAGCACATGCTTCCACTTTTATCCAGGTACTACACGAGTGAACCTGCCGCCCGAAGCTAATAAATAATAATTCAAGCTTTTGCTCGAGTTTTTCAATCCAGCTACGAATTAAATAAATTACATAATCATCTACGATCATATCTATATCATGTACATATCTATAGGAATGTAATCAATATCTGAATGTTTGATAATCATTTGGTTAATTAATTGACTCAGGCGTGACTTTGCGGAAATCCATTACAAGATATTCTATAAGACAAGATATTTAGTACAAATTCCGCTAACTTTCTCTGACAAGTTCCACAAAATGCATACGCGTGCACCGCCCTCCCGCCCGCAGATTCACATGCAAATCAGAGAAAGAACAAGCAAACATGCAATCATTAATAAATGCAACCGTCTACTTACTCTTCCACCAATAAAAACAACACGTTAACCTGTAATTAGCTTGGAGAAACGACACACACATAAATACACAAGAAACTCAACAGAAATTCGACAATGTTTCGCCTTCCCCATAAGGCATCCTCAGGAATGATCGACTCGCTGTCCACCAACGTCGACGTCGCTAAAAAACAACAACGACGCAGAACTCCGCAGACGTGTTGCTCCGCCGAGCGCTAAACAGAAAGTGAGTCAACCGCGTGACATCCCCACTTATATAGTATCGGGTCGAACTCCCCGCCCTCCTAGTGGCGCGATTGCGTCATCAACGTTGTTTTGCGTTGAAAAAATGCGCAATAACGAGACTGAGACTGAGAGACTGAGGATGCCTTATGGGGAAGGCGAAACATTGTCGAATTTCTGTTGAGTTTCTTGTGTATTTATGTGTGTGTCGTTTCTCCAAGCTAATTACAGGTTAACGTGTTGTTTTTATTGGTGGAAGAGTAAGTAGACGGTTGCATTTATTAATGATTGCATGTTTGCTTGTTCTTTCTCTGATTTGCATGTGAATCTGCGGGCGGGAGGGCGGTGCACGCGTATGCATTTTGTGGAACTTGTCAGAGAAAGTTAGCGGAATTTGTACTAAATATCTTGTCTTATAGAATATCTTAATCATTTGGTTGGTAGATTGGTTCCTATTCAATCTATTGATACAACATAATCATTCAACCTCTATTAGTCTGGTCTTGGACATCACACATAGATAAAATAACATACCTGAATATACCTATTCAGATTAAATTGTGTCTTATGTACGAAGAAATCGTTATAATTGGAAAAAAGATATCAGTGACGGTGGTTTGGGCTCTATTTTATTCTTTTTTTAGTTTTTATACATCCTTTCTTCTATATTGACGGAAAAAATATATGAGAATGAGTGTGAATGCTTGGAATCGGAAAACCTCGATTCCAAGCATTCTCAATTTGGAGACGTACTGGAAAAAGGCCAGTGCAAGAGCACCCTACATCATATAAATATAAAGACTGCCATCATCAGCATCATCATCTGCCTATAGCAGTCCACTGCTGGACATAGGCTTCCCCTGATGAGCGCCATTGCGCCCTGTCCTCAGCTCGAAGCATCCAATTTCAACCAGCAGCCTTTCGCAAATCGTCACTCCATCTAGCCGGAGGGCGTCCTAGACTACGTTTGCCAAATCGCGGTCTCGACTCAACATCACGTTTGTCGTTTCTTCGACAGACTGATAAAGTCTGTCGAAGAACAGGACTCATCACATCGATATTCTCATCGTAGGATGAGAATATCGATGTGATGAGAGTAACAGAAGCAAAATACCTACTGGTACTAGATGAAAACTCCCTAAAGCATACCTTGCTTTGACCAGTGGCGGATTAGCCACGTAGCAGACTAGCAAATTCTACGGGCTGTCGTATTTGGGGGCCCCGCTTTCTAACCGTAAAATGTATCAATTTAAATACAAACTTGAAAATATACAGGCGTTTTTGGAATATTCCGAATGTCCGACAGAAAAATCTCTTCCACCAGAAAATATTTTGAGAAAATCTTCACCTGTCTTCATCTGTTACACAGATGATTTGAATGACAGGTGAATCAGACGAATCATTACATTTATTAGTTTTGTTTTATTTAATGCCTTTAACTTGGTTTGATTGATGTTAACGATAACATAAATCAAACCAAGGGCCCCTTGATAGAATTTGCTACAAATCCCGTACTGGCTTAATCCGGCACTGGCTTTGACCAAACATCTAGTGTTTGGTGCTTTAGAGAGTCCTCTAGAGCCGGACCTACTGAACGCAAAGCCAGGCGAGTGCTACTGGAGGCGAACCCGTTCCTAATCTGACCAAGCGTAACTTAGGCAACCGGCTTACCCCGCGATTCCACTTACTTATAAGCTTTCTTTTATTTTGATAACCTCATCCTCTTGATAGCAATATAGCTAAGTATCTTATCTCTGTTTTAATTGATTAAAGTGACTTTACTGGTAGTTCTTTGTTTCTTTTGAGCTTCTTCTTCTTGTTTTGTCACCTGCTGCGTGACAAAATGGGATCATTGAAATTAGAGATCCGTGACCCTCCGGGAAATAGCATTCTTATTTCCTTTTTGTATGTATTTAACAAGCTTTATCCGTTGTTCAGGTATTTTATTTGTTATCTCGCTCAAAATGCTCGTTTAATAATGATCTATGGGGCTAAAAAGGTATCAAATGAATCAAATTACGCAATTCATCTTGACAGCATTAAATTTTCCGTATAGATTAATTCCTATTTTGGACCATTTTATGGTAACCACAAAGAAAATTGTGAACCACGCAGCTTAGCTACGTTCAGGGAGATACGCAAGTCATTATATTAATTGTCAACATTAAGTAATATGTACATCGGTACATGTTTTAATATGAATTTAAATTGAATCATACTGTAGTCTGAGGAATCATATCATATTTAAGTGAGTGCTTTAAACATATATTAAATTCACTTAAAATGCAGTGCACTAAGAGACAGTAAATAGTCGAAGTAAATGTCAACTATAAACTTTTAAGTTTCCATAATTCGCAAATAGAGTTTGTCTGTGTAATTTAGAGTCATTGTAGACGGTAGACTTTCTCGGCTTAATCAGCTTTTCGGCTGATAGTTGAGCTCTTATCAGTATGGCAAGTGTATTCCCGTGTGAATACTACAATGATTCCGTATCGATTGGTACAATAAATGATCACTAGCGTACATAGAGATCCAGTATGAGCACGGTAACGGTTCAGCTACGTTTAGTGCTAAGACATATCTCAAGCGAATAATTATAATTTTATTTCAACATTGGATAGTAAAGAATAGGTTGCAGTTTCTCAAAAATATACAGCGTGGGCTAAATACTTGTTTTAGAGGGCCTAGTACGAGTTGCACAATTCGAAAACTTTTATACTTTTTAAGTATCTTTTTTTGTTAATTACCTCACCGTTTTGACTGATAATTATTGCAATCTGCAAGAAGACTACGTTACCTACGTTGTTCAATCAGTTTCCACTTAAAACCAGTCGCATAATTTCCAAAAAAAGTACATTAAAAAGTACATGCTCGTTATGGTATAGGTATTGTAAAAGTTTTCAAATTATGTAACTCGTACTAGGCCCTCAGTATGGTGCTCATCCACGGGAAAACATACGACAATTGCTAGTCGGTGATTGTACATACAAAATTAAAAATTTCTTTAGGTATTTCCTAAATTTCTTATTTCCTTAAACAGGCGAAATAAGGCAAATCATTTCCGTCTTTTTGCACGACCAAAGCGTGTCTGTTATCTATTTTATGAGAGCAATTATTATATTTCTGGACAATTTAATAGTTTTCATCGTGCGAGTTCGAGAGTTAGTAGTCGAGCTCAGCCCATCATCATCATCATTAACAAAGTCCACTACTAGATCTAGGCTTCCCCCAAAGAGCGCCATTGCACTCTCTCAGCTGATGATGACGATGACGATGATGATGATAATGATGTGGTTGATGATGATGATGAAGAAGATTTTAATTTATTTATAAGGACACCCAACACAGGTTATCACCGCACACACACAAAATAACATACAAAAGGATAAAAGTCTCAGTGCACCCGTAATTATAGGGTATCACAACATGTGATTATGCAACAAGACAACAAAGTAAGTAGGTTGGTTAGAAAAAACACAATAACAATTAATGATGAAGGTGATGATAATGATGAAGGTGATGATAATGATGATGATGATGATGATGATGACGATGATGATGATGAAGATGAATGACCAGTAAAACTCACAGTTGTTCTGCCAAGTGGTGTTATGCTGTATCTCATGCCGCATTCCTCTCCACAGCTTGGTGACGATCAGTGAGTACGCGAACACCATGATGAAGAACGGAATGAGGAGTAGGGCCACGTCCAGGAGTAGGTTGAACGCCCTCTCTAGTTCTAGGCTCTGCCAGTTTTCTCGGCATTTTGATGCTGGAACAAATGGTATCTTCAGTAAAGATACATCAGAAATGATAATGCAATACGTATAAGCTACTAGCTTCTACCGACGGCTTCGCTCGCGTTTATTGATTATTTAAATCATAATCATATACCATAATATTTATTCGCCAGCATGTATGTACATTATTAAAGTCCTATTTTGTAAATTATTGATCCTGTACATTTTTACTACTAAGGCATGTAAATTTAGGAACATAACATAGATGTTATTAAAGTAACTTAATTAATTAAGATCTAGTCAAATTTGTCTCTAAGAAACTTTTATATTGAGTAGTAACATTTACTAATTACGAGTGCCCTGAAATTATTCTTAAAACTAATAATGTGCCTTCTTTTATGGTCTCTGGTACCTTGTTATAGATTTTTGGAGCTATATAAAATACTGTTGTGCATGAGCAATGTGTTTGATTATACAAATTTTAAAAAAAAATTTAAACAAATATCAATATTTTAATCTCCTTTTTCACCTTGGAATGGGTGTCTACACTATATTTGTTACTAATTGCAAAATTTCTAATCTCTAGGCCCAGTGGTTTGGGCTGTGTGTTGATATTACCCAGTCAGTCTGTTTACAATTTCATATATTAAGATTATTCCTCTTGTTGATATGCAATGTACATGGACTTCAGTAGATGCTTAGGTTAGTCAAACGATGCCTAAGGAGAGCACACCTCATTGATTTTATATTAAATAGCTACACTTTTAACCGAAGATAAGAAACTTTAAAGTTCTCCGTTATTATATCCGCCGAAATATTTTCTCATGCCAAATATACCCATTCTACGCCGTAGAGGCACTACGGCGTAGCAATGATAACGGCGTAGCAATAGTAACGATAACCGGAAAAAAACATGAGATCAATGAAGCTAATTCAATGGGAGTAATTGAAATAAACCATCTTATCTAGTCTGTGGAAGTGCAAATCTGAATATAAGAGCTACCCCAAACATTTTCTGTTTTCATTATGATTAAATCCTGACTACACAGAAACAGATAAATAGAAGTCTTAAAAAAACAAAAGGTAACTAATTTACTCTTTCCCAAAAAAATTAAAACTCACTTTATCATGATTTTACACAGCATGAAATTATTTGCTTATAATATTTTGACATAGAAATCTGCTCTAACCACCACTTTAAATACAAAGTCGGGCTCAAAAGGCTCAAAGACTGATTTAAAATGGAAGTACTAAAGTGAACTTTGACGCTTTTCATCTCAATTCAATGTTTTTGATTAAAAAGCGACCGATACTCGCAAAAACGAAAATTTAAATTTTTGAGCTTCGTTTATTTTAACTCTTTTTTTACATAAAAAACTGGCTAAGTGTGAGTCCGTACCGTTGTATCGGAGCCCTACTTAAATATTACTTTATTATTAGTATTATTAGTATTTGTTGTTTTAACTACAACAGAAATACATCATCTGTGAAAATTTCAACAGTCTACCTATCTCGGTTCATGAGATACAGCCAGACAGACAAACGGACGGACAGTGGACAGTCTTAGTAATAGTTCCCATTTTTACTCTTTGGATACGGAACCCTAAAAATTAATAAGGCGAAAATAAAATGCAAATAAAAAAATGCCATTTTTTTTACTCGGAGTATAAATTGTAGGGCTATACAAAACAAAAACATTCAGTCCACTCCTGGACATAGGCCTTCCCTTTAAGAAGGGGATATGCCCATAATCCCCACGCTGGGCATACGGGTTGGGGATCAAAGAGCACAGCTTCTCGCAACCGTTGATGCTGCTGCCAGTATAGCTATAAAACTCATAATTCATTACGATTTAATGATTTAAAAAATATTGATTTTTCCTTGTTTAAGATTTATGGGTGCCGAAATTCAATTTTGCTCGATAGAAACTAACACGAATTTTGCTTAAAATTCGAAAAAATTAAAGAAAAAAGATTATATTTATTTGTTATTATTTGGAAAAGTAGCCCAAGGAGAAGAATTATAGCTCAACTCAATATTAGAACAAATTCACTTAATTGGTTTAAACTTGTCATTTTATAAGCGCTCGTGGCATGTGCTCGCTGTCTTTTTAGCAGATTATCTTGATGAAGCAACACTCCACATGTTCACTACTGTACTCCTAGAACGAGTTGTGCAATACAGAAACGTTCATAATTTTCGTTTGCGAGCTCAACTTTAATGTACGTTTTTAGGCTAGACGACTGAAAAATTCTAATTAGTCTATCATTTATATAATCAAAAAATATTGGACACGCATTTTTTTGTTAATTAAACAAACAATGACAAAGATATAGTGCATGAAAATTCCGCGTGACGTCACGTTAAAGTACATTTTTACATATTCGTAACGTCACGAGCCACCACTCCCAAATTTTCACGCTCTTTATCTCCGTAAATATTTATTGATTTGATAAAAAAATACGTGCCCAATATTTGTTGATGATCTTACTGACGGACTAATTAGAATTATTAATTTTTTACCCAGTCGTCATCTCTATTACGCAACTGGTTTTAAATAGAAACTGATCGAACAACGTTGGTTATGTTATCTTCTTGCAGGTTGCAATGATTATCACTCAAAACAATTGGGTAATCAACGAAACTAGGTTAAAAAACCTTGAGCTTGAAATCGTAACATATGAAAGTTTTCGGATTGTGCAACTCGTACTCGGGGTATTGAGCGATCCGTGATTTGAATTTGAAGTGTACGGGGTTTCAACCGTCATTTTCGAAACCCAAGCCAACCTCACCTGCTCGCGAACGGGGCTCTGGCGGCCGGCTGATTGCGGCATAGCACAGCCGACATCGGCACAGCTAAATCCCCTGGCCACCAACGGGCAGCAGCGTCGGTGGTGCGAGAAACTGTACCCTGTGATCCCCAACCCGTATGTCCAGCGTGAAGATTATGGGCATATTCCTCTTTATAAGGGGAAGCCTATGTCCAGCAGTGACTGATATAGGCTGGTGTGGTGATTCGGAAGGCAAGTTAAGAGTTTTTTCCTGGATTTTTCTATCGTCAGTCATGTCGGAGGCCTTTGAGCGGCCTAAAAAGATCAGAGTTAGCCTGCATATTTAACAGTTTCTTACTACTCATTGATTTTCATTATAAACAAGCACATCTATTGATTTCGTTGACTACATCTTTGATCTCTAAATTGACGATCTCTTTGGTGCAGTTGGCGAAGATCCACCAGAGACGCAGAAGATTGCGGGTTCGATTCCCGCTGCGGTACAAATGTTTGCATTATCTGCAGATCAGTATCAGCTCTGGGTGTTTTTTATGTATAATGTTTACAAAAAAATGTTTGTTTGTAGTTTATAAGTCATGTGATTCTCACAATACAAGCTCTGTCTAGTTTGGAGATATATGATGCTGTGTGATACTGTCAAGCATTTTTATTTTATTTTATGTTATATATCAGAATGCTTCTCTTAAAATAGGTATCTTTAAGCGATAAAACCGCAGATTGTACTTATATTACTATTTTATTTCTTTGTTCTTGTATTTTTTTGTTATTGGTGTTGTATGCAATAAACCGTTTATCTATCTATTTATCTCTAAAATCTACACGCAAATTTAATTTAAGTTTCGTCGAGAGAAACAATTTCTTTGGTCCTTCATTGCACTCACCATTTCCTTTCATAGGCTGAAGCGTCGACACTAGGAGTATCGGCGAGTTGAGTATTAACGACAACATCCACACGGTCACTATCATCTTGTATGCGTGGCACTGTGTCTGCCATTTCCTCGACTTGAGGGGACGGCATATTGCAAAGTACCTCTCTAGGGATATCGCTACTAGAGTCCAAACGTCCACCGAGACTGATACAGCTGAAAGAAAACTATGGATTACAATTACAAATGATGACCAATGGACCCTGAAGGGGACTAAAGGAGACTAAACAGACTAATGACCGATTTCTATATATACCTGTAGCGATAACACTACAGTTTTCCCAAAAACTTTAAAAAAATTACGGTCAATAATTTGACTGTCATAAATTTGATTGTCAAAAATATGACAAAAAAAATTGACTGTAAAATATTTGATTATAAAAAAATCCGTCAAAAATAAGACTGTCAATAATTTAACCGTCAAAAATTTGACAGTCAAAAACTTGAATAAACAAGGAGAATGCCGAGAACCCGTACCAATTGCGTCAAAGCTGAACGTATCCCATAAAATTTATTATATTTTATAAATAACATTAACGAAACAAGTAAAACAATATTTTGTAGTTTGGTTTCCGCCGCACGCCATTAGACTGCAACAACCAATGATATATACGTTACTATAGCAACAAACATTGATGCAAAGTCTTACTATAGCAATAACCTCATTTTTTATTATTTTGACATATTATTTGACATTTAGAATCGACTAAAATACATCCATACATCAGACGGCATTCTCCTTTGACGGTCTCAAAATTTTTTTAAGGGCGTTATTGGTGACGGTATAGTATGCCGTATAACTCGCCGTAATAAGCGCTTGTACGTGCGTTGGATTTTTTAACACGTTGGCTGCAGGCCTCGGACATGTCGCTAGTCTGAAGCTGACTCTGAAACCGTTCTTAAGGCGTCACTACAATTATACATCAGCACATTCGATTCGGCATAACTTTCTTGAACATAAAAGCCGACCCAAAGCAATTACTACTAATATATTCAGCTAAACTCAACCGGCAAGAGAGCAGCTGACTTTTGCCGCCCTGATTATTTCCCGAACATATTCAATTTTACCACCCGGATGTGCCGACCCACTCAAGTGCGACGTATAACCGCAACATTAATGGTTTCTACGTATATTCAGGGACTAGAGATATAAATAAATAAGAAATAGATATATCGCTCAAGTCTCCTAGTATATTTACAAAAGTGACGTGTCGCTACATAATGTATTTCATAGAAATTCTTAGGAACTGCTTAGTGTCACAACGTCTGCGGCTGTCTGGAGTAGACTACGACTTAGTATATTTTGTCAAACATGTTTTGAAAGCGCATTATTTTGACCACCTTTTTCGAGATAAATCGAAATTGCTGTAATGGCCAAATACACGCGAGCAGCGGCTGGCAAAAGTTGTATAAAAATCCAAATTTAAATTTCAGCGGCCAAATAAATTACTATGTAAACTCGTATCTGTCGTGTAATTTAAAAATGGAACGATCTTTTACTCCAAAACATGGCAACTAAGGAGGTAACTAATCGAAGAGTCTAATTACATTTCGAACTGGCTTGCAAATAAAAAGTTGTTTACTGAAAAAAAAAAACGCTTTGGCGCGTGAAAAAATATTGTTGTTCGTTGTTCGTCATTGATTTTAAAAAGTTCTGCCTAGGTACAACTTAGTTTTAACATCCGCGCATTATTTGAGAAAAGTATCTATAAAAGCCTTGGCCACAACTAGGCATTAAATAACTTACGTATATGTGCCTCGGCTTTGGCATGGCCCACATTTACACGTTCGTCTATCAATGCCTCATTTGCTGCTGCGGTAATGTCTTTATTTGACTCTAAATGTTCTTGATTATCAATGATTAATATTTCTTACCATTCTCGTCTGTTCTCATCTGCTGAGCAACAGTCTCTCCCGTAGACTTAATAATATCATCACATTGGACACAGGCCTCCCTCACCTCTCCTCGGCTCGACTCATGAATGCGTATATAAAGAGAAAGCTTCTAGCTTTTATATATTAATGTTTTAAATTAATTATTCTTTTTTTCCAAATATTTAAATAAATTATCACTTTGGAATAAATAATTGCCTATTAAAACGAGTAACAATCGCAGTAATTTTACCTTTTCCAAATACAATTGAGAGAGAGCTGTCATATGCAGTACTAAGCTAAGGTACTTTTAACTTATTCCGTGGTATAGGAAGTTAGCTTGGGGTCCGGAGATGGAGTTTGGCAGCTACACCTACACCCCTTTGCGTAAACGAGGTCTTAAAAATATACGTTATTTTTATATTATTTATATAATACGTCTACCAACAGTAAATACACGAAGCAACATCAAAGAACAATTTTGTTTTTTTTTTTTTCGTCGAAACTTTTTGGGGATCTGATCTCCTTGACACCCACTAAGTCTTACCTTGTAGAAATGGAATAAGCTTGCACATGGCAGCACCGAAGAGGAACCTCCGGTATATTTGTCCGATTAGTGTGAATGGTAGACAGAGCACTCCCAGTAAAAAATCGGATATAGCCTGAAACAAAACACACGTTTTACTAAGTTCTAAACAGTAAGTGTTTTACTTATGAACGCTACTGAAAGTTAACCGATGATCAAAAAAGAATGCCGAGAACCCGTACCGATTGCGTCAAAACCGAACGTATCCCATAAAATATATTATATTTTATAAATGACATTAACATTTTCTTTAGTTCTACACACCGACTCGATTAATAATCAAGTAAAAAAATATTTTGTTGATTTGGTTTCCGTTGCACGCCGCCGTTAGACTACAACAACCAATGATATATACGTTGCTATGGCAATAAACAGTGATGTAAAGTGTTATGGTGTTACTATGGCAATTTACCATCATTTTTAATAATTTTGACAGTAGAATCGACTAAAAACATAGAGGATATTTTTTTGACGCACTCACTTTAGTCTTGGTACCGAGCGCCATACATCAGATGGCATTCTCCTTTAGCCCTGTCACTGTTTGTCATTACCTAACGGTAGGAGATGGCAGTAGTCTAAGCATCGTTTATCTTTGTGAGATGGTCATATGTAAGACCATAAAACTCTACTGCTTTACACTCTTAGGTTTTAGTTCAACAAAACCACTGTGACAATGAGGTCGTTGATGCCCAACTACAACAACAACACCAGCTTATATCAATCCACTGCTGGACATAGGCCTCCCTTAATAAGAAAGCAATATGATTTTTTGTATTTTAAGCGTTAGCCCACACTCCAGGGAAATCTAAGATTTTTATATATCCCAAAAATTTTGCCTCAAGCGGGATTTGAATCCCGCGATGGACATGCGGGTTGTGGATTGCAGGGAAACAGCTTCTTGTCGATGTTGCTGTCTGTCGGCAGTCAGGAAATTTAGCTCTGCCCGAGTTAGGTTGCGCTATGCCGCAATCAGCCAGCCATCAGAGCCCCGATAGTTATAATAAATAAATCATGCTGGACTATCACACAGCATCATGTAGCCTCAAACTAAGCAGAGCTTGTGAACCACATGATTGTTATATTACATTTTTTTTTTTTTGTAAATACATACATATTATACATAGAAAACACCCAGACCCGAGACAAATATCTACAGAACATGCAAACATTTGTCCAGTTAGTTTTGTAGGCTTTACCACGGGCAGGTAAGGTTGACTTGAGTTCCGAAGGTGGCGGTTGGAACTCCATACACCATTTGTACGCCTAGTTAGTGGCCAAATACGCAAATTATTTTCACAAGCTAGTACCATAATTCAATACCTTCGAACCCGTTTTTCCTTTTCTTAAATAGTGCGTTCAAAAAATAAATAAATTGGGGAATTCTCGAGTTTGATTACTTGATTGGGAAGTCAGCGAAATAATTTTGAAATTTTGACATATTTTTAAAATCTTAAATAGTTACCGACCGATTTTGAGAATTCAAATTGCAATTTATAGCCCGCCGACAGCCGCCCATTTTGACATATGTGTCAAAATGGGTGCCAGCACCTCTCATTATCTTCAAAACAAAAGCAAATGTCACAGTTTCATAAATCGGGGCACTATACTCGATTATTATGATGTTCATGAAGACTACACAAACACTACTTGAGGATTTAAGAAACCATTTAAACCATTCATTTGTTGTAAATGTGGTGCAATACATAACGATCTACGATTTGATTAAAGTTCAAACACATTTTACCCTTTCGGGTGTACAACATAATCTTAATAAATATATAGGTATGTACTGTACTATTACATGCAAAATTGTTATTATAATTATACCTAGGTAGTCAACATACTACATTTTATAGATACTCAATTAAATTATAATTATTTATTCGGTTAGCAAAAAATAAAACATAATCAATCATAATTATTAATATCAACGGGATATTTACCATGATTTGTGAGTTCTGTTATTTCCCGATATTTCGACCGATAGTTCTCCCGTGATCATGGCGCATGCAACTGCGTCGAAATATCGGGAAATAACAGAACTCACAAATCATGGTAAATATCCAGTTGATATTAATAATTATGTTCTCAACCATGATTGTTTCAAAAGTTATAATCAATCATCATCACGAATCTTTCCGAGATCTTGATATATTACTTAGTGCCTACCTACGCAAATATGTTGAGGTTACCTTAAAAGGTTATTCAGAGCCAAGTCAAAACATTATCCGTGACATTACCTAGGCAAAGTACACATACCTACCCACACACTGTTCACATTTTGCAAGCAATTTTATAACAATAATAGGTAGGTACTTGAAACTCATTAGCTGCTTCGCTCTCATTATACCTAGATAAAAAGTAGCCTATGTGTACTATGTATATTCCAAGTTTCATCCAAATTCGTTCAGCCGTGTGTTGTGATTTCAGGTCTGTGGATGTGGATGTGATATTGCACACCCTTCGTGATGAGTACGTCAGTAGTACACTATCTCCCTAAACAAAATGTTCACCACAAAGACGTTGGTCCTTCATAATTTTCGTTTTGTACGAAATCCTTTCTTTAAATTCAACTTGAAGATGGAACAAGCACATGGCTTACCTGATGTTAAGGCGAATGTCAAACCTCCCTCTCGCTTGCACTATTCAACATTTTTGATGATATAAAATCAATGAATTGAATTATGCAAAATAGCAAACCTTCACGGCCTAGAAAATAACAATTCAAAGGTTCAGCAATAATATAATTTTGATTCTATCACGTTTTGTTACAAAAAAAAACTGGTACCAATGTGATCAATTTTGGTAGGAAAACGTGTTGGGTTCAAAATGATATTCTTGCTGAACCATTTTATTGTTATTTTCGAGGCCGTGAAGGTTTGCTATTTTAACTACATTCAGTGATTAGATTCAGTCTGAGCGAGAGTTTCGTTTGACCTGTATAGTCGCCTTAAGTGGATGGACTTTTTCCTTTTTACTCTGAACGTCAATTCATACGGCTGATCGAATTTTAAGAATGAATTTTAAGGGATCTTCTATGCTTTAGTCATAATTCTTTGATAGTATGGTTTTTTTTGTGCCAGAAGCCATTATAAGGTGAATTGAATTTATATTTTATTGCAAAAGGGGTTGATTTGGACCAAGATAAGCCACAAGTTATGAGAACGTCAGGTAAAAATACGTGACTCAAAACTTTAAAGAAAACTTAAAGAAAGCTTTCTTTGGTGTGACGGCCCTAATAGGCAGAGCTACAATAATTATCATCATTAAGTTAAGAAGAAAGTTTTATGTACGATTCACACTAACCGGCGCGGGTCGGAGATCATCGCAGCGCATTTTAAAACATGCTAGAGGAAATTGAAACATCCACAAAGCAGTTAAGTTCCTTATTAATAAATAACTTAATAAATAATGCTGGAAGTTATCACACAGCATCATGTAACCCCAAACTAAGCAAAGCTTGTATTATGGGAACCACATGATTGATATACTACATATATACTGTTTTTTTGTAAATACATACATAGAAAACACCCAGACCCGAGACAAATATCAGCAGAACATGCAAACATTTATCCCGCAGCGGAAATCGAACCCACAACCTACTGCGTGTCAGGCGGGCCTGACAACTGCGCCACAGAGGTCGTCGTCATTTGCATGCAATTTATGCAGCTTTGAGCTTTGTCAAACACTGACATAAATAGATCCGTAAGTAGATAAAGTAGTAATAGATGCGTAAATTGCATGCAAATAAGGAACTTAACTGCTTTGTGGATGTTTTAATTTCCTTTAACATGTCATAAAATGCGCTCCAACGCGCTCCAACGCGCTCCGACGCGCGCCTTTAAGTGAGAATCGTACATAACAAAATCAAGCTATTCTATGGCTGCTTCACAAGTTTTTGAGTTAAATTACAGCGTAACTTTACACGCCAGTTCGTCAATGAAACAAACTACAAAATTCTTTGAACAAATTATTTTGACCTTCGGAAGTAATTTTACCCTTTTGTGATAACTTACAAACACAAAAACAAAGGGCTTGTTGTTCTACCGAGAATTCGTTCCACTAACACAAAATTTCAATTATTTTAACAGTGGTCACAGATTAATGAAATTATATTTGTTTCGGCACGGTATTTAAGCTATATAACTAAACGCGACTTCACTTGCGGATCAATATAAAGGTTGGCGGAAGGAGATAGATGAAAGAAAGACTAACCTGGACTCAGCGACTACTGCACCTGCCGTCACTTGGCACTCCTGATGGGTGTCCGTTAGTAGGCCGACGATCAGTTGGAGGTAGGTACTTCCAAATGCAAATAGGTACGTTATCCAAGCCTGGTAGCGCTTCTTCTCGGCTAGTTTCTTCTTCTTCTTCTTCTTCTATATATAAGCGGCCTTCGATATCTGCCGTATTACGACAGCAGTGGACGCAATCTGGTGCGGTGGCAGTAGGCACGCCAGAGCCAGAACCAAAGATAGGTAGTAGACAAGGCATGGATATATTTGTATGATATCGTAGGTACGGGAAAGCGAAAATAGCGGTTTTTCCAAAATTTAAGGAAACACGAGCGCGCACATCCACAATCGATATGGGTCGCGTCGTCGTGCAGCTACCGGCTACGAAACATTATTTGGTGCGGGTAGATAGCATAATGAATAAAAACGGTCACCTAGTAAAGGTGGCGCGAACATTGCCCCCGGCCTAAAAACCATTGGTTTTTAAGAAAAGGGAAATAGATAAGAAGTATGTATGTATATACGAGAAAAAAAAAGAAAATCTAATAATGGGGTATGTAGGTAATACTTATATTAGAACACAAACGAATATTTACAGGGAATAAAAACAATTAAACCGTAGCTGTATTCTGTGACCGTAGGCAGTTTACTGGAATGATGTACAGGTGTTGTTAGTACACAAAGACGAACTACCGGTCGATTGTATATACCGGTTTTGACTGAAGCAACTCTGCAGATCTGATACTTACCAGGGAAGAGGGATACAACAACCCCGAGTGGCCATGCCAATGGTGGTGTATTGTCAGTAATGAACTACGGAACCTAGCGTTATAGGATTTGAAGGCGTATTCCACTTTCCTCTAGATTGCAGCAAATGTAGATACTCCGGTTTCCAGCGTTTTGCGAATGATTGGACCATTTGGTCAAGTGTGGCGGTTCATCGTTAACCTTGCATGCGGAAAAATGATTAAGCGGTGTTGACATCAAAACGTGTGCGGGTGTCAAAGCAGTGAGGTCAGAAGGATCCTCCCTCACTCAGTAATGCAAGCGGACGCGAATTAATAACGCTCTCGATTTGCGTAAGAACGGTTAGCATTTCTTCGTATGTTAGTAACTGTGAACCAGTAACTCGATGGAGACGCGACTTAAAAGCCTTAACATAGATTTCGTAATGGCCACCGAAATGAGGGCTTCTAGAGTTAAGTTCCCGTGTTATTCGATTAGCGGATAGCTCGTATGAGAATGACTCGTTAAACTCATCAGAGTGTAAAAGCCTGATAATGCACCTCGGCGTTGTGGTGTAAGATAAACTCACTACCTACCTACCATGTTTTGTAAGATGCTGTTATAGCAAATAATTTAAATTCTGTCGTATTTAAATTATTTGTCCCCAAAAATATAGATGTGGTGTAAGACGCGATGTCAGCACTTATCCACACTTATACAGCTTAGGTAATAGTCAGTAAGCATTGCATGTGTCTGTAAGGGACTCCTCACCCAACCACCAACGAATAAAGACGTACTACAATGAAGGTCTATCACTGCACCGTGCCTCCCATCACCAACAAGTATCTTCCTACATTACATGGCGACCTTGCCGAAAACGAATAGAAGTGAAAACGTCCAAGCTCCACATTTTTTCCCCAAAAATATAGAAGGGAAAATGTGCTAACTGAAAAAATTATAAGAAAGAAAATGATAATTATGACGAATGAAGTTGAAGACAGAAAATTAAAATAATGAAGAAAATATTTAAGAAAGAAAAATGAAATAAATATTATGAAGAGATAATTATTAATATGAAGAAAAAATAAATGAAAATATTTAACGAAGAAAGAAAAATAAATAAATGAAAAACAAAGAAAGTTAAAAATATTGAAGAAAGAAAAATGATTTAATGAGGGAGGAAGATTTAATCAAGATGAAAGAAAAATTAAATAAAGAAAAAAAAAGAAAAATATTACTTATGAAGAGTGAAGTTTAAAAATAAAATTAATAAATCAAGAAAGAAGAAAGAAGAATTTTAATGTTGGAGGAGTCAGGGATTTCCCGGCTCAGTAGCAGTGGTGTCCAGGGTATAGCCCGGCCCAAGCAGCCTACCGGTGCAGCGTGCCAAGGTGCCCCCCTGAGCAGCGAGACAAGGACGACCTCCAGCCTTCGCCCAGAGGACAACGGCTACCATTATAAGAAGAGGACAATTTAGTGCGTTTCCAGAGTTAATTTACACGTTTGAACTAGGTAGATAAATAGGTACGTAAAATATAGATAAGGTCAGTAAGATTAGTCAGAAAAAAAAAAAAATTGTTTTGTAATGTGATTGGAAATAATAGGTAAAAGAATTTGCTTTTAAAGTGGTATAGATATTTTGAGTAAGTTTTATTTTAGTTTTTCGATATGGAGTTAGAAAATTTTGATATAGAATCGGCGATTTCCTTTTTGCCAGTAATGACTGGACAAGAGGAAATAACCAGAGCCCTAATAAATAATATTGAGTTTTACGATAGTTTGTTGAACGATACAGGAAGGAAATTTTTGATTTATTTTGTCTTGAAAACCAGACTTTCTCAGGTAGGAAAATTTTATTTAAAAACGGATTATAGTTGTGTGAAGGAACTGATTGAGGATATGAAAAAATATTTGTTGCCACGTAAATCTCACGTATGCTTAAACATACAATTATTAAATTGCAAGCAAGGGAACAGGACGATTGAAGAATTTGGAAGAGAGATCGAACATCTTTTAGTTGAATTGACTCTATCACAGGTAGATTATCTAGGTAGGAAGGAAAGTCGTGATATTTTATTTCCGATAAACGAGAAGACCTCAATTCATTGTTTTATAAATGGTCTTACTAACCCTCATTTACAGCTTTTCATGAAATGTCGAGAATTTGAATCTATTAGTGAGGCAATCCAGGTGGCGACAGAAGAGCTAGTTATGATGGAAATATCTGACAGAAATAGAGTCAAGAGTTTTGAGAGTAAAAGAAAATATTTGGAGGAAATTGATGTGAGCAAAATTAAATTAGAGAAAAAGCAAGCAGTGTATCATGCGCTTCCCACAAAGTTCCAATTTCAGCAAGCGCAGCGTAATCAAACACCCGATGCACCGAGTCATCGTGACACACATTCCTCACCTTCTAAGTGCACAAATATTGATAAAGTTAGAAAGAGCGTAATGAAATGTGAGCCCCATTCTAATGATGCGAGCAAATCGATAAACGAAATAAATAATGAATGTTTGGTAGGCATGAAAGAAAAATTGAACGTTGAATGAAAGTAAAAATTTGCAAGAAAAATCTGATTTAGGGAAAATATTTTGTGAAGACAGAATTCATATGAATATGACAGAGGAAAAGTATGCAATGAAATTGAAAAATGGAAATAAATTTCGAGAGAAAGGATAAGGAATGAGCTTTATTTTGTTTGTAAAACCGACTTTAATAACTTGATTTTAATGACTTTTGACGCTCCCAGGTATGCGCAACCTGTGGTGCATAAGACAAGACTAACTTACGTTATTTTTAAGGACATTAAAAATAAACTATATAAGAAGGTTTAGTAGTAATAATGAAAGGTATTTGAAGAATGAAAAGGATTTGAAAAGATAATTTAGAGTGAAATGATAATATTAAATAGCATTACGTTACGTAAACGTTACGTAAACTTTTAAAGAATAGGTTAAAATATTATTAAATTTTATATTATTAAAGTGAAAATTCCTAGCCAGGGACCCACTAACTCATTATCCAGGAACCCACTAACCCATTATCCAGGAACCCACTAACCCATTATCCAGGAATCCATTATCCAGAAACCCTTTACCAGGAATCCATTATAATAAGATGGTTAGTACCTCTTATATAATTTGTATCCAGGAACCTATTTTAATAAGATGTAGTCTATAATTTGTATTACTTAGTAGGTAGTATGCAGGTACCCATTAAATCAATCATATTATAAGAAAGTAGGTATCATAAAATATTGAATTGAAAGTAGGTATAGTATTAATTAATGTCTGTACTTTTTTTTCATACATATAATGTTTTTGAAACATCTTATTTTTTACATCGAAATTATTTCCAATTTTTTTTTTTTTTTAGAATTGTAAAATTCAACAAATCATTTTGTAAGGACTAATATAAGTACTTGTGTTTTTTTTATCGATATTACTTATTAGAGTTTCTACAAATATGCATTGTTATTTTAAGGTTTATAATTAAAAAATAGTAAGGTACTGAAGGTATTAACAGTTAAACTTTTAATTAAACATATTGGATGATGTTTTGTATAACAATTATAACTTGGTAGGTACGTTAAGTTTACGTTTAAGTTTCAATTACTTATGTTTTGTTTTGTATACAATCAACTAGTCCTACTATAATAATACCAATCAATAGAATAAAATATAGATGTGGTGTAAGATAAACTCACTACCTACCTACCATGTTTTGTAAGATGCTGTTATAGCAAATAATTTAAATTCTGTCGTATTTAAATTATTTGTCCCCAAAAATATAGATGTGGTGTAAGACGCGATGTCAGCACTTATCCACACTTATACAGCTTAGGTAATAGTCAGTAAGCATTGCATGTGTCTGTAAGGGACTCCTCACCCAACCACCAACGAATAAAGACGTACTACAATGAAGGTCTATCACTGCACTGTGCCTCCTAACATACCACAAAGTAACATCTTCCTACATTACAGCGTGACAGACATCGCTTGACAGTAGTTAGCTTAACGTGTACTACGCGTACTACCATACTACGAAATAAACAAAGATAGGCCTTGATCGAGCGGACACCGAGTTTTCTGTATGAAGTTATTGAAAAAAAACCAGTGTAGTCGACTGCAGTGAGCACAAATGCCTTTAAAATTTGCGTCTCTGCAAAATTAAGAACTTTAGCGATAAACGTAATAGAAGACGGCAGTTTTATAATGAAACGGTACACATACACTATCGTTCTAAGAAGTATCAAGAAGTAGAAACACAAGTAAAAGCGACAACACGTAGAAATGCGATGCGATAGATGAAGTAGAGGGCTATTTGAATCTTCCTTCGGGAGTGAAACAGGGAGTGACATAATTTTCTTACGTTCCGGTAATTCTATATCAGTTTTTGCTTTAAACTGTATATCAGATACCGGAAGTGAGTCGATGACCTCAGATGATTTATTTTTACATTTAACTAGCTGAGAGCCCCCGGCCTTGAGAAGCTCGCGGGGTTTTAATTTTTGCACAACAATATCTAAGTCAGCTTCTTCTATAAATGAACATAAGGCCGTGCTGGTATGAGCAATAACAGGTGGCGTGGAAGTTTTGATACTTGCTTCATCGGCTACGTGCGCAGAAGCAAGTGGAGCGTTTCCAATGATAATAAAACCAAAAATGGTTTCAAATGCGGTTGGTGCACCGGGTGGGCCATATGCGCGGCCTGATAACAATAGTTGCGAAAAGAGCGGTGCCCCAATAAGAATGTCAATTTCTGATGGCGAGGCGAAACTATCATCTGCTAGCGGTAAGCGGTCTAAGTAGGACAATAGTGATAAATTTATTTTAGCGGTGGGCATATTATCGGTAATGCGTTCAACTACGTAAGCATCGAGTGACATGGAATTATTATTAAATCTTGATGTCAAAACCAATGATGTAACCCCCTTTACAGGATTATGTGCCGAGTCAATTCCCCTGACAGACATATCACTGATCTTTGTAAATGTTGAGTTTAATTTCTTGCAACATTTAGCAGTAATAAAATTGCTTTGAGAACCTGTGTCAATTAGAGCTCGCACTTGATGCCTATGCCCGGTTATATCAGTTGCATAGACTTGAACCGTACCCAATAAACATGTGCTATTTGAGGGCGAAAATGGTGGCATATTATTACAAAGCGACACATTGTTTTGTTGGTGCGAGCTATGTTCATTCATGTGATCTACAGGATCGGACTCAGGCGTAAAGCCCGATGGGGCAGCGTGGTGCGGCACTGCCGCGTCGTCGGAGGCGGAGGAGGAGCGCGCTGGAACGCGGTACTGCGGTGGTGTAGGCGCACGTTGGGCTATATAAGCGGGCGAGCGGGGCAAGTCATTATTCAGGATATTTTTTCGGCATAACATAGAATGATGTTTGCATCCACAAAACCGACAGGTAAACTTCGAGTTACACGCAGTATTACTATGAGTAACACTTAAACAATTAGAGCAACCATTGTTCTCTTTAATAAAGTTAAATCGTTCATCTATAGACCAAGCACTATATTCCGGACACTTGTATAAAGTAAAATGATCGGTTTGCTTACAGAGCGGGCATGGCCGCATGGGGCTAATGACTGTAAAGGAATGAGTAGACCTACTGCTATTAGTCTCATTTGCGCTACTGCGATTATACGATGTCGAGGTACGGTCTAAAATCTTACTCTGTTCGCGAATAAATTTAATTAAATCATCATACGAGGGTACAACCACATCACGATGGTACATTTCAAACGAGCGCGCAGTGGTGGAATCTATTTTCTTCAAAGCAAGATGTAACAACATAAAGTCCGATAAATCATCAAGTTTAAGCGATTTTAAGCTTGACACCGCGGTACAAAATTTGTCGAGAAACGCATTCAAGTTCTTAGAAGTTGCACTGTATGATTTATAATCCAACATCTGATCAAGATAAGCCGCGGCAAGGTTACGTTTATCCTCATACATATCGACCAGAGTACTCCATATAGTACGGTAATTATCGGCGTTCGGTACAATACCTGAACATGCGGCTAGTGCACGACCAGAAAGTTTATTGATTAAATATTGTACGCGTTCATGATCCGTCAGTTCCGAATTTTCGTGAATTGTTCATTTGAACGACTCATAAAATATAGGCCATTTAATCGGTTCACCACTAAATTCCATGAGCTCAAGTTTAGGTAATTTTACGAACTTGCGCTGCGGTAAAACATCAGCGTCAGTCATTTTGCTGAACTTACTAGAAGCGTTTATTTTTTCGACAACAAACTTACAACGACAATACATATCTTCGAATGAACTTATAGATTTATAATTGACCTTAAAAGCGGGATTTAATGACAATTCCGTGACGTTCAACTTATCGACAATATCACTGAATTCCGATCGCAAGCGTTCCATAGAAATCATGCCAAACAAAAACGTATCTTTACTAATTTCATTCGTAAAAGCACTTAGTGACTGATTGTAAACCTCCTGTAAACGTGAGAATATAACATCGCGTCTACCAATCAATGTAAGACGAGTTACTTCGGCAGGATGAAGTTCCTGAGCATCTGCGAATGCCTCTTTATCTTTGATATTACGCGTAGTCATTTTTGATGTCACCTGTTCAATTAATGACTACAACACACAAGTAAGCATGCGACGTAAACACCTGAACCGGTTTCTTAGTTTTCTAGCCAAGCGATTTCGATGAGACCAATAGGTCTGAGTAGATATAACGCTCGCCTTACCGATTCACATAACAAAGGAAACCTAACTGCCTATGCTTTAAAGATATTGTTATTTTATTCAACAAAATAAGCTATCGGAAAGTGGAATGAAATGCTTAAGTGTACCTATTTAAGTAAAAGTTTGCCGAAGTATAAGGCGATTCTACTTAATTCGAAAGGACTGATAGAACGCACTGACTACGGACGGTATGTGTAAGTACCTGCCGTGCTTGCTTATTACAAAATGGCGAATAGCGAGGGTATGTCGCCAACGCAATACCGTTGACTGAGTTTTGTTTTATGAAATGACGAAGGAGTAAATATGGAATAATTACGTTTTCAATAAACGTAGGAAAAGATCACCAAATACTTTTGAGCTAAGTATCCGGGCTCTAAGGACCAAATAATGTTTAGGCACGGTAGTTAAGCTATATAACTAAACGCGACTTCACTTGCGAATCAATATAAAGGTTGGCGGAAGGAGATGGGTGAAAGGAAGACTAACCTGGACTCAGCGACTACTGCACCTGCCGTCACTTGGCACTCCTGATGGGTGTCCGTTAGTAGGCCGATGATCAGTTGGAGGTAGGTACTTCCAAATGCAAATAGGTACGTTATCCAAGCCTGGTAGCGCTTCTTCTCGGCTAGTTTCTTCTTCTTCTTCTTCTATATATAAGCGGCCTTCGATATCTGCCGTATTACGACAGCAGTGGACGCAATCTGGTGCGGTGGCAGTAGGCACGCCAGAGCCAGAACCAAAGATAGGTAGTAGACAAGGCGTGGATATATTTGTATGAGAGGACCAGAGGAGGTGGATCTCGAAGATTTAGGTAGGTACGTAGGTACGGGAAAGCGAAAATAGCGGTTTTTCCAAAATTTAAGGAAACACGAGCGCGCACATCCACAATCGATATGGGTCGATCGCAGACTGTTGCCGCGTCGTCGTGCAGCTACCGGCTACGAAACATTATTTGGTGCGGGTAGATAGAATAATGAATAAAAACGGTCACCTAGTAAAGGTGGCGCGAACAATATTAGTGAATCTATTGGAAAACATATTTTCGCAGAAAAACCGTCCATTTTATTGGCTTTCAATCATCTCTATCATCACCTGCCCTTATCTTCCACTCTAGGTGGGGTCGGCACAGCTCACTCCTATCAGCCGTTGACTCTGAATTTACTCCTTTTACACTCATCCTCTCTTACAAAATCACCCATCGCTTTGTTGACCTCCCTCTACTCCTACATCTTGTCACATTCATACTCATCAATCTTTAAGTAAAGTAGCTTTTATCCGTTCTCCGTTATCCGTTCTATTACATGCCCATATCATACTAGTCTACCACTTTTCACCTTATCTGCCACAGGTGCCACTTTAAAGCTTCCCGTGATATCATCATCATCATCTAAAGCTTATGGCAGTTCGCTGCTGGACATATGCCTCTGATATACAAATTTCTTATTTTATTTTTCGCTGTCACATCCCACATCCATCTTGACATTAGCATCTCAGTCGCATGAACTTTTCTGTCGCTCTATTTATTGCCCAATACTCTAATCCATACAATGCTACAGGTCTGATGACTGTCTTCCTTATTTTGGAAAAGCAAACCAAGGTAGATATTATTTTAGTATTAGAAAATGTCTTTGCTATTTCTGTCGTAAAGCAGTATTGCTGTATTTCTATTTGAAGGGTGTGACTGGTAAAATTATAGGCACAAGTGGCTTATATATCACCTTCTTGCATCAAGTTGATGGACGCAAGTCAATATATCGTACACTGCATTCCCTTCACTTAATGCACTACCCAAGCATGCGTGATGTGCGATGCAATGCTTTGTGATTTGTAAAAATTACCACAAAATTACCACTAAACATTAGTTGGACCATGTGCTTGATCCAATTTCAGGTACCATAAAATTCATCTATATAACAACGTTAAAAGAGAATAATGCTCACCAAATTTAGCAGATAAACATTAGTAACAGTTCTCATTCTCCTGTTATTAGTAAGTGTGGCTATCACCATACAGTTCCCGGATATTGATAAGCAGAATATGAGGAGGTAAGGCGGCAGCATGAACCTCCACTCGTTGGATGGAGACACCCTGGCTGTGGTCATCATGCTAGTGTTTTGGACTGCAGCGAAGGGGAATATGGTACTTTCTACCTCTCTTCTAAGGAGATAGGAACTGTTCGATACGAGCTCCTCCATTTTATCTGAAACAATGCAATATAGGAATACAGCAATGCAAATAAGAATACAGGTATGCAATATAAGAACACAGGGATGCAATATACATAGGAATACAGAAACGCAATATAAGAATGCCGGATAACTTAATTGAGAGACGTGGTAAAAGTAATTGCTGAGTGAAATTAGAGTTGGGCTGGTCATATTGCTAGGCTTGATAGAAGTCGATGGACGAGACGAGTCCTCGAATGGAGACCTTGGACGAACAGAAGACCAAGGGTTCGTCCACCGAAACGATGAGTGGTCGACATAAAAGAATACGCGGGCTACCAGTGGATGGCAAAGCAACTAACCGTCGTGCATGGAAAGGAATGGGAGAGGCCTACGTTCAAAAATTGTCATTCAATTTCCGGGGATGATGATGATGAATGCAATATAGAATTCATGATAAACTAGCTTCTGCCTGCGGTTTCTCTCGCAAGGTACCGGGATAAAAAGTAGTCTGTGTGTTAATCTAGGTCACATACTATGTATATTCGCAGTTTCATCCAAATCCGTTCAGTAATTTTTGCGTGAAAGAGTAACAAACATTCATCCATACATCCATACAGACATCCATACTTACAAACTTTCGCATTTATAATATTAGTAGGAAGTAGGACTAGCTTCCGTCCGCGGCTTCGCTCGCGTGGTACCGATATAAAAAGTAGTTAATGTGTTAATCCAGGTCATGTAATTCCAAATTTTATCCAAATCCGTTCAATAGTTTTGCGTGAACGAGTAACAAACATTCATCCATTCATACATCCATACTCACAAACTTTCGGATTTATAATATTAAGTAGGAAGTAGGACAGTAGGATTATTTAAATTATATATTTTAAAGTAGGATAGTAATTATCTTAATAAGTCACTAACGCCTAATTGAATCTCGATCGCAACGAAGAATTCTTGAGTTAATTCCCAAGGGGTAGTGAGGTAGACTAGAACCTTGAGTGCAGTGAGGGATTTAAAAAAAACTTTATTTCAGACAACACGATTATTTAGGGGTTTACCTAATAAAAATATAATCTTTATCCCCGAGGGTAGCAACTCTTATTTTCGCATTTTCAGTGAGACAATAAGAGCACGACTAACAAAATCCTAATTATATTGCGAAATTGAGTTGTTAGTATGAAAAAAAAAATTTTTTTCTGCTTGTTGATCCTTCAGCCCTCAACTACTCAATCCATATTTCATTTAATTTCATATGCACGTTGTCAGGGGTATAGAAAAGGACTTTTCATCGTACCTTTCATCCATAAAATAGTACGGTTCCCAAGGAATAGAAAAATTACTTCTAGACCCTCATCCGGAATAACAAAGCGTAAATGCTACTTTTTATTCGGGTAAAACGCAAGTGAAGCTACAGGCTAGTTTCAAATAAAAACGTTAGTTCTTTTTAACTAAGAATAGAAGCAAGCTCAACATGAGTAAATGGGGCTATATTGAGGAGTCGGTGACGTGCTGCAAATGTGGTACAGATCCTCAGACTAATCACGTTTGCTGGTCTGCCCATTGTGTCCTACTAGCTGCACTTTAAATGATGTTTGCTCGACCACTGAAAACGCCAAGATTTGGCTAAATTCTGGGAGCGTAAGCTATAACAGCCATCTTATGGAAAAAAAATTGAATGTATCATAAGAAGACTGAGAATTACACTAATCCTACTTCCTATCCTATCCTACTAATAATATAAATGCGAAAGTTTGTGAGTATGGATGTATAGATGAACGGATGAATGGATGAATGTTTGTTACTCTTTCACGCAGAAACTACTAAACGAATTTAGATGAAACTTAGAATATACATAGTTTTTGACCTGGATTAACCCATAAGTACTATTTATCCAGGTACCACGCGAGCGAAGCCGCGGACGGAAGCTAATATTATAAATGCGAAAGTCTGTGTGTGTGAGTATGTTTCTGGTCGCTTCACTCCGAAACAGCTGAACGGATTTGGATGAAACTTTGAATATACATAGTTTATGACCTGGATTACCACAAAGGCTTTTCATCCCGGTTCAAGGCGAGCGAAGCCGCGGACTGAAGCTAGTAAATAAATAAACAATCGCACAGAGCTGCTAAGTGTCAGTGCAAACGGGCCACACGCGACAGCCACAAACGCCGCGACTAGAAGCTAGAAGCCACGACGAGTGGCGGCTTCAAGTGTCAACCGTGTGTCTTGAGTCCATAAAAAATATAGACATGGAAACTGCAAGAAATATGCCAGTGGCCGCGTTTTCTGGCTGTTGCGTGTAGTCCGTTTGCGCCGACACTAAAACGTATCTTAATAAAGACAGATTTATAAGAGCAAAATATTTACCTTTTTATCTAAGTACAAATTAATTGAAGGAGAAAAGTTAACGAATATTATTTATCAAATTGCCTCTGGCTACTATTTTCACAACGTCTTTATTTTTTCGAATCGAATAATACCTGAAGATAACATGATAAAGTCATGTTAAATTTGTTTTTGAACATTTTTACCATTGGATATGTATGATGCGCAATTATAAAAGTAATTACAATTTGATAAGAATTTTATTTATTGTTTTTTTTAATCCGTCATCATCATCATCATCATCATCATCATCAGCCTATAGCAGTCCACTGCTGGACATAGGCCTCCCCTAATGAGCGCCATTGCGCCCTGTCCTGAGCTCGATGCATCCAGCTTCTACCAGCAGCCTTTCGCAGATCGTCACTCCACCTGGCCGGAGGGCGTCCTACACTACGTTTGCCGAGCCGCGGTCTCCACTCAAGAACTCGTTTACCCCATCGGTTATCGGTTCTTCGGCAGATATGGCCAGCCCACTGCCACTTCAGCTTGCTAATTCTCTGAGCTATGTCGACAACTTTAGTTCTATGTCGGATAAACTCGTTACGGATTTTATACTTCAGAGAAACCCCGAGCATAGCTCGTTTCATAGCTCGCTGAGCGACTTTAATCTGGTGGACTAGCCGTACTGTGAGTGTCCACGTTTCGGCTCCGTATGTCACACGTTGGGGTGTACAGGGTTCCAACCCCTATCTTCGGAACCCAAGCCAACCTCACCCTGCTAAACAACGAACGGAGCTCTGGCGGCCGACTGATTGGGGCATAGCACAGTTTACATCGGCACAGCTAAATCCCCTGGCCACTGACGGGCAGCAGCGTCGGTGGTGCGAGAAGCTGTGCCCTGCGATTCCCAACCCGCATGCCCAGCGTGGGGATTATGGGTATATCCCCCTTTATTAGGGGAAGCCTATGTCCAGCAGTGGACTGATATAGGCTGATGTGGATGTAGATGTCACGACAGGTAGGACGCACTGATTGAAACGTTTATAGTTGTAAGTTAACAACAAAAAAAAAAAGTAAAAGACAAAGGTGCAACTGCGGATTGATTTTAAAGATTAGTTACATAGTTCGTCTAAGTATTATGTAATTTAATTGGATAACATTCGAGATAGGTACCTTTTTTTGTTGAATTCTTTACCAGGTGTAGGTACTTCTAGGTTAGGTTTCAAGAAATAAGATAGTAGTAGTGAGGTACTCTGCTATTAATATAATAAATTGGTATTCATTATGCATAACAATCATGGAAAACAAATGTTAGGTGGTCATTGCAAAATTAGCGTTAACGTTTTTATTTTTATACTCCTTGATTGCAATTACGATCCTATTTCCGCTCATTTTTTTTTTTTGCTCTATTTGGACAGACAAGTCTTCTGACCATGAGACCACTAACGTTAACGTTTTTATTTTTATACTCCTTGATTGCAATACGATCCTCTTTCCGCTCCATTTTTTGTTTGCTCTATTTGAACAGACAAGTCTTCTGACCATGACGTATTCTGACGCTTATGGAGTCTCCCATATTATTTTGTACCTAGCGTTGTCTGTAGGGTTTTTTCTTTATATATTTCGTCTATCTAATCTATCGTGATATTAGTCAAATCATCAGTCTTCAGTCAAGTCAAGTCCTAATAAAACAATGGCAGATATTATAATAAAACAATCGACAAAAATTCCCTCATCCGAGAAGTCCTGTTTAACATTGTTATTTAATTTCACTACACTGGGCGCAATGGCGCTTATTAGGGGAGGCTTATGTCCAGCAGTGGACTGATGATGATAATGATGATGTGCCTTCTTACTAACGTACTCGTAGATTAGGTAAAGCGTCAACATAGGTAAATCAGAAAAAAATAGAAAAAAATATTAAAAAAAGCACTGTTTAAAAAATCCCGCCTGTGATTCCCGCCTTTCACTACATATCTGACATTATATTTTTAAGTGATTTCAAAAAAAGGATTGATGTAAATTAATAAAGTTGAAGATTCAGTATTTATTTATTTATATTTATTTATTTATTTATTTAGAAACAACATAACATCATAACAGGTTTTTTTTTACCCTAAAGCGATGGTATATGTATTCAGATAGGTATATAATATAAAATAATACATTAAGATATGTAGTTACTAGGCAGTAATCAATCTAAACATTTAGTTTCAATGACTACCTGTGCTATTTGTAGGAGTCTCGGCAGGTTATTGTTAAAAATATCCACACTGTTCGCGAGTGACATAGTAAGTAAATTAGTAAGTAAAGGTTTAATTGTAAGTAACTAAGTAATTTTTTTTTCTTTTGTTTAAGTTTGAAGGTTCTCAGTTTAGTTGTATCTTATTTTTAATTTTGTGTGGGTTGCTCATTTTTAAGTTTACAATTCCGTCGTTTAATTTAAAATATTTTTTACGTTGGTTCCTCCTGTTTACATACTTCCTGGACCCATTTAAAATTGAATTAAATACACCATCCCCAAGAATATTTTTCTTTATAGTTGTTTTTTTTTATTTAAATTATTAAGGCAGTCATCGAACTCAACATTCTACCAGTAAAACCGAATCTACATGGAATTACTAAGTAAAGGCTTGGTTACATATTTATATTCCAAATATAAACCTATTCAGATATTTTTGCACGCGATATTTGCCTTCGCGCGCGGTATTGGCTTATCCACACTTCAACCCTTGTCAACAGGTTTTGACAAACGCGAAATTGTTTAATGACTTTTTATCTGAATATGGATTCAGAATTGAGAGATGTAGGCGGTTTCAGGGGTGTAAGGGGTACCAATCTCCATCTTCGGAACCCAAGCTGACCTCACCTGCCCATGGCACTCTGCTAACAACAAACGGGGCTTTGGCGGCCGATAGACTGCGGCATAGCACAGCCTAAGTGCCTAAACTCACTATAGCGGAAATTATGCGACGTAAGTTCCGCAGTTGATTTTGATAAGTTTGGCTGTACGCCATAACGCAACGTAATTTTAGCATAATGTGTCATCTGTAATAGGGATGATGCCTGGTTAGAAAAATAATAATTCTAATTAGTCCGTCAAATAGATTATCAAAAACTATTGGACTAATTATAATTTTTCAGGCATCTAGCCTATTCAAATAGCATTGCAGGCGTAATCATGCCGAACTTTCGGTCGCGTAACTTCAGCATAGTATGCATCACGCCTTAGTGTGTACGCCCACGACCGATAATCGGTGAACGATTTTTGTACGAGAAAAATGAAACGTACTGATTGCATGCACTATTGCAATCAGTACGTTTCATCGCCTGCAATGCTATTTGAATAGGCTAGATGTCTGAAAAATTATAATTAGTCCAATAGTTTTTGATAATCTATTTGACGGACTAATTAGAATTATTATTTTTCTAACCAGGCATCATCCCTATTACAGATGACACATTATGCTAAAATTACGTTGCGTTATGGCGTACAGCCGAACTTATCAAAATCAACTGCGGAACTTACGCACACGTCCTAAAAAAAGTTGGTCAGTTATAATACTCAGGAAAAATAGTCTCCGATTATCGGTTTTACAAAAATCGATCACCGATTGATTCTCGGTTGTGTAGGCACCCTAAACCGACTGTCAGTAAAGTCGGCGTGTGGATTTTAGGCATATCAATATTTTTATTAAGAGATGCCTATGTCCAGCTATGGACTGATATAGGCAGCTGTTTTTGTGTGGCTTTAGACATGTGTTTTAGAGGGTAAGTGAATTACATGAAAGTAAATAATCCTCGCATAGTATAGCCCGGGGGGAACTAAGAGAGTTTCAGTTTTAGTTTTAGTTTGAGTTTGGATGTCCTATTACTAAGGGTATTCACTAATAACAAGGGGTTATGTTGTTATAAGTTATATAATTACTATCTACAAGGTATAAGCCTACATAACATTATGTAAGTTAATTTAAATGTTGCGCGTTCCACTAGTTTATTCCTCTTCCTAGTTTTAACCTTGATTTTATTATAATAGGGTATGTTAACCTTTCTGGCTACATATTTAAAAGTTTATTATTACAGATTACCAGATTATCTAACCTATGGTCCATTTTTCGCTGGTTAAAACCAAGGAGTTTTATTATCAAGTATTTATTGATTCCATAACCGAATAAAAGTATAATTTGAATTTAGAAAATCCCATAAAGACTAGGTAAAAAAATTACACCAACTATTTTCTAAATTCAAATTATATCAATAAGCTAGCTAGATTTCGAATTTGAAATTGGAACTAGAGCGACTCAGAACGTTGCATTATGATGTTGCACTAAAAATACAAAGAGACTACTAATTATGTACTTAACAGGTAGTAAAAAGACATTCAGAAAGTTTTTATTTAAAATAACTTCTGATTTATGCGGTCTTAATCCGGACATATCGCAGACAAAATCACTCGTAGATATCTAGGATTGCGGAGCGATCCATGCCAAGTCAAGCGTAGTATATACCTTTACCGGAACCAACTCGGGCATTTTTCAGCCCTCTATGGCTTCGTTACAGCTTACAGTACGATGCTGGAAATTATGCCACAAGAACGTGATACAGATTTTACTCCAATTGCAAAATTTTGTGTCTGAAGCCATTAGTTTTCAAGATATGCGTCATAAAAATCCATATTTTTTTTTAAATTTTGCCGCACACAGATTCATGATCACCAAAAGTCAAAAGCGCTCACATGTGAACTTTTTATTCGTTATTCAAATTCAAAATAATTGAGTACCCGGCTTTATAACTATTAGCTCGGCCATAAAGGTTAGTAAATGGAGGTTTTAGTATGATGTTAGTTTACTCCTTGTTGTTGGAGTTATTGAGCGAAATAGGAATTATATGAGCAGCTTTAATATTAAATATTCAATTTATTAGCTTCTTATCAATGATTTGGTGCAAAATAGGCAGGTAATAATAACTTTAATTAATTATTTCAAGATGATTAAATAAGCAAGGTTTATTGAGAATATTTTACTTGATAGTACACCATTACGTCGCTAATTGGAGCCAATATCAGAGGGATTGATAGAATACGTAACTGTGAGCAGTGTAGAAGTGTACACATACGAAAATTCTAGTTTCATATGTGTTACATATATTTTAAGTAGAATGTTAGCCTCGTTTTTTATTGTTCAGATAGTGTGAAAAGTAGAGTACTAGGTACATTCGGGGATAAAACTGACTTCTTTAATATAAAAGTCAAAGTAAAAGTTATTTATTGTGTAATATGGGTTAGTAACAGTTCTATTTATATGATACAGTACATTGAGCGTAGTACATACTCATGCAATATTTATGTGTATGCATTTTAACACTATGCATATTAACTATTAGGTAAATTAAATGTGATGCAAATTAATCTTAATCCCCAAAGAGCAGTCTTCTCTTTCGCTATTTATAAAAAACAAAACAAACGAACATCTTCACGACTTTTTCCCCATTATGGATATCTTCAGATATTGCTCAGTCCGCAAAGCTATTGAGGATACCTTAACGGGGGTAGTCAGAGGCAAGTCCAAACATTACGTTCGATACATGACCACTTTTTGCAAGCAGCTAGCATTCCACGTGACAGGTTGCAAGCCCATCGCCGTTTTTTATTGGAACGTTAACCTAGCACATACCTTTAGAACTTTTTAGTTTGAAGGCATGCTGGTTTCCTCACGGTGTTTTCCTTCACAGTTTCGAGCTCGTGGTAATTACGCACATAAATTTTTCGAAACGAAAAATCCATTGGTGCACGGCTGGGATTCGAACCCACGACCTCCAGATCTTAAGTCGGGGTACATCCCACTAGGCCACCACGGCGCTAAGATTTTTATATATCCCAAAAATTTCGACTCAGGCGGGATCTTGGATTATTCAAGCGGGAATCTTAGATTTTCCCTGAAGTGTGGGCAAACACTTATAAAACAAAAAATTACCACGGCGCTATTTATATGCGAATACTTATGCTATTTGGTAATAATGTTTGGATTCTAGCATTTTAGTTAGCATTCTCAAAGTTATTTAGCATTGTTTGGCATTATCTGCACCATATTTCAGCATTTTCAAAGAAAATGTCATATCATATATACATTTTCAATCAAATTATTTCGAGACGACCTCTGTGGCGCAGTGGGCGAAGGTCCGCCTTAGACTAAGAAGGTTGCGGGTTCGATTCCCGCTGCGGGCCAAATGTTTGCATGTTCAGCAGATATTTATCTCGGGTCTGGGTGATTTTATATGAATGATTTGTATATATTTACAAACAAAAAAATGTATATATATAATATATCAATCACATGGTTCCCATTACACAAGCTCTGCTTGGTTTTGGGCTACATGATGTTGTATGATACTCCAGCATTATTTATATTTATACATATTTCAGTAGAAGATTATGTCAAAAAATATTAAAATACGACTTACAATACATTTTCTTTATATTTTTTTTATTATTTAAATAGTCACAGGTAGAATAATAAGCCTTTTCATATAATAATTTCTTATGTCTTACTTTAATACTGCCATATTTGATGTATCTAATAAGAATTGTAGGTAGATCATTGTAGACACGAACAGCCATACATAATACACTCTTGTTAAACAACGCAATCCTATTTTCAGAGTAGACTGATTTTGTTATTATTACATCTGCTCTTTAATTTCACACAAATAATAAAATAAAATAATCTTTATTTGGATTTTTTTTTTAAATCACATAGCATCATGTAGCCCCAAACTAAGCAGAGCTTGTATTATGGGAACCACATGATTGATATACTACACATTTTTTTTTGTAAATACATTCATTGTATTCATAGAAAACGCCCAGACCCGAGACAAATATCTACAGAACATGCAATCATTTGTCCCGCAGCGGGAATCGAACCCGCAGCCTTCTGCGTCTCAGGCGGACCTTCGCTCACTTCGCCACAGAGGCCGTCAACTTAAACATAATTTACAAAAACTAAGATTAAAAACGATGATATCTGCGTAAAATATTACAGTGTCGCGGATATCAACGCCCTCCTTTGAAATTGTGGTGCATGTTTCAAAAATATACTTCATCATTATCATCATCATCTACAGCACGACTTCACCCACTGCTGGATATAGGCCTCCTTTTGTCTGTGCCGATCCCCTCGGTTCAAAGCTCATCTCATCCATTTTCGGTCCACGATGGGTGCAATATTGTCCTCCCATCTTGCTGCTGGACGACAAAATATACTTACCTACACTTAATTTACTTAGAAACCAAAGTATACAAACTTACATGGATACAAGGAAAGAGTGAGAATGATGGGTGTGTGATGTGAGTGTGAGTTTCCATTTACATTTACAGTGGTTAAGTCACTGCACTCAGGATTCCAGGTATTTAATTCTCCGAACATCCTGACGCTTGGGTATTAAATATGGCGCCGTTGGCGTAAGACCTTGTTCTAAAAAGGTTGGACCGGTGGGTAAAACTTTGTACTATAGTGTTTTACCTCATTGAGTTAAAAAAAAAATACCACCTTATATTTTGTAGTTAGGTTATGTTGTTAGAAAAATATTGAGTAAGAAAGAAAAACCAAACGCATTTTCGGATTTCTTATAAAATGCACTGTCAGCCAAGAAAAAGACATTTGTATAAAAACAAGTTAATTTTATTCGACTCTATTTCCGAACAGGAACCTTTTCCAAATTAACTTACCGAATCATTGTCGTAAGATATTGTGAAAATTAAAAAAAAAACTCTGTTCCATAAAACTACTATGAAGCGCCATTCGCCACAATATTGAGTCCATGTATACCATTCGAACTTACAGGGAAATACCAACTCCGTTCTTATTTCAAATAGATTTTTCATAAGGTTTTGGTAGAATGATGATACCACAGATTACCACTTTGCATCGAATTGCATGCATGAACTCAATGTGATGGCGAATGACGTTTTCATTTTTTTAAACCGTAAATGCAATTGTTTTTTCTTTCCAAATAAACCTATGGTTTCCTAAGAACAATACCCTGTAACTACAAAAAAAGGTGGCTTCGCTCAATGAGGTAAAATTTTGACCCACCCTGTGTATGAACTTATTTTGTCAATACTCAATACACAATCATTTATTGCGTTCCATAATGTAAATATACAAGTGTTAACATATTTTCAGTGTGATCATTAAAGACCCTGTTGGGCACAACAATAGTAAATAGGAGAGAGGAGGACGTCATAGTTATAGTCACATGATAATATTAAAGGAGAATGCCGTCTGATGTATGGCGCTCGGTACCAAGACTAAAGTGAGTGCGTCAAAAAAATATCCAATAAGTTTTTAGTCGATTCTACTGTCAAAATAATAATAAAAAATACAACCGAATTGAGAACCTCCTCCTTTTTTTAAGTCGGTTAAAAATGAGGGTTATTGCCATAGTTACACTTTACATCAATGTTTATTGCCATAGCAACGTATTTATCATCGGTTGTTGTAGTCTAATGGCGGCGTGCAACGGAAACCAAATCAACAAAATATATTTTTACTTTTTTATTAACCGAGTCGGTGTGTAAAACTAAAGAAAATGTTAATGTCATTTATAAAATATAATACATTTTATGGGATTCGTTCAGTTTTGACGCAATTGGTACGGGTTCTCGGCATTCTCCTTTAAATAGATAAATTGAAGTCAATATTTACTTAGTCAATATTTAGATAGGTATATTACAATTCGTCTGAAGTATGACGTTAACTAAATAAAGTTTAAAGGTATATAGTGGCGAGAGTTTTGAAGACATTTGCCATCATCATCATCAGGCTATAGCAGTCCACTGCTGGTCAAGGGGCTCACCCAATCAAAGAGTAAAGTAATAGACCATAAAGGAACACCCAATGAACCCTATTGCGCCGTGTCCTCAGCCCAACTCAGCTACTAGCTAGCAGCCTTTCGCAGATCGTCACTCCACCTGGCCGTCCTGTATTGCGTTTGCCAAGAAGCGGTCTCCGCTCAAAAACTCGTTCACAATAACGGTTATCGGAAGAAGACATTATGTTGCGGAAAATAGAGGTAGTTTTCTGAAAGTCATGTTCATTCAATTCTATATTTCCACACATGAAGGAAATGCTTATCTTTTTTGCAAGCTTAATGAGTTGTCGAACACAAGATCCTGCGAGCGTCGCCAATGTTCGATGCAGCTTTCAACCCAGCGGCATAAAACAGCAGCCTTTAGAGGCAGTTTTCGCTACGCTGCATCGAAATGTTGGAACAACATCCCACCGCCGATAAGGAACCTTCAAAGTATCCAATGTTTTAAATTAAAATTAAAAATGTTTTTACTGGACTGGCAAAAGAAGCAGGAACCCCTAAGACATGATACTAGTGCTATATAACCAGTATACCTCGATATCATATTATGTGTAAGATACCTACCGTAATACTTTTGTTTTTTTCTTCTCTTACTAAGTATATTATACCTATTATTATTGTTATATATACACATACATTTATATATTTATATGTATCTTTATTTCATGCGATATTACACTAACCTGCTATATGTATATTACTATATTTACTATATTTTTATGTATTCATAAACTTTTTAGGCATTCTTGTTGATTCTTTGTGTATATTACCTAAGTTAATGTTAAATTTAATCGTGGCTCTAAAAAATTTTGTTTTCATTGTGCTTATTTTATTTGGTCTCCAACGGCCTCAACGGAAGACCAGCGCAGGCTAGCCTAGCCTGCATACGCTGAGTTGGGACCTTTTGCAATTATAAATTGTTACCTACTTTGTGTGTTAAATGTTTTTATTGGTTGCAAATAAACAATTTGATTTGATTTGATTTGATTTGAAATGAAATTTCTTTCATGTGTGAAAGAGGTTTAAGCCTCCTCCACACAGCTGCGTTGTGATGATGCGTCCCATCTCCTTGCACACAAATGCGTTATCTGTGTAACTTCGTAGCCGTCCTTAAACATAATTAATTAAAAACCGATATTGCAATAACGCATGCGGTAAGATCGCCGATAATAACACAGATGGGTGGGGGAGGCTTAATGCTTAAAACTCATGATAAAAATACTCAAACTTTAATTTGAAATTAAATATGTTACGCAGATAAAAGTAATAATGTGCTTAAAAAAATATCACAGTAGCCATCCTATTAAAATGTACTAAAAACAAATATCACAATACCGCATCCGGTATTATCGGCCGATAAAACGCGTTTGCGTACATAGTGCGAGTTCATTTTATGATTTTCATGCGTCATGACTGGTTGTTTGTTACTTCATACATTCGTTTGTCAAAGTAGTCAACAGCTGTCAAAACATTTTATCCAATACCGCCCCCGCTATATTGTTTTCTGCTGTTGCTCTCCGTGAGAAAGTTATTTTATGAACCTGCACTAAATAAAGCAAAAGAATAATAGAAAAATGACAATGGGAAAATATCATATAGATTTTTAACTATGTTTAAACACGTCTAAACTGACAAGGCTTAGGTTCCTACAACTAGGACCTACCTAAAAAAATATCAGTTAACTATTATCTATAGGGTCTAACAGATACCAACTAAGAGAAAGTGAGTTTGTTTATTTATTAGTTACGCTTTCACGCCTTATCGTCTCCACCGATCATTATGAAATTTTGTTGACAGATGTAAAAAAAGTTATAGAATTTTTTCTATGGAAAAAAGTACTACCTATTCTCAAGGATTAAAAAATACTACTAACTACCTTTTAACCGAGTGAAATCGCGGGCAAAAGCTAGAAGATTAAAAATTTTACAGTCAAAACGCATAACCAATTAAATATTTATTTCTAACAATAAACAATTTTGACTGTGAAAATCAGTCAAAATTATTTGGAAAAGATTGCACAACCAAAGAGTATTTGATATCATTCGATGGTTCTTTCCAAGGACTTTTCACACAACAACTACTTCTACAAAGCAAGTCTACAAGTTGGATACCCCGTACTTTGAGTGACAGTTGCGAGGGGTCAGACGGCCCAAAATCGAGATCACGCAAGGTCCGATAAACTGCGTTGAGGGTTTTAAGCACACTCAAACTTTATGAATCGTTAAGTATAAGAAGTTTATTACTAGCTTCCATGCGTGGCTTCACTTGCGATAATGCAGATTTTGTCAGTCCGTCTGAAAGTTACTTTTTGTATCTCTTGGGAATAGTATTTTTTCTGGATGAAAGGTACCCTATATTCTGTACCCCAGGTAACATTTATGCGAAATTTAATTTTGATTGGTGGAGTTTTGACTGCAGTTATTATCATTCCACACATGAAGGAAATGCTTATCTTTTTTGCAAGCTTAATGAGTTGTCGAACACAAGATCCTGCGAGCGTCGCCAATGTTCGATGCAGCTTTCAACCCAGCGGCATAAAACAGCAGCCTTTAGAGGCAGTTTTCGCTACGCTGCATCGAAATGTTGGAACAACATCCCACCGCCGATAAGGAACCTTCAAAGTATCCAATGTTTTAAATTAAAATTAAAAATGTTTTTACTGGACTGGCAAAAGAAGCAGGAACCCCTAAGACATGATACTAGTGCTATATAACCAGTATACCTCGATATCATATTATGTGTAAGATACCTACCGTAATACTTTTGTTTTTTTCTTCTCTTACTAAGTATATTATACCTATTATTATTGTTATATATACACATACATTTATATATTTATATGTATCTTTATTTCATGCGATATTACACTAACCTGCTATATGTATATTACTATATTTACTATATTTTTATGTATTCATAAACTTTTTAGGCATTCTTGTTGATTCTTTGTGTATATTACCTAAGTTAATGTTAAATTTAATCGTGGCTCTAAAAAATTTTGTTTTCATTGTGCTTATTTTATTTGGTCTCCAACGGCCTCAACGGAAGACCAGCGCAGGCTAGCCTAGCCTGCATACGCTGAGTTGGGACCTTTTGCAATTATAAATTGTTACCTACTTTGTGTGTTAAATGTTTTTATTGGTTGCAAATAAACAATTTGATTTGATTTGATTTGATTTGAAATGAAATTTCTTTCATGTGTGAAAGAGGTTTAAGCCTCCTCCACACAGCTGCGTTGTGATGATGCGTCCCATCTCCTTGCACACAAATGCGTTATCTGTGTAACTTCGTAGCCGTCCTTAAACATAATTAATTAAAAACCGATATTGCAATAACGCATGCGGTAAGATCGCCGATAATAACACAGATGGGTGGGGGAGGCTTAATGCTTAAAACTCATGATAAAAATACTCAAACTTTAATTTGAAATTAAATATGTTACGCAGATAAAAGTAATAATGTGCTTAAAAAAATATCACAGTAGCCATCCTATTAAAATGTACTAAAAACAAATATCACAATACCGCATCCGGTATTATCGGCCGATAAAACGCGTTTGCGTACATAGTGCGAGTTCATTTTATGATTTTCATGCGTCATGACTGGTTGTTTGTTACTTCATACATTCGTTTGTCAAAGTAGTCAACAGCTGTCAAAACATTTTATCCAATACCGCCCCCGCTATATTGTTTTCTGCTGTTGCTCTCCGTGAGAAAGTTATTTTATGAACCTGCACTAAATAAAGCAAAAGAATAATAGAAAAATGACAATGGGAAAATATCATATAGATTTTTAACTATGTTTAAACACGTCTAAACTGACAAGGCTTAGGTTCCTACAACTAGGACCTACCTAAAAAAATATCAGTTAACTATTATCTATAGGGTCTAACAGATACCAACTAAGAGAAAGTGAGTTTGTTTATTTATTAGTTACGCTTTCACGCCTTATCGTCTCCACCGATCATTATGAAATTTTGTTGACAGATGTAAAAAAAGTTATAGAATTTTTTCTATGGAAAAAAGTACTACCTATTCTCAAGGATTAAAAAATACTACTAACTACCTTTTAACCGAGTGAAATCGCGGGCAAAAGCTAGAAGATTAAAAATTTTACAGTCAAAACGCATAACCAATTAAATATTTATTTCTAACAATAAACAATTTTGACTGTGAAAATCAGTCAAAATTATTTGGAAAAGATTGCACAACCAAAGAGTATTTGATATCATTCGATGGTTCTTTCCAAGGACTTTTCACACAACAACTACTTCTACAAAGCAAGTCTACAAGTTGGATACCCCGTACTTTGAGTGACAGTTGCGAGGGGTCAGACGGCCCAAAATCGAGATCACGCAAGGTCCGATAAACTGCGTTGAGGGTTTTAAGCACACTCAAACTTTATGAATCGTTAAGTATAAGAAGTTTATTACTAGCTTCCATGCGTGGCTTCACTTGCGATAATGCAGATTTTGTCAGTCCGTCTGAAAGTTACTTTTTGTATCTCTTGGGAATAGTATTTTTTCTGGATGAAAGGTACCCTATATTCTGTACCCCAGGTAACATTTATGCGAAATTTAATTTTGATTGGTGGAGTTTTGACTGCAGTTATTATCATATTTCAGTTCAAATCAGTTTAAGTTACTGATATTCCAGTTAAAAAAGTTATCACTGCTTTATCCTCGATATACCTTTGTCACGGTCAAAAGTCATAACGATCTTTTTTTTTATACTATTTGAAGATGGAACAAGCACATGGCCCACCTGATGTTAAGTGGTAACCATTACCTATCACAAAGCATTGCATCGTAGATAAAAAAAATCCGGAACATGCTCTACGATGCAACGCCCTACGTCCATCAACTTGAGGCATGAAGATGATAAGGCTCTTGTGCCTGTAATTTCACCGGCACCCATACCCTTCAAACCGAAACACAGCTCAGCTGCTTCACGGCAGAAATAGGCATGGTGACAGTACTTCCCCGGACGAGCCCTCCACAAAGAACTCTACTACCTCCTCCTGCTTTGTGTTTTTCAGTCAAAATAAGTTGTTTTGACTTATGACCGTAAAAATCAATGAATAAATAGAATAGAAGCTCATAGCTATATGTTACAAAAAGAAGAAGATAAAGTCTCAGAAAGTAGTACGAAATAAAGGTACGAAAAATGGCGCTCGGTTGGTATATTAAGTAGTTCTAGGTGCATCCGCTTCCGCGTTTAAAAATACTTATTAAAGATGGCACGTAAAGACTTCGATACTGACATTTTCATCCGCTAAGCCTTGTCGGAGACGTTCAGGCACGAGCGTCGAGCAGCCTAACAACTCCGACACCGAAGTGTAGGTATTAGGTACATTTTCGTAGCATTGCAATAGATCGTGGCGTGTGCGGGAACAACTTTTCCCATTACATAAGTCCTATAGGCCGATTATAAATGATGATGATGATAAAGCACTAGCTGACCCGACATACGAGTACTTGGTTCTGTCCAAATTTTAGAGTTCAATCAAAAAAAATCAACAAAACATAAATAAAATTATGAAATTGGATTTTTAGGCTTTGCCTAATCTCCTTTTCTCTTATACTATCCTTGATTCAAGGCGAACTAAACAAAATAAAAGTCATTCGAATAAGTCGAGCCATTTTTGAGATTTTGCAAGGCACACGCACGACATTTGATTTTTATGTATATAGACTTCGCACGGGTGAACAAAGGGCACTTTTTTACACCTTGGGTTACGTTACTTAAGTTTTAGTAAGAATCCCTAATCTTTTATAGCAATAAATATAGCCTATGTTCCTCAGAGTGTATGTAGCTTTCCATTGGTGAAAAAATTTTTGAAATCGGCACAGAAGTTTTTATATTTATTCATCACAAACATACACACACAAAAATACAATTTTTTCCTCTTATTAGTGTAGAAGTGTAGATGTAGATAACTAGCTTCTGCCCGCGGCTTTGCACGCCTGGTACTGCGATAAAAAGTAGTCTATGTGTTAATCCAGATCTTAAACTATGAATACTCCAAGTTTCATCCAAATCCGTTCAGACGTTACGGAGTGAAATGATCATAAACATACTCACGCTCACTACACGCAGACTTTCGCATTTATAATATTAGTGTGATTATAAAGTAAAAACGCTTACCTCACTTACACAATATTCAAATCCAAACTTTAAAATATGAACCACTTCTTTTTCACTATTTATTTATATTCACAGATCACACCATGATAACTTTATTAAAACCATATTTTACACTATCACCAAAATGTATACAAACTTTTTCCACCACACGTCACCCTCGCGTTTAGCTTTTTCTATCCCTTGCGATATCATAAATCATTATTTTATCATTACGCTTTTTCGCGATAAACTTCCAAGTGTAGACGAAAGTTCCGATGTAGTATGGTCAAGTTCCAAACCAGCGAACTTCGCGGTCGCCCCATCCAGACTGGTGTCGGGAAGAAATGGTTCACGCATGCGTTACATGATCTTACGAACTGTCATTGTAGTTTGGATAGAAGACAGTGAGTGAAAGAGTTCTGTTCCCGTGGCAGGACAGTGTTCGTATATAAATAAGTGTGTGTTCACCAACATCATCCGCAGCCGAAGCGCTCGTGGCGAGGCTTACTTCGGTATTTTTAGCAGATCATCTTGGTTAAGCTATACTCTGCCCGGTCACTATTTGGATACTTGGAACCGTTTAGTGCCATTTAGATCTAAGCGCTTCAGTGCTACGGAAGGCACGCTAAGATGTTGGGTCCAGCTTTTGCAGTCGTTATGCTATTTTGGTGGCCTGCAGGCGGCCTAAAAACTCCGGCACTAGAGTAGGCAACAATCTCATATGAAGAAGAAGATCCACAGCCCGTCTTCACGCACTGTTTTGTATACCCAGGCATATATGGATGTATACTCCCTTTGTGTAGGCCAATTTCTATGGAATAAAATGAGAATTATGACAAGATATATCTGTTACATAGGTACATATAAAAATTGTCCTAAAATTTAACGATAAGCCAGCAACTGCGTGGATCTGCTCATGATTACTCGAGAAAATAAAACAAAAAAAAAATCCTTAAAAATCTGACACGTTCTAAGCTATTTTTATCAACATAACCCCCTGGACTTCTAAGGTGAGATCGTGCATGTATTAAAGCCGGTAGCAAACATTTTGAACATTTACTGTAATATTAATGTTTTTTAACAATTTCATATTTGTTTTGTAAATCCAAAAATAATTGAGTTTTTTTTATTTTATTATATCTTCTCGAGTATGAGCAGGTCCACCCGCTGGTGCTGGCTTCTTGTTGAATTTTCGGACATGTTGTATATCATCATCATCATCAACCTATTGCAGTCCACTGCTAGACACAGGCCTCCCCTAATGAGCGCCATTGCGCCCTGTTCTGAGCTCAACGCATCCAGCTTCTACCAGCAGCCTTTCGCAAATCGTCACTCCACCTGGCCGGAGGGCGTCCTACACTACGTTTGCCTAACCGCGGTCTCCACTCAAGAACTCGTTTACCCCAACGGTTGTCGGTTCTTCGGCATTCTTCTTTATGTTGTATAAAGATCTACGAAATTCTGCTGGTATAAACTGGATGTTTTGAGGTCAGGACAGGATGCAATGGCACTCATAACAGGAGGGGAGGCCTATATCCGGCAGTGGACTGCTGATATAGGCTGATGGTAATGATGATGATGATATTACAGTGCCAAAAATTTCCGTAAACAGAATGAAGTCTTTACTGAGGAAATAAATGTAGGTAATCTTTCTACTCAGCGAATTCTGCGTCATAGTTTTGTAGCAGCGCCAAAGATGGACAGCGTCAATTGTGTCCTGATGGTAGTTCATGGGAGAGGCGAAACATTGTTGAATTTTTGCTGGGTATATTTTTGTTTGTGGTTATACCCGGGCGGGCTTTCACCCACTGCGCCAGAGGTCGTCAATCATTTTTCCTTAATATAACGTCTGCATAGTTTGAGGGCTTTATCTGTGTGATAATATTCAGCATTATTTACTTATGTTAGGTAAATAAGAACAGCATTCTTATTAAGTGATTAAAACAGATTGAAATAAATGTACTACTAGAAATAATCGCGAAGCAGCCTTTTCTTATTTAAGTTAGTATTTAGTTATTTTAGTTTTCTTGTCATTGAAGTTTTAGGCATTAATTGTTCATTAAATATTTCATTATTATGAGTAAATATTATTTCATTCACTATCCCAACTTCACACAATGTATTAGAGAAAAAAATTATTATCACTTATGGGTAGCCCAATGTACCTAGTGTTAGGTTTTACTTGATTTAGATTTCAATCAACCTTTAGGATAGGAGAAGGTTTTGTTACTACCCAAGTACATAAACTCCAAAGTATTATTTACGAGCACTAATAAGTTATTTAAAGGATAATGCCGTCTGATGTATGGCGCTCGGTACCAAGACTAAAGTGAGTGCGTCAAAAAAATCTCCAATAAGTTTTTAGTCGATTCTACGGTCAAAATAATTAAAAAAGAGGGTTATTGCCATAGTAACACTTTACATCGTATTCGTTGCCATAGTGACGTATATATCATTGGTTGTTGCAGTATACTGGCGGCGTGTAGCGGAAACCAAACAAACAAAATATTTTTTACTTGATTATTAATCCCGTCGGTGTGTAAAACTAAAAAAAATGTTAATGTAATTTATAAAATATAATAAATACGTTCAGTTTTGACGCATTTGATACGGGTTCTCGGCATTCTCCCAACTAATCTTTAGGATAGGAGAGGGTTTTGTTACTACCCAAGTACCTAAACTCCAAATGTATTATTTACGAGCAGTAATAAGTTAAATAATTTAAACCATGAGCTCATCGAAACAAGGAAATATAATAACGTTTTATTAATACCTACTTACAACCATTAGGGCTAGCGCGCACGGGTGACTTGTCGCGACGACATAAAATTCTTCTTTTTTTTCACCACCAACACCTGCCTATATTAGTCCATTGCTGGACTTAGGCCTCCTCTATCAAGAAGGGGAGCTGTCACTGTCATTGCCTCACAAAAGTGTCGTATGCTCACGGAAGGTGACAGTCACCAAACGATTTGAAAAAAAAAAGCATACAACCAAATTGAGAACCTCCTCCTTTTTTAAAGTCGGTTATAAATATTAAAAATTAGAACAGACAGACAGGTGGGCCCTGGAGGACTATGTTTAATTTTGATGAATTATTGACTTTTAGTAGGTATTTGTATTAACATTAAAAATCAGAATCAAAATCAAAATACGTTTTCAAAAATAAGTACGAAAATAATGTTCCACAAAAAGTGTAGTGTAAGATATTATATACCCAAACTATACATGAATGCGACTAGCACAAGACCGTGGTGGATGACACAAACTTCGGGAGGCCTATATCCAGCAGTGGATAAAGTCGGGCTGTGGATGATGATGATGATGATGATGATGATACTATATAGTACATATATATACTATATATATCAATGTGATCCTATGAACATTATAAACCAATATCTTATTGTGAAAAGTGTTATGGTTTTTACGTAATTATCAAAAGTTGTTTAGTACAATACCAGACTAGTACCAGAGTAGTTAGTGTATTAATCATTTTAATTATGGCTTTTAATTAGTCACAACAATAAAGTCTTTCATCACAGCAAAACTTGTCAAAAAATATCTTTATTTTGAAGATTCCTAAACTCTATCTATCATTAATAAAAAAGTAGAGATACTAAAACTGCTCAGATTATCTTAAAACTACTTTGGCTTATGGCGTTTTAGTTGAGATATCAATCATATATACCACTGCTTGTATTTATGAACAAAAAATGAGTTACTATCTTCTAAACGAAAAAAAATCCATACTTAAAGAAAAAACAAATATTGGTAACTTAAAGGGCGGGCGCGCTGTTCGTGCGCGCCCGCCCGGCGTGAGAACTCGTGCTGGCGCTGCGGTCCCGACGGACGCCTCGAGCTCTCACTCTACTCAATGCCCTAATCTCCCAAACTGACGTTGACGTATTCACTGACAACGTTGCCAAGTTTAATCGCCTGGTAACTTTATTTCTAAATTATTATTATGAATTTTAATTTATTTCAATTTTTTTTTTTTGACATTGAATTTTTTGACATTATATTGTTTGCATTTCCTAAAGTTTGTATTATCAATTCATTTTATTATATTTTTTGATGTTTTACCTCTGTATGTAGTTGTTAAGGTTGTGTGCTTTATTCTGTTTAAATTGCTGTTTTTCTTAGACTATTCTTTATCTTCTGGGCGCTTTGGAATTCATCTGTTATGCCCACCTGTGTTTTTATGAAATAAATAATAATAAATAAATAATAAAAAGCCATGACACTTTTCATAATAGCATTATTAAGTGGTTTCAATTCAACCTGCAGTGGTACTTTAAAATGTTTCCAAATTGAATCTGACAGTAAAGATTAAGCCAGCTTTACATAAATATGTCAGGGGTGTTGTATTGTGATGCGCCAGCGCTGTAGAGAATCACCATCAGCAGCTTTTAAGATCCTAGAAACCCGTCAGAATACAAATACAATTGAAAAAAAGTGGCGAAATCAATGCGGAAACTTTTCGCATGTTTTAACTCCTGCTGGAGGCGCTGTGACCGTTTTGTCACGGCTTGTTCGCAGGTTGGCATCAATAAACAACATGAAAAAAAATGTCCGCATCAAAACTCGGCGCACGCTTCATTATTACACTGACATTGAACACGTTCTAAGTGGTTTAAGGTTTAAAATAGTGCAAATGTGTAATTTTGATGTTTATGTATGTCAGCGACGCTTGGTCAATTTTTGACTGTTTTCACTTGGCGACTGTGAAATTGAAATTGAAATAATTTATTGAAAAAATAACACATTAACAATTATAACATTAAATAACCTAGTTAACTATCATCAGTTTCTCGTGTGACTCTATCTTTAGAGTACTATCTCGATGGTCAGCGGACATAAAAGTCATCCAGCTGTCACGTGGAATGTGCGTGTATCTCCGTACATATTTATAGATTGGACTAAAATTGACGAAACAGTTATCATTATACAAAAGTTATTAGTGCGCGCTAGCTCTTACTGTAAAGACAGATATTAAAAGTGTCAATAAATAAAAAACCTCATATATGAACAGCTGAAATACATAAGTAAATAACTAATTGAAGGTTAAACAAGGTCAGACAATTTATAAATTATATTTGCTACAAAATTTAAATATGTCTGGAAATTAAATGAAATGCATTTAATTGCTTCTAGTATGGCACAAAAGTTACGTACTATGATTCACATTTCACTGAATAATAATATTAATAATAACATTTTAATAACCAAACAAGAATTAATCAAATGTAAAAATAAAAATTAAGAAATAAACGCATAAAATTAAGTATCACTAGCATAAAAAAATAGCAAAAACAACCAATTTTTTATGAGACCTAAAAATCCTTTTTCTCCCTAAGGTATTTTCAAACCTGCTCAGAACGCAAAATGGTTGAAAATACCATAAAATGTAATCAGAAGTAAGTGAAAACATTATTTTCTGTGCATGCACACTGTTTGCAAGCAGGGTGCCTAGTGCGAGTAGTTTTTTTACCAGCTTTTTACCAGCTATGGAAAGGAGTCAGTGCCACGCGTTTCTCACTAGATGGCGCTACTTCGATTCCATATAAATTTGCGTAAACGCAAACGTGATCGAGCTGGTAAAACAACTCGCACTAGGCACCCAGATTGCCTAGAGCGAGTTTTTTACCAGGTCGATCGCGTTTGCGTTTATGGAAATTTGTATGGAAAAGAGTCAGTGTCACGCGTTTGTCACTAGATAGCGCTACCTCAATTCCTTATAAATTTGCGTAAGCGCAAATGCGAACGAGCTGGTAAAAAACTCGCACTAGGCACCCAGATTGCCTAATGCGAGTGTTTTTACGAGCTCGATCGCGTTTCCACTTACACAAATTGATATGAAAAGGAGTCAGTGCCACGCGTATCTCACTAGATGGTGCTGCCTCGATTCAAAATAAATTAGCGTAAACGGAAACGAGATCGAGCTAGATAGACGCGGCGCTGCTATCTAAGTACTATGAACAAATGTAAATAAGACAACAATTTGGTTTATAATTCGTTTTTATTTACAATAATTATGCTCTTCTGGTCTAAGAGGTCTTATTCCAGACATTTTGTAATCAAAATCACTCGTAGATATCCATTAATTCACTATCGGGATCGAGGTTTACGCCTTTTGCCGTCGGTCATGAGTCTTGCGTGTCGCGGACTCAGATTTCACGCGTTCCACGTGACACAATCCAAGTCCATAGCGCCACTTCTATTTGAACACACACATTATCAGAAATCAGAAATCAGATTATTTATTTGCAAACATCAGTAACATAATAGGATGATAATTAGTAATTAGTGTGTTGTCGTAGACAATGTTCTGCCAGTAGTTTAGGCATGCAAATATTTATAATATTATAAAGTTAGGTTAATTACACATATATTACACCTAGTCTTTCCATTTGAAAGTAGGTAGGAGAACAAAATGTCACTGTACAGGTACTCATTAAGTTTCACGGCCAAATAAGTTGTCCTTCTACAAGCGTTTCTATAGAATATGTATAAAAGTATAAATCTACAGACCTCACACTGAGCGCAACTATCAAAGTCATTGAAAATGTAATGCTTAAACTGACCTCGCGCGTAAGGGACCCCCGCTACCACCGTTTTGGTTTGTATCCGGCCGTCTCCTAAGGTGGCTCAAACTGTATCTGATATCATTTTTAGCGTCTCTTCAATAACAAGCTCGAAAAAAGTTATTGGGAAATTCTCAGTCCAAGACAGCGAAAAATTTTGAAATTTTGTAAAATTTTGAAAAACTCAAAAAGCTTCCGACTGATTTTGAGAATTAAAATTGCACTACATAATTTTCAAATATTAAATCAATAAGTCTATTCACAAAATTTTGTTAAGATGCAAATTCTTTAGAAAACTGTGTTTAGAATCTCACTTCAATACTAAGGTCCTAGTTAGGTATTTAATGAAAGGGAAAATCTCATTCTACTTCAAAATATCTAAAGCCATTGTCCGTTCAGTATCTCAATGTAATGTTCAATCTTAAGATTCTATTAATGAGACAATTTATTGTTTTTGGAAACAATCATCTGTATTTACAGGTGTTTTATTTTCTTGTTAAGTAAAGAGCCATTTAAATTCAAATTAATTGCTATGCTGCGATAGTACACATCACGACATTCCGACTATATATAAGAGCTCCAGCTCCGGATGTTACTATTCCGACTCAGAGTCAGACCCGAGTAAATCGATCGGCGAAATGACCGCGGTTTTCTTCACTTTACTTTTCGCCCTCTTCTCCTGTTACAGATGTGAGTCAAACTTCTCTTACGATTATTATCCGACTTTCCATCTCGGTCCTCTTATCTCATCGGACACTGAAGTGGGATGGATGAACGACCCCAATGGCTTTAGCTACTACAAAGGTTTGTACCATCTGTTCTACCAGTACAACCCTAAGAGCAGTGTCGAACCTGGCATCGCACATTGGGGCCACGCTACGAGCCAAGACCTCGTCACGTGGGAACATCTTCCCATAGCCCTGTACCCGGATACAGCGTATGATACCGATGGAGTATTCTCAGGAAGCGCGCTTATCGAAGATGATACCATGTACCTGTTTTACACCGGAAACGACAACCACCCAGGACAGACCCCAGACCACGAACAGCATCAACTCTTAGCTGCGACAACTGACAGTTTAACCTTCACGAAATATGATAAACCGATTATATATGGTTTAGAGCACCAGCCCAATTTCAGAGATCCGAAAGTATGGAAAGACGGTGATACATATTATATGGTGCTTGGCAATTCGTTTAACAATAATACACTTGGGAGAGTGTTGCTCTACTCTTCGAAAGATATATTGAACTGGAAACAGGTATCTGTTTTAGCTGAATCTGATGGTTCTCTCGGCTACATGTGGGAATGCCCAGATTTTTTCGAGTTGGACGGACTTTACGTTCTCTTGTTCTCGCCACAAGGCGTAAAGCCGGAAGGAGATAATTACCTTAACTTGTACCAAACAGGGTACATAATTGGAAATTATAGTAAGGAAACCGGCTTGTTCAGTGTAAAACAAGGGTTCAAAGAAATGGACCACGGTCATGATTATTATGCCACTCAGTCAATGATTGATAAACAGGGTCGTAGGGTTGTAATAGCCTGGCTGGATATGTGGGAGCAGAACTATCCAGAAGGCCAGGATGGATTTACAGGACAAATGACCATTGCTCGAACTCTGAAGTTAACCTGTGATGGCCTCCTACTGCAGCAGCCCATACCGGAAATGAAGAAAGCAGTCGGAAAGACATTATATTCAGGAAAAGCCTGTACTAAAGTAACTTTGGAGAATAATACCGGTAGAATAGAAATACATTCGCCCAAGAAGAAAGACTTCACGGTTGTTATAGAGTCGGAGAGTGGAAATGGGACAGTGAAATTGAGCTACAACCACAAGGAAGGTCTAATGACTTTTGACCGCGGGGGCAACGACGGAGTGCGACGCACAGAGTACACTCCAGTGAGGGATCAATTTAAAATCGTCATATATATAGATAAAAGTTCTTTCGAGGCTTTCATTGACCGTGGCGAGGTAACGTTTAGCAGCAGGTTTTTCCTTACAGGTCAATTAAGTGTCCGAGTTGAGAAGTACAATAACAACCAATTTATGAAAGTTAATGCTATGAAGCGCACAGTACCTAGCCCTACTTCGCAAATAGGAAACTAAAAAATAAATAACAATTTATGTAAACAAAGTACGCGTTAGTATGTAATGAGGCTACAATTTTAGTTGAAATAAATTACATTTTAATGATAGTGTTGTAAAGTAGGTAACTGAAAAACTAAATGATCACTGATTCAATGTAAAATAATTGTCAATAATTGCAGGTCAGTCTTTGTCATCGTTATTGATAAATTGGTAACAATTAAAAAAAAAATAGCAAATATTGCTATTTTTTATTTAATCAGCTGATGAATCATTGAATTATCAATTCTAGAATAGAAGACCAATTTAATTTAGCCTACAATCAAGTAAATAAACCACTTTTTATTAATCTATTATTCTATGTAGTTTCTGTGTTCAAAGGACTTAATTCCATTTCCCGATTGAGAGCCCACTAATAATAAAAATAACGTGATAAACGTTACAATTTTTATTAGTGGGATAAAAACTCGATTTCGAATTCTTCACCCTTGTTAGCAACACATATCAGTAGCGCGAGAACCGATATTTTGACTGAAGTAAAATTATATTCATCATCATCATCATCATCATCATGGTCATCATAATCATCATTATCACCAGCCTATAGTACACGCTGGATATAGGCCTCCCCTAATTAGTGTCATTGCCCTGTCCGCAGCTCGAAGCATCCAGCTTGTACCAGCCTTTCGCAGATCGTCACTCCACCAGCGGGGTGTTGGCTATCTCTGTTGCAAACAAAAATGATTGACACCGATCCTGTTTTAACAAACTGTGACAGTTTGTCAATTGACGTTCATTGAATTTCAACGGATGAAATGTCAAAGCTTGTAAAAACAGGATCGGTTTCAATCATTTCTGTTTGCAACAGAGTTAGCCGATCACCCCGCTGGTGGCGGAGGCCGTGTTTTATATTTTTTAAATGTATGAAACAGTCAATGAAAATGGGCAAAAAAATCTGCTCTGATTTTAAGATAGCAAGGATCCTATCCAAACCGGTTGTGTTGACCACTAATGTTTTAAAAATGTTTTCCTTCCACCTCACGCCAAAACACCTAAAAAAATTGAGCTGAAATTTGCATAGAATATAGCTCCTTTAGTGATAGTAGTTTTTTTCTACACCTGGAATAACATAATATATTTATCCGGGTGGGTGAAAGCCCGCCTGAGATGCAGAAGGTTGCGGGTTCGATTCCTGCCACGAAACATATTTTTGTATAGAACACCACAACACCAGCCTTCAGTTCACTGCTGGACATAGGCCTCCCCTATTAAAGGGGGATATGCCTATAATCCCCACGCTGGGCATGCGAGTTAGGGATCGCAGGGCATAGCTTCTTGCACCACCGACGTTGCTGCCCGTCGGCGGTCAGTGGAATCTTTGCATAATCTGCAAATATTTGTCTCCAGTCTGGGTGTTTTCTCTTTGTCAGTTTATTTATAAAAAATATGTATATTCGTAGTATATAAGGCATGTAGTAGTTTTAATACAATCTCTGCTTAATTTTGGGCTGGTGTCAAGGAAAAAATTAACGGATTTTTTTATTTTATCGAAAACTTTTAGATCTAGCCAATTTATCTATTTTTATATTTTACTTGAAGATGGAACAAGCACATGGCACACCTGATGGTAAGTGGTAACCATTACCTATCACAAAGTATTGCATTATAGATCACGTTTTTTGAAACGTGCTCTATGATGCAACGCTCTGCGTCCGTCAACTTGAGGCATGAAGATGATATGCACAAATCTGCAAAAATTAAGTTTTTTTTTATTGTCTATGACAACTTTGATGATTCCACCTATCAGTTATCTATTCTAAGGCTGCGTACGCACTGACAGGCTACTGGTTTAGCACTAAGAGCCTAGTGATCTTACACGGTGTCAGCACAGATGATGTTTGCGTGTCGAGTCGTTAGAAGCTTACGATAATTTGCTGACCACCAATCACCAGATGACTCACTATCGGCACTAACCAAGTCACCTGTCAGTGCGTACGCTATCATCATTGTCGTTATGCAAGTGAGTGTAATTGCACCCTGTCTTCAGCTCGACGCATCTTGCTTCTACGAACAGCCTTTGCAGATCGTCACTCCACCTAGCCGGAGGGTGTCTTACACTTCGTTTTTCAAGCCAAGGTCTTTACTCAAGAACTTCTCCATGCCAAGGTTGACGGTTCTGTGGCAGATGTGGCTAGCCCACTACCATTTCAGCTAACTTATTCTCTGAGATATAACGACAAATTTAGATCTCGTGCGTACGTCCCCTAATACATATTATGAGAAACATCAAATACTTATCTTGATTTAAAAATAATAATAGTCTTTGTACCATCGTCAGTTAGAGCACAATTTTATCGTAATAGGATCTCAAGATGTGCAGAGAGGAAATGCTTATATAAATATAATCAACTTGTTTTGAACATTAAATGACGCAACGTCATATCTACGTGAGTAGATTATCCATCCACCTCAGAATAATAAAAAGAAATAGAAAAAACTTAAAATTCATTCATGCTCTAAAAAAACTCTCACCGCTGATCTTTAAACTTTCTTATGTCCTTAACATTAGCTACAATGCGATCGATGCGACTTCAAATTATAAATCGTATCAGGGCATTTTAATGAAACTGCATAGCACTAGATTTGAGCGCATGGTACGATTTTCTTTTTAGTTTATTTTATTTTATTCACGAACACCAACATATACATAGGCTAGTACCCAGACTAGAGAATATACAGATCAAGTGATATTACAATTATAGGTGTAGAATATATGCAATAAGTAACAGTGAGTAATAATTTACAAATAATATTTATTGTAACGCTATAGAAAAATGAGAATCAAATAAATGAAAAAATAAATGAACATACAATACAAAATAAAATAATTATGAAAATAATAATTTATCACATTTTAAAATATAATTATTTATAATGTCAAGTTATTAATAGTTATTATTTTGCGGCTCGTTCTGCTCGCACTGGATCAGGTCTTGACTGAAAATCAGTGTTTTTGCTTTAAAGCAAAAAAAAATCACTGAGGCAAGGCCTTTTTGTCTTGCTGCAGCACATACAAACTTACATAAAACTTCATAACTCCTAGGTTCTTTGAAATGTTTGTGTTTCTTTCTTTCTATTAATGTTATTTTTTGTGCTTATATCTTGTTATTAATGTAAATTGTGTGCCTGTAGTAACAAATAAATGATTTATCTATCTATCAAGTTATGCATACAATTTTTTCCTAAAATTACAGTTTGTCTGAAAAAAAATGACAATATTGATGGACTTCGAAATGGTATTATACTCTCTGACTAACCTGGCAAATGGAGCGTTGTAGCCAAGATTTGATTTAAATACTTTGCAGTGGAAAAGATTGAATCTGGACACTCTAGGCGATTTCAAAGGCGAGGTTATTGATATATCAGCGAGTATATCAGGAGTTTCGAAAATACCGTTCACTAGCTTGTAAAAAAAACGTTATCGAGAACACGCCCTGTTTGTTTAAGCCAAAGTATTTCAACCTATCCTCATAAGATATGAGTTTCTTGCCCAGAAAACAGGAGTCAAATGCCAATAAAAGCGCTTCTGGACACGTTCGAGGCGATTTTTGAACTCATTTAATCGCATCGCATTGAGAGAAGTATGCATCCCTTTCTAGCTGATGATATTGGACATAGAGAGAAGAAATTTAACTTTAAGATTTCTTCTATTTCTTTTCCTTAGTTTGAGGTATCCACTATGTATAACTGTGCTCCGCGCATCAAATGCTCCATTATTGAATACGTCCACGCTCTTGGAGCTTGCAACAGTTCGCGCTCCGCGCAAACCAAAGTTTTTTTTATTGGTTTGACAAAGCAAATTGGTTTTCGTCAACTTTCATACTTGGCCGTCATCATGCAAATCCACATCTTGATTCTTGAATCTTGTAAATTTTTATGATTCATCATCATCATCGGCCTATGCGTCTATTGCAGATGATCTAATTAGTATCCGTGGTTTGGGAAAAGCATAAATATGATTGTGAAGTGGTGCGAGAAGCTGTGCCCTGCGATCCCCAATCCGCATGCCCAGCGTGGGGATTATGGGTATATCCCTCTTTATTAGGGGAGGTCTATGTCCAGCAGTGGACTGATATAAGCTGGTGTGGTGGTGTGGATACAAATGATTGTAATGGCGCAAATAGACCACTATAGAATAAAACAAAAATATCTTTATCTTAACTCAATTTAATTCTTGGACTAGAGCTAGGTATAGCTAGGTATGTTTTTTTCTACATATTATATACATTTACTTCTTACTTTCGACATAAAATACATTTTGTAGGTGTTCTTAATATTACCAAGTTTATGTGGTACGTACCTATATTTACTAACCTGCATTTGTGAGTACCTTTATTACTAATTTTCCTATAATTATAATACAAACTTCATGCTATCGCTTTATGAATTTGCTTACAGGGCCTATTTGGCTTTTCTAACAGGATTTCCAGCTGGAGCTATTTACGCGTGAGTTGAATCCCGCGTTGCCAATCAGGCTTGCGAAATATCACCTGGAATTGACAAGCGAATCCAGATGATTGGCTCCGCGTGACTCTAGATCCTGTACATCTCTTCATCTGGACAGGCTCCAAGTACAAGGGCACTTATTCCCAAAAATAGACAATGTTTTTTTATTACCTGAAGATGGAACAAGCACATGTCCCTCCTGATCCTAAGTGGTAACCATTACCTATCACAAAGCATTGCTTTGTAGATCACGTTTTTTGGAACGTGCGCTACGATGCAACTCCTGCGTCCATCAACTTGAGGCATGAAGATGATAAGCCTCTTGTGCCTGTAATTTCACCGGCACCCACACCCTTCAAACCGAAACACAGCACAGCTGCTTCACGGCAGAAATAGGCATGGTGGCAGTACTTCCCCGGACGATACCTCCACAAAGAACTCTTCTACAACTGTAATGTCACATTAGACATAATTCAATTTGCTGTTTATGCCACAAGTCAAAACTAATAAATATCAGTAACTAAGTTAAAACGGGGACACCATTTTTTCATCTTGAACGACGGTTGTCAATTTTATTACATTTTATTTTCTAGTGTTTTTCTAATGTATGTCGTTTAATATTCATGGTATTATAACCGATAAATGTTAGTTATAAGACACAAGTATTAGTGAAATGGAATAAAAGAAGATTGAACGGGAATTCTCTGATGAAGAAAATTGTGAGCCGATCGTCTTTTGTTATAGTCGCCATGGCTATAGCAGAAAACAGGACCTGACCGAAGACTGGACGACTGAACTTATAAACCGTACTACGTTGCCTCATATTATTATGAACAATTATTATACTTGATACTGGCGAAATTGTGGATAACTATCCCAGAAGCCATTTAATAAAGAAGTGAAGTGAAGTAAGTTAAAACGCTAACATATCAATATACTCTTTTTAGACAGTTTTTGAAATTGGTGACGCTTTATTTAGTTCTCTTTCTTTTTTTTCCAGTATAACAGCCTGCGCACATTGGATGACAAACGGCAGCGATTAGACGCTACGACAAGCAGCCGGGGACTATTTTCATACATTTTGTTCAAAGCTCCGCATACACGGCGACAATCCCAACATCAAGATATGACAGACGCTCGCGACTAAGCGCGACGACAAAGTGCCGTGTTTGCGAGGGTTGTATAACTCAAAATGTTAACTATATTTATATATATATATGCAGTGACATCTACTTTAAACTCCTATTTAGTCAAACACTAGGACGTTGACTGCGTGCCTCGCTGGGGATGTAGAAGCAAATATATGTTTTTAGCACTCAGTGTTTTCGACATTAGTCACTCATTATCTTCACCTATAATTGAAGACTTAGAGTTTAGTTTATTTATTCAGTAAAAGTATACATTTAACATGGTTGTTTTAAACTTGTAAATTAGCCTTTCTTATACAATTTAAGCTCTTACTACAGCAAAAACTCTCCCTGAAACTCTCAAAATATTCACGAAAACTGTCAAAATTGTGTGGAAATAATAGCACCCTGCACACGTAAAGATTTGACCGCGCATTGGGACTGCGTTCGAAACCGCAGTCCGATCTGTACGGGTTGGAATGCGGATCAAACTGTCGTACTAATGGCGCGTAAAGATCAGACCGCGCATCTGGGACTGATCACTGACGTGATGCGCGGTTAAAACTGTGAGATTTGCCTTCGCATCAACATGCTTGATCGGACTGTCAGCCCCGCGCATGTACACGTACGTTTTGGAGTGCGGGTTGGAATGGCGCGTGCTGTTTCCCACGGTCCGAACTTTACGTATGCAGGGCGCTAATAATGTATGTGATGTGACATTTCTCTCATTCTTGTCATTTATTTTCCTGAGAATCAGAGCCCTAAGCTGTATCACAATAATTTAAGGTCAATTTTATCATTTCATTATGCATCGGTAATCCAATTGCTGCGATATAACAAGTATCACAATCTTTTGTATGTTCTACGCGCTCTATAGGGGTCTATTGGACGTATCTTAAAGTAAAGCCATAATCTATGAAACAATTCTTACCAAATCTCAAAAGTTAATAAATAAAAGACCCTAAATAATCTAGTCAACACATGCTATTCAATTATCCTTAAATATTTAATAATCGGCACTAGGAAGCTAAAACGTCATAAGTGACATTTTGGACTTTATTATAAGAGTTTCGTGTCTTTTCTCTACTTTGTGTTTACGTTAAAGTCAACGTAGCATTATCATCTAACACCAAAACATCGTCTTTTATATAAAATTCTTCGATCATCCCCATAACCGATACATAGCCTCCGGAAAATAGGCAGACCAATGAGATGATTCCAATAATGACGTTCTTCCAAAGAATATAGTTCATACAGCCTAGGTCTCGGTCCCACCGGTAGACGGTGTCGACGACAGCGGGGAAGAAGAGACCGAGAGTGGAGAAGAAGATGGCTCCGACAAAGCCGATGACCAGCTCAAGGTTCGGAAAGGCTGCTGCGACGGCGACTGAAAAAAAAATAATTTCTTTTACCTTTTTGGCTGGTTTTTGATTTAGTTAATCACACGCTTAAAACACATTAGGTAATCATAGTCACAAAAAAATATGTTTATAGGCAAAATTAGATAAAGTTCTTGATTGAAATAAGCACAATTGATGTCCTCAAATTTAAGTTTAAATACTAAATTAAATCGTCAAGTCTAATTACATCAACCTAAGTTACTTTACTAATAAGTTTGAAATTTGAAAGTTGGATAATTGTGAATCTTATTTCAACATTAAACCAAGCGTTAATCCAAACAATTTGATACATGTACGTAAAGCCCATTTTGTTCAGTGATCTTTTCATATAAAATCAAAGTTGGCGCTTATGATCAACTCCACTTTTTGCACGTTCTGAAATAATATAATTTTCCATTCCTTTTCCATAAGCTAACATGCTAAATAAACCATCCCACTAAAATTATCGAGACGAAAGCTTGTAAAAGATGTAAGGTATAAATATGAAATAAAAGCCGCCCGCGGCTTTGCACACATGATACCTGAATGAAAAGTGATCATTTGGTTAATCCAGGCCACAATCCATGTATGGAATATACAAGTTTCAATCAAAACCGATTAGCCGTTGTGGCGTGAAAAGATCCATGCTCACAAACTTTCGCAATTAAATATTATAGTAGGTTAGGATGAAAGGGAGCACGCTTTCACGCCAAAACTAATGAACGAATAGAGCTATTTTAAACTTATATAACAGACCTGGAATAACATATTAAGCTACTTTTCCGGGTACCACGAGCGGGCAGAAGTTAGTACTCAATAATCGGACGGTTACACCATCGCGCCTTGGAAAAGATTCGTTGATGAAGGAAGATTCATCGAAGCGCGAAAGCGATGCCACCTCATACGGCACAAAACCATATGAATTAGGGTTAAATGGCTCTACACATAATGGCTTCCGCAAAACCTGCTGCTAAGCAGTATTAGTAGCAGATGAGTCGATCCCATTTTGCCTCCGTAGCACACATGTTTCATGTATGTACTGTTTTCCTCTGTTTTTTGTTAATCTTTTATTGTGTTGAATGATGTGTGTCCAGTATCAAATAACTCAGTCTCTATGTCTATGTCTATGTCTATGTCTATGTCTATGTCTATGTCTATGTCTATGTCTATGTCTATGTCTATGTCTATGTCTATGTCTATGTCTATGTCTATGTCTATGTCTATGTCTATGTCTATGTCTATGTCTATGTCTATGTCTATGTCTATGTCTATGTCTATGTCTATGTCTATGTCTATGTCTATGTCTATGTCTATGTCTATGTCTATGTCTATGTCTATGTCTATGTCTATGTCTATGTCTATGTCTATGTCTATGTCTATGTCTATGTCTATGTCTATGTCTATGTCTATGTCTAAACCCAAAACTGTAGATGAAAAGCTACCTTACCTGTTACGCAGACGATAGTGGTCCTTATTGAAATCTGTATTAAGTTGTCATATTTGTTTGAGTTCCTCTTGTTCAGGGTTCTAGTGATCATTTCCATGGGCACGTAGAACTGGATCGTGTATGATAGGAATATAACAAGGGCCATCAGAAGTTTTGTACTTTGCGCCACACTACGATGTAAAGAGATATATGTTAGTAAGGCAGAAGGGATACTGTGTAAAATTACGATTATTATTAGTCCAATCTCCATCTTCAAAAACCAAGCAAACCTCACTAACTCGTGACCTTGTTAGCTAAAGGGCTCTGGAGAGCGGCTTGCTGGATTGAGGCATAGCACAGTCTAACACTGGCACAGCTACAACCCCTGGCCGCCGACGGGCAGCAGCGTCGGCAGTGCGAGATGCTGTGCCTTGCGATATCCAACCCGCATGCCCCTCTTATTAAAAATATGACGTTATAACGTGAGATAGGGTCCTACTTAGAATTTATTATATCGATTATTATAAATGATCAAAAAGTCTGCTATGATATTTCTTATATTTTATAAGCTGGCTATTTATGTATTCAGTAAGTACAATACTGGAGGTGAGCCGTCGGCTCCGCGATTTTTTTCTCTATCTTGAGCAAAGCTTTGCCCATCATAATGAGTTGGAGCAGTTGGTATCTTTCATTTCTTAAAATATGACCAAGATACGCTACTTTTCAAAACTAAATACTTACTTAAATTTACTTTTTATATTAACTTTTTAGTAAGTAGTAAATGTATTAAATAAGTAGGATTATTTTAAAATAATAAATAAGTAAAATAGAACGCAATGAAAAGAGCAAAATGGAGAGAATTGCTTCATTACATCGACAAGAGCTAGGCTCTTAAATTGAAAAATTGTTGTAAGATCAGTCTAGTACCTATGCTAGACTGAATTTATAGAGAACATAATAGTCAGTACCGTCCAGCTCCAGGTTGGATATTAGTTTCTTTGACATAAAAACAAAAAGCAATATTACTGCTTCTAACTCCTATTATGTAACTCCTACTATTTATGTGATATTAAGGAGAAGAAAAATCACGCACGAATGGAAAATAATTTTTATGTGACGCGCGTACACTCTCGAATAATAAACCCTAATCATGCGCTCCACAGCCACAAAAAGAATAAGTCACGAATTTTTTAAGAACTTCATGAAATAAAATGGTTATTTTTACTTTATAGTCTTAAAGGGTGGAATATAGACTAAATTAAATAGACCTAAGCTGTACCACTGCAATGTTAGGACATAATGCATGAAAATGAATATAAATAATGATAATAAGTAAGTAAATAAATATCATATATAATACTGGACACTATCACACAAAATCATGTAGCCCCAAACTAAGCAGATTATAGATTATGAGAACTACTTGACTGATAAACTACATAATCATGTTTTTTAGTAAATAATAATACATAGAATACACAGATCTGAGACATATCTGCAGATAATGCAAACATTTGTCTTGCGGCGGGAATTACATCTGCGCCTTCAACTCAGTTCAACACAGGCTGTTAGCTATGATAATTCTTAGGTAGCACGGTGGGTAGAAATCTAGATGACTTCTTTAAGTAAAGGTTGCACTTTATTTCAATTTTCTGTGATTTAGTAATACCTGGAAGGACTTTTCGTGCAGGAACCTATCACATACCAAAGACTCGCTGCCTAGTTTTCAAGGAAATTGGTACTCCTTGTGTGGTATCATGCGTAAAGAGCTCATAATATAATGCAGTAGGTTAATAGCCATAGATCAGTTTTAGCCTAGGCCTTCCATAAGTTTTGACTTGCAGAAGCTTTTTATTTTGAAAAAGCGTAGAAATCTATATGAACATCAGTTCGTATTGACAGAGCAATTAATTTATTAAAATTAGTAGGTACTTCATCTGGTATCATGCGCAAGGAGCTCATAATACGAGAATATTGCAGTAGGTTAATAGCAATAAATAAATTGTTAAGCTAGACCTTCTAAAAGTTTTGACTTAACAGTAGTTTTTTGAAAGAGCCTAGAAATCTGTAGGAACATCAGTTCATATTGACAGGTCAATTAATTTATTGATTTTTTTTGGTACTACCATTAAATAAGTAAGTATGTATCTTAACTAACCTTTTAATTATGGAAACTAAAACCTTTCAACTAATCTCATACTAAATGTATGGGAGTGTTTAATGTAAAAAATTGGGATTATTATTATTGATTGCGTGGCTTTCATATCACTGGGGCCATGAAGACCTATTGTGATCGCAACTTCTATTCAAGTCGCCCCTTGAGGAGGAGCGCGTTCACAGTTCACAACTAAGCCCTACTGCTGACAGAAACTGTAGGACCTTTTTGGATACGCTTCGTTTGGTTTTCAAAAAGTGATTCGTGTCATTTTACTCATTAGGTAACGTTCTTTCGATATCAGTTTAAAATTGATTCATATCTGTTATAGTTACGGAATAATTGCCTGGACACACTTAACGATTACACTCTGTATAACGCGTCCAGGTATCTATGGGAAGGTCGAGGGTTCAAATACCGCCTGTTGTTTTGGGATACATAAAAAACAATTAAATTTTACCTGAAGTGTGGGCTAGCACTGAAAATACAAAAAAATAATTGAAAATGCAAATGTAAATGCAATTACAAAGTCCTTGAGCGGCCTTGGAAGCTGCAGCGTTTCCCCTGTAGGTGGAGCCAACGGCGTATCCTAGTATTTAAGGGAAGGTCGCAGGTTCAAATCCCGCCTGAGTCAAAATTTTTGGGATGTATCAAAAAATATTTTTTTTAAATGCCAAAGCTGGCAACCGTACTGCCGGGCAGCTGATGGAAAGTGGTCACCACCGCCCATGGATATCTGCATCACTAGAGGCAATACTGATGCGGTGCCCTTAAAGTAATGAAAGTAAGTACTCGAGGTGTATTTATTTGAAAACTACTTACATATCCTCTTCAGGTAGGTTCAAAGTAACACTGCCCTTTACAGCGTCTCCAAACTGAACATAGCCGAAGAAGCCCACAACTCCATACAAAGTGATCACAATAAACATGGAAACGTTGAGTACGCCGGGACAGCCTAGAAACCGCTGAGGATGTGCCATCTCGTTCTCGATTGGCATCACAACGCCAATGCCTTCCATTGCGAAGATTACTGTACTGAAATAGGAATTTCCCACTAAATTACTATAAAGAGTAAAAAAATATTATTATAAAAACAAAAAACCCGACTGCTAAAAATTAATGAACTGAAAAGAGAAAAAAAAGTATCTCAATATCAATGTATATTACCTCGCCCTCCGGCCAAGAGGGGTGACGATCTACGAAAAGCTGCTGGTAGAAGCTGGAAAGCCCAGGATAGGGCGCAATGGCGCTCATTAGGGGAGGCCTATGTCCAGCAGTGGACTGCTATAGGCTGAAGATGATGATGATGAATGTATATTAAAATTAGTCAAACTAAATACTTTATGATGCGAATACTTTATGTTGTTATTACCTTAAGAAAAGTGGCCATGTTGACACACTAGCGACCATCTCCCTCTCCTTAACTGAAGGGAGACCAGTGAATACGTAGTACAGAGTGATGATAAGCACCATAAACACCATGACATTCGCCAAGGCCGAAAACGGTACCAAGTACTGGAAAAGAGTATTGTAAAAGAAACTGTATTATGAATTAAGGTTTATACGGTAAATAGGTAAAACTTAAACAATGAATAAGACTGTAATATAAAACAAATAATTGATAGAGTTATAGTGGTCTAGTGGGATGTATCCTGAGGTACAATCCCGAGGTCGTGCATTAGGGGGTGTACGGGGTTCCAACCCCTATCTTCGGAACCCAAGCCAACCCCACCTGCCCGTGGTGCACCCTGCAAAATAACGAACGGGGCTCTGGCGGCCGGCTGATTGCGGCATAGCACAGCCTACATCGGCACAGCTAAATCCCCTGGCTACCGACGGGCAGCAGCGTCGGTGGTGCGAGAAACTGTGCCCTTCGATCCCCAACCCGCATGCCTAGCGTGGGGATTATGGGCATCTCCCCCTTTATTAGGGGAGGCCTATGTCCAGCCGTGGACTTATATAGGCTAGAGTGGCGTTAGAATCCCGGCCAAAAGATGTTTCGTGATCAAAACGTTAATGATGGTGATGCCTAGCTAAGCTACCTCAATACTATAATAAATAATAAATAATCCTGGACGTTTTCACACAGCATCATGTAGCCCCAAACTAAGCAGAGCTTGTATTATGGGAACCACATGATTGTTATACTACACATATTTTTTTTTTTTTGTAAATATATATATATATATATCATACATAGAAACCACCAAACCCGAGACAAATATCTACAGAACATGCAAACATTTGTCCCGCAGCGGGAATCGAACCCGCAACCCTCTGCGTCTCAGGCGGACCTTCGCCCACTGCGCCACAGAGGCCACTATGTATATGCCAAGTCTATCTCTTCTCTACTCCATGTCTTCCCCATGCGTACGCCATGTCTACGCCATATCTACGTTTAATATATGACTTCTATGAGCCGTCTACAATGTATTAACGCTACAGTTACGAGTCTACGTAACATCTACAATGTACAGAAAGCGTCAGAGTCTAGTAACCCCCCTAGTTAACGTTAGTAGGTTCAAACTGTCGCGGTGTCGGTCGTGGATCTCGAACTTTTTGTACAAATGTGTGTTTTATAAACCTTCTCCTCCTTGCTTAGGCATATTTAATTTCGTCCATATATCTTTATGAGACGATGGAGTGGCGGTTACAACACTCGACATTAATCTATGTGTTATAAGAGTATAAGTAGTATAAGAGTATAAGAGTACTGGGTTCAAATACCTCGATGCCTGAATGTATTTTTTTTTTTTTTCGTTATAATTTTAAGTAGTTGCGCACTACCGTGATAAACAAATGAAAAAGTTACTAGCTGACGCATCCGTTCATACCTAGACAAAATAATAAACGTATACTGTAACTTAAAATTTCGTCATAATTGCCAACCGTTACGATAGCTCAGTTGGTTATTTCATAAACTGGTATGAATAAATTGCTGGTTCGATTCCCCAGCCAAGTATAAATATTTTTGTATATGATTTTGTCCATATGAATATGATAGCCTCCACGGCAGCAGTTTAAATTTATACTTGAAAGGGGTATACCAGATCGTGACGCTGTGTGTACATACTCAAGTATTTCAGAAAAATCCAAGGGGGCTGGCCCGGGGCTTGAACCCAGAACATTCCTATAAATAATGGAATATTTTATCAACATCACGCCCTGTTGAATATAGGAAAGTAATAGATTCAAAGATTTCGGGGAATTGTATACGAAATCTCTCAAGTGAGAAATGTTTTAAATGAACAAATAACATAATGCTGGAAATTATCGGACAATATCTAGCTAGAAACTAATAGAGCCTGTATTATGGGAACCACATACTTGATAAATTACATAAATATTTTTTTGTAAATACATACATAATATTAGAAAATTAGAAAACACCCAGTCACGAGAAAAATATTTGCAAATCATAGGTACAAAGCTTTATCTCGCTGCGAGAATCGAACGTCCAACCTTACGCGTCTCAGGCGAGCCTTCGCCCACTGCGCCACAGAGGTCGACGAATATTTACCTTGAGGTTCCGTATCTGGCAGATCAGTACGAGAGGCACCAATGTCATGGCACAATATATTTGGATAGATAGCTGCGTCTCAGGGATGTAATAATCCATCACCTAAAACAGGTTAAATTAATAAATACACCAATTTTTATAGGTGGCATTATGTTTATATTTGTTTTATATTATTAAAAAAGTGTGGATTACTCATATAATCCACTCGACCACTCTTAGGTTAAACGCTATGACACGAGAGCGCGTCACAAAGACAATACACCCCAAGTGTCTTAACACACTATGCTCAAATTACGCGACGGAAGTTCCGCAGCTGATTTTCCGTTCCGACTTATTTGGCTGATATGACACGCCAAACTTACGCGGCAGGAATTCAGTTGCATAACTTTTGTTTTTATGCCCGGAGCTTCTTCGGCAGTTGAACCGAACTTCGGTCGCATATAATGTGTGCTCTACCGCCGAATTGCCGCTGAACTTACTCCCGACCGAACTTCGGCTGTACGCAATAACGCAGCATAATGTGTAATCTGTGATTCAAATAGCATTGCAGGCATAATCATGCCAAACTTCAGCCACGTAACTTCAACATGTTTCGAGACCAACAGTAAAAGGTAGTCTGAAGGCTGAAAAAATCATGACCATGATATTTTTTAAACGTCTTTACTATAAATATGTTGTTTTATACTCCAAAATATATGTGAAAAATACATAATTATATTAAAAACTGGCAGTATAATAGGCAGGTCATGAAGTAAAGTCATCACCACTATTCGTGAACATGTGCAACATCAAAGGCGATGCATTAGCATCGCAACGCATCAGTTTTATATCGTGAATTATTACTCGTGTACAGGCACGCGTGGTGACGCGGTCATGTACACAATCACATTGATTTGTTACAATCTTAAACCGCGCACCGAGCCAACCGCTCATCTAAACCTAGCCTTAAGGTAGCATAGCTCTGAACAGTCTATACCGTTTTTTTTATTTTAAATAAATGGGCTATGGACAGAACTATGCTTGGAGTCTCTCTACGTTACAAATCGCAATGAAGAAATCCGTAAGAGAACCATAGTAACCGACATAGCTCTCAGAATCAGTTGAAGTGGCAATGGGCAGGCCCATAGGCCTGCCCACTGCCACTTCAACTTACGGGCTATGTGCCCGTAGAACCGATAATCGTTGGGAATTAAAGGTTCTGGAATGACAACCGCGATCTGGAAGACTTATGGCCGGTTCCTATATTATACCGTTACCGATTACGCCTCGTTTTCCCCTGAAAAACTGTCAAATTTTCGACGCCTCGTTGTTAATTTTTGACAGTTTTTCAAGGGAAAACGAGGCGTAATCGGAAACGGTATAATATAGAAATCGGCCGTTAGTTTATGGAGTCTCTCCACAAAATGAACCGATGACATCAAGATTACAGGTAATCGGTGAATGGATAGGGCTTAAGACTGTTCTTCGTGGAAATCCTCGAGGAAAATCTTTGTTTAGCTGTGGACTTCTACAGGTTGTTAATGATGTTATGAAAACTTCGCGCGCGTCTACTGCTTGTATTTTTGTAAGTGCTTGGTGTTAAATTTAATTAAAGCTTGATAAGTTTCATATAATCTTACCTCCTTCAGTGAAGATCCAATGAAGACAATGTACACGCATAACACACTTATGTAAGTAGTTGTAAGTGAATAATCAACAAATTTCCTGGAAAATTATAAATCATGTTAGAAATGTACATATTTATATAAACAAAATAATATGGACCCGCGATCTTCCAATCAATTACGGGACGCGTTGACTAATAGATTTTTTCAGTATATATATGCTTGCGTGATTAGTTTATAATACGTACTTAGTGTATTATACTAAGAAATTATAAAAAAATCGGCTACGTGCGAGTTGGACTCACGCACGCAGGGTCCCATACCATTGCATGGGAGCCCCACTTAAATATTTATTTTATTCTGTTTTTATCTTAATAACACTTGTTTTTATAGCGGCAACATAAATAAATCGACTGTGAAATTTTCAACTGTCTAACTATCACGGCTCATGAGTTACAGACTGGTGACAGATAGACAGTCAGACGGACAGTGGAGTCTTATTTACAGGGTCCCGTTTTTACCCTTTGGGTACGGAACCCTAAAATGTTACAAGGTCCTTGACTGTTTGATCTTATTAATACCAAACTTTAATTACTTTCCGGAGTAATTGAGATCAGTCCTTTTTTTGTCCTTTTCCATTAAACTTATATACAAATATAAACTCATATATATTTATGTTTATTTCTAATATGTAGGCTAATTCTAGATAATTTTATTTATGAAGGCGTGTTATTTTATGTATGCATGACTTATAAAAAGCGTGCCAAAGATTTTGTTAGGACATAAACTGGATTGATTAACTTTTAAGATCTTTATTGTATCTTATGTGTCTTATGTGTATAACATATATATCTAATACCTTTAAACGAGCAACTCTTTTATATATATATATAATCTGGATCTCGGAAACGGCTCCAACGATTTTCATAAAATTTTGTATGTAGGGGGTTTTGGGGGCGATAAGTCGATCTAGCTGGGTTTTATTAATAGAAAATGTTGTTTTATCCAAAAAAATAGCTGCTACAATATTCATCAGCATACGAAAATGACTCTTCCTGACATCTATTGGCGAGTAGTATTACTATTGTTTTGGCAACTAGGGCCATCAGACATCGAGTTAGTTTATACTAATACTATAGAGTCACAGTCTACAAGTGAAAACTGACAAAAATCGTCCAAGCGTATTTGACTACGTTGTTTGGTTTGAGGAAAGACCAAGAAAATTAATTGTTTATATAAATTATTGAAAAAATATATGTGTCTTTTCAATTCACGTGTTTACTTAAATTGCCTAAAAGCTCTTTAAAAAAAAGCTTTTATTTAATAATTAAAATACGATTATGACTCTTTCTGTCATCTATGGGAGAGTAGTAATACTATTTTATTATTTTTTTATTAAGAGGCCTGCAAACGGGCAACAAAATTTCCATTGTTGGGCTATTTTTATCGATATAGCTCAGTATATTACTCAGTATATATTGCTCAGTATAATTATATGCAATTTCATTTTGCAATACAAGCCGACACTGCCGAGTGTAACCCTTGAAGATTCAGCAACTCATTGCTGAGGAGTTTTATTCGTACATGCGGAGCATATTGTGATTAGATTGAGGAGACAGCAGTGGCAGCTACAGGATGAGGCGGGGGGAGGTGAGCGAGGGAAATGAGATGCACCTAAACATCATATTACCGGGCTACAATATTGCAATTATTGCACTTTGTGAGAGATTTAATCGGCAGTTTGGTGGCTATACCATTGCAGCAAGAAATTGACAAAATTGCCCGTTTACGAGCATCTGTAATCAAAAACTAAACTGTTATGCCGACACCGCAACACTAAAAGCTACTTGACAATAGATGGCGTTTTTAAGCAGCACTAAACCAAAGAGTGTTTGGTTTAGAAGGTTTTATAGGTACATGAAAAGGAGGTTTGACTGCAAGACGCTGTATAACAGAAGTTTTAGAAACTCACGTGATATTTTACATGGGATTAATAGGGGAAAATTCAACTCTAATGCAAGATAATGGCCGAACTCACGCCACTGCACAAGTTCGACCATATTGTGAAGAGATTAAACCGCACCGTGAATTGGCCAGCACGCAGCCCGGATCTTATGAAGTATTAAGCCTGCAATACATGTTGGTCGAGCCTTGCCGAGCGAAGGCCAATACACCAACGTATAGTTAGCATATTTCCCTTGCCTTGCCATTGTTCAGTGTCGCTCGCCTAGCTGGCCATGTAAAGGCAACCGCCAACGTGTAAAGAGTTCATTTGGCGTGTAGGTATTGTCACAACTCGCAGTCGCTCGCGACCAGTCGTCTCACTTCGGAGCAGTGACGGTTTTTCTGCACAAATCAAAGGCGCTCGCATGCACCTGGCCAATCGCACAACGTGTGGGCAGCTTTCTTGGGGCAAGTCGACAAAACTTGTCTACATTGACCGTTTGCAATAGTTTGCATAGACTTGCCGAACGTCTAGACGGTAGCTCTTTTCATGTATCAATTTGCCTACGCTCGCATTGGCCTAAACTCGATCAACATGTAAGTATAGCGGGCTTTAGATAACTGCTTAGTCAATGGAAATTATGAAGGAATGAAAGACAGAGCAATACTCGCGCCTCATAACAAAGATGTTGAAAAAAATTAATTATTATATAGTTGCCAAACTTCTACTATAGTAAGTATAGTAAGTACAAAATCTACTAAAGCCATGACTCAATGAAAGATCCACCTGAAGGAGCAGTCAAATTAACAACAAATTTCTCAATAGTGTCAACATTTTAGACTTGCCATCACACGGACTAAAATTGAAAAAAATGCGTTGATAACGTTGTCGCATAATTTAGACGTATCAGAAGGACTATGAAATGGTGTAAAACTTATTGTAACAAGTCTGTGCAATCACATAATATAGGCATAAATTGTTACTGGTAAACAATCTGGCAAAGAAGTATATAAACCAAGGGTAACCCTTGACTCATCAAAAGGACAATTGAGATGCACCATTCATTTCCCGTTAGATCTGCATTTGCCATGACTGTCCACAAATCCAAAGGGCAAACATTGGAATTTGTTGGGGTTGACGTAAAGTGTACTGGTCCAGTCTTCATGCATGGCATGATAAACGTAGCATTTTCTAACAAATCCCAAGGGCAAACATTCGAATTTGTTGAGGTTGACTTAAACTCCAGTCCGGTCTTTATGCATGGTAAAAAAGTCAAAAGTAGTCATGGCAAAAGTCTACCTTCCAAATGAAAATCCTCGACAAACCCACAATATAGTATGGTAGGAAGTACTAGGATTTCATAAATAATATGATAAAAATATACTTACTAAATTGATTGATTAACTGTTAAATGTTACTGTTAACTATTAAAATGTTAAACTAAAGGCACTTGTGATGTTTTATTGAGTAACCAGTTCATATTTTCTTATTAATGTGTCACATGATGTAAGATGGAAAAAAAAAATATTCATATTTTATCAATAAGGAATTCGTATTATAATTTACAAAAACACGGTTAAAAAAAAAACCGAGCAAAGCTCGGTCGTCCAGGTACTATATATATATATATAACAACTAGCTTTCACCCACGTTTTTGCTCGCGTTATATAGATTTTGTAATCCCTCTAAAAGTTATTTTTCTATCCCTCAGTACTTTTTACTGAATAACAGCTACCTTATTTTCCTTTTTGTACCCCTATTCATTTCATTTCTTCCCTAACAAACTGTTTGCGAAATTTTAAGAGCAGGTAAGGCGTGAAAGCGAACAAAATCCAGCAAAATTATTAATATCAACGGGATATTTACCATGATTTGTGAGTTCTGTTCGCACAGACTTCAGTTCTCCCGTGATCATGGCGCATGCAACTGCGTCGAAATATCGGGAAATAACAGAACTCACAAATCATGGTAAACATCCCGTTGATATTAATAATTATGTTCTCAACCATGATAGTTTCAAAAGTTATAAAATCCAGCAAATCCAGCAAACAAACTTATTATAGCTAGAGTTAGGAATAATCTTTTATTCTTTATTGTACACAAAAACATTATAAAAACAGTACCTACACTAACAGTACCTTATTGCAGCCGCTACAAAAATAGGCATCGATGGACGAACGTGTACATGCCGGCCGAGGTGAAGCAGAGGCACACAAACATTGTTCGTATCAATGCCTAGTTGTGGCCAAGACTTGTTTATTACTTTTCCTAAATAATGCGCGGAAATAATTAAATTTCAAAATCAATGACGAACAACAATAATAACTTTTCATGCACCAAAGAATTCACAAACAATTGTTTCAATAAACAGCTTTCTGTTTGCCAGTTCGAAATTGAAATAAAACTTTTGATTAGTTATGTACCTCAATGGTTTTTCAGAGTAAAATATCGTTTCATTTTTAAATTACACGACAGATATGAGCTAACATCGTAATTCATTTAACCGCTAAAACACGATACCTACATAGGAATTTTTGCCGGCTGTTGCTCGCATGTATTTGGTCAGTGCAGCAATTTCGATTTATCTCGAAAAACGTTGTAAAAATAATGCTCAAATTTCCAAGCGTGTTTGTGAAAAATAAATTTACCTAAATGCTGTGGTCAAAGGCGAGCTTATCCCTGAGTTTCCTTATCCTAAACCTTTAAATGTTTACATAATATACAAGAGCTAAGAGAAATGTGTAGATTTGTAATTTATCTAACTTAAACCTACATAGCATATACTTATTTATTTGTGTAGTGCACGGTTCTTGTCGTTTGATGTTCCTTTTTTTTAGTAAAAAAACCAGCGTTTTCCTTACATCACATGGTATGGTAACAGCATTTAGCTGAGACTGAACCTGTTTGACCGCAACAGCAACAGGGAGGAGTTGTAATGTTTTAAACATACTGCTTGTCACTGTATTATTTAGTTTCTTGTTTGTGTGCCTTCCTTTTGTGTGTCAAACAAATAGATTTCTTTCTTTCTTTCTAACATAACTTAATGTTAAAACCTAAATTTAAATTCCTTTGATACGTAGACCCATAAAAATACTTCAAGAACAAGTAGTTTTTTGGACTTATTTTGTCTGAATCGATCGGGGTCACCGAAGTTCTAGTGAAAGATTTACGATGTGAGGGTAAAGTGAAAACTTACTCGACAAAATTGCTCCACTTCCGAAGTTTTTTGGGTCCGAATACGAAGGAGGCTCCACAAGTTTCGGCAAAACTCATGGAAGGTTTTTTTGCATCTACGCAGACCTCTTGAGATGTTTTTATCTGGAGAAATGAAAATTCGTTTATTGCAATAGAATAATCCAATGCTATACACAGAATCATACAGTACCTATCTAATTCATATTGAAAAACTGGAGTTTTTACGTTTTACGTCGGTGAAGGCACCGTTGGTGTTTCGATTCGTTAAGAGTCTTTATCAAGGTGATTGAACGCGACGCTCTCCCTCCGCGTTCCGTCTAGTTATAAGAACGTAAATAACAACTCCTCTAGATACTTGAAACTATGTACTTTCCTGTGATAGTCTATCACCAAAAACACTTTTTTTTTTCATTAAGTATGGGCCAGCTCTTGACCTCGAGGCTTGCGTGAGCAAGGATGAGGTCGACGATGGGATGAACTTTCCCAGAAGATGCCTATTAACTCTCTTTTTGAAGCCGTTAGGGTCATAAGACAATAGAAAAACAGACGCTGGCAGCTGATTCTATATTTTAGCAGTGCACCTTATAAATGATATTAGGAAGCCCTTAGTTCTGTTAAGGCGACTATACAGGTCAAACCACCCTGAAACAACAAACGTGTTGGGTTCAACACGATATTCTTGCTGAACCTTTGTATTGTTATTTTCTAGGCCGTGATGGTCTGCTATTTTGCATAACTACATTCAGTGATTTTATTACTTAAAAAATGTTGAATAATGCGAGAGAGAGGGTGGTTTGGCATGTATCATCGCCTTAAATGGAATATCAACTTGATGCCGATGGTAGTTAGCAGTGCATCTGAAGCTCCTATGGACGTAAGGTGAAGGCGGAATAAGGTCATTAAGCTCAGCACACTCTCTGAAGTACAACCTATATAAGACCGACAAACACGCAACCTTGCGACGATGACTCAAGCTCTCGAGCCTTGCCTTAGCAAGATACTCTTGACCAATGAGCCTCTTAGCCCTGCCCTTATAACTTACCAGTATATTAACAGTGTGTGTGCAAATAAATCCAGCGAGGATAGTTCCGATGACGCCAGCCACCAGACCAGAGTTCTTGAACGCTGCCGGCATGGCCAGGATACCGGAGCCGAGACATGCCTTCAGAAGATGCAGTATCGATCCGATTGTGCTGTAAAACACCGTTTTAGTTGAAAAAAATGTATTTGTATTTATATTTATTTAAAACATTACAACTATTATTACAGGTCAGACCTAATACAAGGCGCGGTCCAGGCGTGCGCGATGCAGACGTTAGGGGTCGGGCGCGAGACGGGCGCGTGCATGCTCTTAGAAAAAAATCTATCTAATTTCACTCAGTTTACCATCAAAGGTACAGTTTAATTTATATCTCTGCCGCTCCCTCTCCATCTCCCACTCTCATACCCATTCCAAAAATCTATGTCAACTGAGTACTTTTGATCTTGAATATGAAATCTGTTCGGTGATCAGACAAGATCGAGTAAAAACCAATTATGCTAAAGCAACAATCTTCTGCAATTTCAGTCTTTAAATTGATTTTATCCTAGCCAACCTCTAAAAATAATAATAATTAAAAAAAAAAAATTTCAAGCAACAAAGAAAAAAGTACAAGGTCTTATTTTACTTAATTTACGGCCCATAAATATAAATAACTTATAGACTATTATACATAATATAATATAAATGTACCTAAAAAAATTTGCTGACACGTAATGTCTGCAATGTGTGACGCAATTGCGAGGTAAAATTATTGGTCAAACATTAAAAACATTGCAGTCCTGTTTTACTAACATCAACAAAATCATTTGTTTTATATCTTTTTACAACACAAAAACGGCTACCTACATTTTCAAAAGTGTAACTTTCAATATTTCATTTGCTATGTTCGTTACATGTTGTAGATTTTTTGCTTTTTGCACTAGACAAAGCATCTTGTTTAAAGATAGTGTTTTATTTATCTACCGCAAGATGTGTTGAATTTAAATACTCTGATGAATGATTAATATAAGTGTAAGGGGTTCCATACTTGAAGCACAAACGACGACGGCTGATTGAGGATTATCGTAGCTTAAAGCCGGCACCACTACATACCCTGGCTGCCCACGGGCAGCAGCGTTGGTGGTGCGAGAAGCATCCCAGAGTGGGGTCTATGGGCATATCCCCGTTCTTATTAGGAGAGCCATTGTCTAACAATCAATTAATATAGGTTATAGTTTTGAATAGCATCTTCATAATCATCATCAGCATTAACCGTCCAATGCTGGACAAAAGCCTCCCCTAATGAGCGCCATTGCACCCTGTCTTCAACTCAACACTACGTCCTAGACTACGTTTTCCCAGCCACGGTTTCCACTTCTTCAGCTGATGTGGCCAGCCCACTGCCACTTCAGCTTGCTAACCCTCTGAGCTATGTTTACAACTTTGGTTCTATGTCGGGTAGTCTCGTTACGGATCCCATATTTAAAAAAAAAACTCCAAGCATTGCTCGTTCCATAGTTCACTGAGCGATTTTAAACTATACTGTAACTTTACTGGGCTTTACTAATAACCCTGTCTCGTTGTAAGAGGTTGCGTTTTACAATAAACCCTGTTAATTAACCAAAGCAACAAAGCAGCTGTTGCGAAACGCTCAGAGTTTTTACATTTATTTTAGTTGCGAGAATGTTCGAGGAGCTTTATGAATTTACCTGGAGTGTGTTACTGTAGGTAAGTAAGTATAATAAAATCACATCACACTGAATACAGAAGGTTGTGTGTTTGAGTATGTTTGTTACCACTCAACTCCATAACGGAAAAATGGATTTGAATTTAACTTGGAAAATACGTAGTTTATGACTTGGATTAACACGTATGTATACTTTTTATCCATCATAAATACTTCCTCCAACAATCATGGTCCTCTGAGGTTTTATCCTAATTTTTCGTGTTGATGTTAAACGATAACATATCGCGTTTTGCACAATCTTTAAACCTCAGCATAGTAAGTGCTTGGTTTGCACTAATCTCCCACAACCACGAACTGCGTCACAAACGCGCTGCTCTTCCTCCAACCTCTTCAGGCACACAATTTATATGTGACTTATGCGGTTGAAGCTGTCGCTTCCATTTCGGCCTTACAAGTCACATTCGTAAGTGCCGAACGTTGTGGGACGCGGCTTAATCCTCTTCTATAGATGTTAAAGGCCTATGATGATGATGATGATTTTATTATACTGGTACCACGCGAGCGAAGCCGCGGGTGGAAGCTAAATAAAAAAGGGACTAGCGAAAAATGAAAAACTTGGGGTCGGTTTTTAAGAAATTGAATTCAATTTGTGACCCATACAGATCAAATGGGAAGTATAGAAAGATATTTCTGGCAAAAGGAAAATGCTTATTTTTTATTGTAACAGTTGTAAAAAGGTTTCTTGCATGGGATGTAAGGGTTCCAAGCTCCGTCTTTGGAACCCAAGTCAACCTCACCTGCCCGTGGTGGACCGTGCTGACTAACAAACGGGGCTCTGGCGGCCGGCTGATTGTGGCATAGCGGTGCCTAAGGCAACGGAAACGAAGTCAGCGGGCGCGGGGCGGCGGCGCGGCGGTGGCCGCGCGAGGAACGGCGTTTCACTCTTGACAGAGCGGTCGTGGTCATCATGTTGTATTATTAGGGGCTGATGTGGCTCGCCTCACGATATCTCGCCATTTTTGTCTATTTGTCAATGCATATAGATTTAAGTATATGGAAGTGGTCTCGAAGGCAGCAGCAAGGGAAAAGCGGAGAGAGGCGTACGAGCGATGCGCGCCAGTCTAGCGGTGCTCGCGCGCTTGCATTAAAACAAAACTTTGCCACTCTAGCGCTACGCAATCTGCCCATTGGCTTCGTGACTTCGAGACCGCGGCCTACAACTGACACAGCTACATCCCCTGGCCACTGACGGTCAGCAGCGTTGATACGAGAAGCTGTGCCCTGCAATCCCCAATCCCCATGCCCAGCGTGGGGATTATGGGCATATCCCCCTTCTTATTAAGGAAGGCCCATCTCCAGCCGTGGACTGATACAGATTCTTGTTGTTGTTAATGTTGTTGTTCCTTGCATAATATTGAGGTGCAATAAGAAAGGATTTCTTGAAATCCAGCTCCTGAACATAGGCAGTGGGATTGAAATTGAAAAGTCTAGGCAGACGAATTTTTGTTCTGTGTTTATAAGTACCTACTTTGTCTCGTTAATACTAGTAGTAATTCCATGGTCTTATTTTATTTTATTTTTACTTTGGTTGGAAAACTTACAGCTAGGTACAATTTTGTTAGAAAATAGCGATTAAACATTACAAAAGGCCAATTACAATTTTCCACAGATAGTAACAGTATGTAAACAATGGTAGTAAGGCCAAAGCCACTAAGCATAAACAGGGAAAGACTAATTAAAACAAACTAATTTCATAAGTAAGATTTTGCCAACTCACTTTTAAGTTTAAGATAGGTGATATACAAGTCCAAGTTTGTATAGATTGCATTGAAACCACTGCTCGCTCGGAGGAAGAGTTCCGCCTACAGTTTGTAAGACAATTATATCTAAGTGTCTATCACTTCTAGTACCGTAGTTTACTCATACTTTATAATACCCTCGACCTAAGAGAATCCTAGTGTGGGGTCAACAGTTAAATAAAAAAATGCTGGACGTTATCACTTAATATCATCCAGCCTTGAAACTAAGCAGAGCCCAGCTGTATTCTGGGAACCACATGACTACCTCTATACTATAAGTAGGTTGTTTTTTGGTAATACAAAGATTATAAATAGAATAATATCAAATCAAATCAAATCAAATAAAAATGCGTTTATTTTGTTACACGAATAATACAGTTAAGTGAGGTACAAATTTTCTAAAACTATGTAACAAAAATGGCTACCACTCAGCATATGCTAAGGCAGAGCAGAACGTGCTGCCAAAGCGCTGGTCTTCCGTGATCGCACTAAAATGCAGCGTACGGTGAATACTGCGACACAAAATATAATTAAAAGTAATAAAATATAACAACATTTAAACGAAAAAAAAGACAAAAAACAAGACAAAAACAAAAACAAAAAGAAAACTAAAAGGTTACTTCTAACAAATTAGTTGGTACGTTACTGTGATAAAATACAGATTCTAGTTGTGGTTTGTTACTACTATTAACTTGCCTCAACTGAAGATTTGAGGCCTAGAACGACTGCTTAACTTGCCTGTGATATTTATTTGTAATTCTAATAAGGTCTTTTTTAGATTTTTTTTGAATGATCTAATAAAATAATATAATAACACCCGTGCTCGAGACAAAATATTTGCATATCATACAAACATTTGTCTGGCGGCGGGAATCGTACTCGAATCCTGTGTCTCAGAGGTCATCAAGTCTTTGTTTTTATACCTAGTTATGTTAATTTTCTGTGAACTTCACCACCGGCGCCGCGGCGTTGCGACTATCAAAGTAAAGGCAAAACTACCCTCTAGGTTTATTACCAGTCAAAAACCTGCTTATTGAACTTTTAAATTAGTTTATCTATTATAGCTATTGTCACCTTGGGATCAATCTCAGTTATGAATCTGTGATCATTACTTTTTATCTCGCATTGCAATCACAGGTCTGAAGGTTTAGATACTTCAAAAGTTTCCAACATGATAACACTATCAATTTTAGTGGCCGATAGTGCCCACACATGGAGAATAGTAAGTACATAAGAGAATAAAATATTTTACAAACAATTTGTTTGTTTAAAGTAATTACTTTTACAAAAATAATTATAAAATTAAGATAACTTTTCCATCAGTAATTTAATAATAATAAATATTTTTTTAAATGTCAGATACACGAAATAAATTTGCGTTTATTTATTCAATATGTACTTCAATATTCAAAGTTAATAAATATATAAATGGTGAATGACGACTATACCAGAAACGATCGGCGAATAATTTACTTCATCAGAGAACTCCAGTCCAAATTAACTTTTATTTTATTTCGCATCACTTGTGTCTTTTTATCAACGTAGATTGGTTAAATCGCCAAAATAATAAAGAATATAAATCAGAATAACACTAGAAAATAAAATAAAATATAGATGTCTTTCAAAATGAAAAAAATGGTTCCACAGACAATTTAAACAAATACGTTTTTATGGGTTCACATTTCTGACAGCCAGCACAACGCACTCTACCTGTACCGTCATTATGGGTTCACGTATCCCCATTGAAGATCGCTATTAATGGGGATACGTCATTGCCTGCCCATTGAGTACGTGATCTGTGAACTCAATCTTGATGATCCAGATAAATGAATCATTTTCATATATCCATCAATTTATCAACCTAAATAATGTACCACGAGTTAGATAAAAGTTTGTAATAAGACCCATCTGCCGCAATTTTCTAGTCCTACCACATCAGCTATTATCAGTTCCCTACCATTTTGGTTAGAATCAGACCACTGCTGGACATAAACCTCCCTTAACAGAGAGAGATATGCCCATAATACTCACGCTGGGTGTGGGTTGGGATCGCAGGGCACAGCTTCTCGCACCACCGACGCTGCTGCCCATCGGCTGTGCCAGTGCCTGAGCTATGCCGCATTTAACCAGCCACCAGAACCCCGTTTTTTATTCTGCCTGCTCGTGATGCAGGCAGGTAATTGGATTACGAAGATGGAGGTTTGAGCCTCTTACAACTACAATTGGCTAGCAGCAAACACTTACCTATTCGGATGAGGTACGGTGCGATGCTCGAAGGGGTTGTAAGGCTTATCATCACTCTTGCTGGTTATGCTAAGGGATGATTGGAAGCCAGGATTGCTAGTCAAATCGGCCCTGAAACATAAAAAATAATAACATCAAGAGCCTATTTTAAAGTCTGTTGGCCTACGCAGATGGCAGCCTACACTACTTAGCGACGCAGGCACGGACGTGTTCGACTGGCAGCCATCAAGCAAACTTGCCGGTACACTTGATCGTGTGTGTTCTTTAAGGACCAACTGCAAACTGGACGCCGCATTAAGTCCGCTGCAAACTTGACGGCAAACTTGATCGTGCGTGGTTGGCATCACGCATACAAACACAATCTTTCCCATCTAAAATTTTGTGTGATTTTGGATCATTATTATTTTCCTATGAGATGATGAACAATGGCAGATGGTATAAAGTAATATCAAAAGAATGTTGACCGAGAACGATGGAGCTCAGTACTATTAAGCTTAGAAGTATTTTGTTTCTTATAATAAAATAGTGAAACGATCTCTGGCGTTGCCTTTGAACCATAACCAAGAGCTATTATAGAGTTCCACAAATAAAAATAAAAATACTTTCCCCGAGTTGTTTGAAATTCGTAGAGCTTACAGTGGTTTCAATAATAAAATATTTTCTGAATACAGCAGCGGAGTTTACAAATCTAAAAAACTAAAAGATGTTTTCTGAAATTTTCGTTATACTTCTTGAGAAATAATTGCGTTATTTTTCCAGGGAAAGTCACATATCTATGAAACTTCATGTTAGTGTAACATTTCTTGGTATTATACTTATTTGTTATTTAGGTAAAGATATTTTTTTTCTAATTAAAAATAATACATTCTTTGTAGCTTATCATTATAGCTAACTAAGCATTATAGTTTTTTACCTATAAAAATGTTGAAAATGGTTAGTAGCAGCTAATATGAAACAGACAAAGTAAATTAGTTACAAAACAAAAATATAATAAAATTTGATTTAAAATCCTTAATTCTAGCTACTTAGCACTAATATTATAAATGTCAAAGTGAGGATGGATGCAAGAATGTATGGATGTTTGTTACTCTTTTACGCTAAAACTACTGAACAGATTGGGTTAAACTTGGATATCTTGGCGACGACCTCTGTGGCGCAGTGGGCAAAGTTCCGCCTGGGACGCAGAAGATTGCGGGTTCGATTCCTGCCGCGGCACAAATGTTTGCATGTTCTGCAGATATTTTTCTCGGGTCTGGGTATTTTCTATGTATGATAAGTATGTATTTAACAAAAAAAAAATGTTATGTAATAATCAATCATTTGGTTCCCATAACACAAGTTCTGCTTAGTTTGGGGCTACATGATGCTGTGCGATAGTTTAGCATTATAATTTATTATTATTTACTTATTTATTTAAATATACATAGTTTGTGATCTGGATTAATACATTGCGATACTTTTTATCAGGGTATCAAGCGAGTGAAACCGCAGGCTCAAGCTAGTTTTCAAATAAAAACAAGCAGCTGACAGGAAGAAATAAAACCATACCTATACACAATAAAGTCTTGCCAGGTATGGTTGTATTACTTCCTGTATCACGTTTGCCTAGATCCGACGACCGTACTCCATTTGAGTAGGCGGAACCCTTAAATGTGAGGGGTTTCTCACTTGACATGTTTTTAGTACTGTTTCGGTTGAATAAGCTGATCTAGTAGTAAAACCAAGGTTGGAGATCAAAAGTTGAAGGTTACTCAATCGAAAAATTGATGAAATATATCTGATCGGAGACCTTTTGATGTGAAGAAAGTATTATGAGGAAAGTGTGAATGAGACAGTTGGAAGGGGAAGTCATTGTACATTCTCTAATCGAATCATAGACGTGCTGGAAAAAGGTTAGCTGGCATTTATTATTAATAAATAAATAAATATAATTAATTGACTCAGGCGTGACTTTGCGGAAATCCATTACAAGATATTCTACAAGACAAAATATTTAGTACAAATTCCGCTAACTTTCTTTCTGTTTAGCGCTTGGCGGAGCAACACGTCTGCGGAGTTCTGTGTCGTTGTTGTTTTTTAGCGACGTCGACGTTGGTGGACAGCGAGGCGATCATTCCTGAGGATGCCTTGTGGGGAAGGCGAAACATTGTCGAATTTCTGTTGAGTTTCTTGTGTATTTATGTGTGTGTCGTTTCTCCAAGCTAATTACAGGTTAACGTGTTGTTTTTATTTGGTGTCTTCCACCAAATAAAAACAACACGTAACACAAACAACGTAAGTAGACGTAGTAAGTAGAAGTCTTTCTCTGATTTGCATGTGAATCTGCGGGCGGGAGGGCGGTGCACGCGTATGCATTTTGTGGAACTTGTCAGAGAAAGTTAGCGGAATTTGTACTAAATATTTTGTCTTGTAGAATATCTAATAAATAAATAAGTAAATAATGCAGGACACTACCACACAGATAACATAGTATTGAGACGCACACGATGCTAGGCTAAGGCTGCTGGTGGAAACTGGATGTTTCACGCTCAGGACAGGAAGCAACGGCACTCATTAGGCTGATGATGATGATGACACGACACTAGTAATGTATAGAAATGAATCTGATCGTATCATAATACTGGCAGAAATAGGCTATATGTATCTACCAGTATATGTATCTGAAATTCTTGAAATAGTCAGGAATCGGCTAAGAAAAACTCGCTGTACGATAAAAATCTGGCTTAGTCCAACAAGGAAATCTACCGTTTTAATACCTAATAAAAATATTAAACTACATAAGTTATCTAAAGGCCTAAAACAAACACAGACAGAGAAATAAAGACATAACAGAGAAACACAAACATAGTAATTATCACAATTCACAAAGCCTACAATAAACGAGAGCAAAAATATCATCAGCTCTACCTTATGATACTGTTCAACACCTTTAAAAAAAACCTTCCAATTCCTGCAAAAACCTATAAAAGCCATGACTCTTACACGAAAACTCAATCAAAAACATATCTGTTATGAAGCAACAAGGAAAATAAAGTTTCTTCGATTGCAGATCAAGTGATGCCTACAGATACCTTCGTGTTTTACTCTATGGCAACAAGATTTACAAAATATTTAGTGCCAATTGCACCAACTCACTCTAACGAGTTTCATAAACAACTCAACAGAAATTCGACAGTGTTTCGCCTTTCTCATAAGGCATCTTAAATCATTTTAAAAATCTTTTAATGGATTTCCGTTAATTCACGCCTGATTCAATTCATTAACTGCAGCTACTAAAAAAAGTGTGGCTAAAAAGTTGACAAATTTTACATTAGACGTATTGCATTGTGTTTATGAGTGATCTGTCTATTCTGAACCATTATTGCATTATGATAAAAAAAAACACAGGAGAAATTTCGCCACAAATTACACACACAAATATAATATTATGTACTCATACCTATCGTTATGACTATTGGACAGACGCTATAAACCATACCATCATTATGTATTACCTAGATTAATTTGTATTTGTATTTTTATTTGCTTTATTTTCTAACTATAAGGGCTATATGTATTTCACCAGGACACCGTGGCGGCGCAAACAGTCGCCGCTACCAATAACTGGAGACTGGTTGCGCCGCCATGGTGTCCCAGTGAATTAAGGTCCTCAGTGTAAATGTAAATAATGTTTTCATAAAACACTCAAAATAAATAAATATTAAGCATTGGTATGAAGGAACCCGTGGAAGTCTAGGAACGGTCCTTTTTGTTATATAATATCAGAAAAGTGCTAACAACATGCAAAAGTTCCGTTAAAATTGACTCAGAAGTGTCAAAATGTGACACTAGCATATTGAGTGATAGTTTCACAGGCTCTTTCCATGGATCAGCAATTTTAGGGTACATAGGACCATTTATAGCTAAACTCGTATCGTACATAGTATTTCCCTCAACTTTGTAACCAAATAAGCAAATGATTACTAAACTTACGTTGATTTGAAATTGTCTATCTCCACCTGTTCTTTTTCCTTGCCCATTTTGATGTATTACCTGAAAAATGTATTATAAAAAATAATGAGTATTTACGGTTACTTAAAGTATAATGTCTTAAATGTATATAGAAAAACATAGAGTCGATTATTATAAAGTATAATAAATATTTTACGATGCGTTTGTATGTAGCTAAAAAACTTGTTGCAAGAGATCTTTTGAGCACGCATATACCTACAATTTAATCACTTTTTTTTAAATACAATTTTTTGCAATATGTTCGAGCTTTTTCTTCGTATGAGCTAGTGGCCAACTCTAGTGTCGGAGTTTTTAAGCCACCCAAAGACCTCCGACAAGGCATAACGACTAAAGAGAACGAAGATTTTGGTCCAAGAAAAGCCAGGGCATCGTAACGTGCTTTCCAAAGCACGTGCTCAAATTTAAATGCTACTAAATGGACACCCATCTCAGTAGTAGTGACCGGGCGGAGATGAGAGCTAAGAATGTCGAAGTAACCCACACAACGAGCAGAGTGGTTTTTTTACCAGCTCGATTGCGTATGCGTTTACGCGAAATTGTATGGAAAGGAGTCACCTCGATTCCATATTAATTTACGTAAACGCAAACGCGTTCGAGCTTGTAAAGAACTCGCACTAGGCACCTTGATACATTACTTTCCCGTTATCACTGTAATACGAATATTTTGCCATAATAATCCAAATATTCTGTGATTTCTATGCCGATTTTTTCTTTCCAAATATTTAATAATTGTAACACTCAGTCAGCGCTTTTCTTTAATTTTTAAGCTCAGTTGCCCAAGTATAAAAATCTTCAGAGTATCTAATTTTGTATAAAAATGGAACAGCGAGGATATTAGCAAGCGCTTAACAAAAGTAAAAATTTGACGTCTTCATACAAAAATTCATGAAGATGATTGTCTCACTCAGGCCACTGTGCATACCGGTTCCACGAGTATTCATTTCATCTTTTTGGGTACGAGGTAATGTATAATTATATATTTTTTGTTCGAAAAATACTAGCAGCGATAGTTTTGACACCTGCAGTAGATTTACCTCAAACTGACAGTATATATGAAGGTGCGCCCCTTGGACGACGAAGAAGTCTTTTCCTAGAGTCCTTATTATTTATTATTCAAACCATTAAATTTGTTATTATTACTGTGTCGTAACCCACTGTCCTTCACTCAGATATTGGCAACAACCTTAATAATTAAATTGTGGCATCACTAATTGATTTCGCGTTGCAATTCGTTTTCCCATCATTGTTGTAGATACTGCAATATTCACTACAAATATTACCAGACAATTTGTTTGAGTGTATTTAGAGCATTTTTGGCTTTTGTGATGGCGTTATTAATATAATTAGGTACCTACGTTATTTATATTTTTTTGAATGATTACTTACGGTTGGTGGCTGGCAGAGGCGCGAGTTAAAATCGGTCTCAGGAGCACTGACTGGTTGGCCAATATCCAGCAGCGCATGCAGTGATAATCCAACACTTCAGCTAGTTGTGCCCTAGGGGGATATTTGCCAAAAATTTGTATGATCAAATTGTAAAGTTAAAAAAACTTAACTTAGGCTTTTTTCTTGATTATAATACAGCGTCACATGGTAGATTTACTCACAGACCAGGACGCTGTAGTGCCTGGAAGGTTACTTGGAGTAGGTTCGCTACTTCGTCCGAGAGGATGGTTGAGTGCTGGCACTTGACCATCCTCTCAACCTAGTCGGCCTTACCCATAAAAAAGATCATGTCAATACGTGTGGAGCTGATTAATGTACGATTCACTCGTACCGACGTGCGTCGGAGAGCATCGTAGAGCATTAGATAAGATGCTAAAGGAAATTGAAACATCCACATGGTAAGTGTGAGTCGTACATAAGCGCGGGTTTATTCATGATGTTTTTCTTCACCGTTTTGGTGTGGTAATGCGCACATATTTTTTCGAAACGAAAAATCTATTGGTGTGTATACTCAAAATTGAAACCAAAACTGAGATCTATATTCCATTTAAAACAACGAAGGAAAATACCTTGAAGACCCATGGGAATTCTAATAAATTCTTTGCCTACGTTTTAGTCAGCTCCTACGTTTGGACCATGTTCCTTCTGTAGATACAGTAGAAGAGAATGCCGAGAACCCGTACCAATTTCGTCAAAACCAAACGTATCCTATAAAATGTATTATATTTTATAAATTACTTTAACATTTACTTAGTTTTACACACCGACGAGATTAATAATCAAGTAAAATAATATTTTGTTGTTTTGGTTTTCGCCGCACTCCACCATTAGACTGCAACAACCATTGTTATTATGGCAACAACCCTCATTTTTAATTATTTAGGCAGTAGGATTCTACTAAAAACTTATTGGTTTGGTTTTGACGCACTCACTTTAGTCTTGGTACCGAGCGCCATACATCAGACGGTACTGTCCTTTGATTGAGGAGGGATGAAAGCCATGTGACTTGATGGACATGTAGAGGGAGGCCGAGGAAGAAGGATGGATTGTCTGAAAGAGAATAGGAGTTTAAAAGGAGCGAATACAGAGTTAACGGCTGAGGAGTGAATGGAAGAAATAAAGACAGGCGAATGATAAAGGTCGATTGGATTGGGTGGACGATATACGTAGCGTAAAGACGCCCTCCGGTCAGGTGAAGTGACGATTTGTAAAAGGCTGCTGGTAGAAGCTAGATGCATCAAGCTCAGGACAGGACGCAATGGCGCTCATTAGCTTATGTCCAGCCGTGGACTATAGCCGATCATGATGATGATGATGATCCATGAAGTGACCGGGCGGAGTGTTGCGTGATCTGCATCTTAGTAAACTACGCCACGAATGCCTCCGAATTCCACTGTTGCTTAATCATCTCTTTTTCTTCTACAATGACCTAATGGCCAACTCTATGTCGGAGTTCTTAGGCCGTCCCGAGGCCGTACCTTCCGAACTTTCGCGCGCTCAGATCAGGTGACCAGGTGGAGTAGAGTACTAAGAACAGCGAAGTGGATACCTTACGACACAAATACTTCCGAGATGTTATTTGACATTGCCTAACCATCTATTCTAGTCACTTCGTACTGTAACATAAACTATCAATGCTATGGCACTTGCAATAAACTTGTTCAAGTTGAGAGTCGTTCCTTTTTAAACGTGGAGTGATAAGTGATGTGTCGTAATTTTACAAAACCAGTTCTCTTCGATCATGACCTCTATTTCAATAAGGATTATTACAAATTCACTTTTTCCTTTTGTGTTTACTATTCCTAGCTGCAGTATTAGGTATAGAGATAATAGGTATATAGCAAATTATTTTGCGTCAGAGTTCTTTTAAGCGACTACATTCCGTTTGGTCAACATCCCACTTAGAAAACTAATATTATGTACCCAAAATTTTAAATAAATAAAATCCTTTTATTTCATGCAATAGGGCTCTTAGATATTTATAATTTTATCTGTTTAATGACCACCTTAACGACATGTCGGTCGCAGTAGTCTTTAGTAGACCTTTTTATTCTTCATAATTTGTATTACTTTCTTTCCGTTCTATCAAAATAATTATTTGAATGGGTGTCTATTTAGTGGTCAGTAATCAGTTACCTTCGATATTTAGGTACGAGCGCCTCCATGCTTCGGCAGGTATGGATGTTGGTCCCAGAATTTGCAGTCACTAAGCCATGACGGCGGCCTTCTAAAGGCCTTAAAACTCCAACAATTTTGATTGTATGTTTTTGACAGTATGGTATGCATTTATGTGTTGTATAGTTACATTTTAAAAATAAAGTAATTACAATCGAGATAAATTAGTAACAGTTTATATCGATGGTACCTTTTTACAATACACACATAAACACATACAATACCGGCGCGTGCATACTGATAATAGGATCCACGTAACGAGTAAAAAATTCATTGAACACTTATAAAATGAGACTATTTTATTTTATCCCGTTTTACACTATTGAGTGCAAGAAATATTGTGGATCGCACTTTTCCTGATGATGATCCTTGGTAGTGGTCAAAACTGCCAGGGTCTTCTCTGACATTATAGTTAGTGAAAGAAACCGTTTCTGATTTTTTTCGAGTTTATAATTTTATTATTTATAATTGAATCGAATCGAAGAATGCGTTGGCGGGATGAGCTCGATGCCTTCAAAAAAGAGTTGTAGTAGATGGCTCGGGAACGAGATGTTAAGTGTTCAGTGGGACGCGAAAGGTTATTTAAGTAAAAATTTAAATTATCGAATTATTATATTTTTTTATAATCTCTATGATATAGAACTATTCTGTACGGTGGTAATAGTGCGATAGTGTAAGGGTTGTAAAACAACATACCTTTTACAGGAGATGTATCCCAATGATCTCACTGATAAAACAATTTTATCAATAAGGTACTGATTCTGTGACAATCTGAATCCAACTGATCTGCCACTAGTCAGCTTCAACATTGTGACATTACCTCCACTCCAAACTGAACTGTATCTCGACTGCAACATGATACCTTATCGGCTGGAGGTAAGAACTCAAGGTTGTTTAATGATTAGTATAATAATGAAATTTGGGATCAATACTTTTTTGTTTTGTTTTATCTTTTTTTGTTTGAAGGGCCATTAACTCTTCAGATTTTGAAGTAAATTGACTGATTGGCCAATGGTAATTTAGGCTGCTTTTATACAGCCAAAATACTTATCTGAATACAGAGAAGGAATTCATATTAATAATTCATTATGCATGGAAATGCATACAATTTAACTGTTTTGTTCTGTTCCACAAACATTGAGAGTTTTGGTAATAATTTTTGCAAATTGGTCTTGAATGAGCTATACGTAGTCTTTTAAATTTTGCACGCCTAATGGCAGATCACAGTGAGCTATTTATATCTTACCATGTAACAACTTTTATACCTGTGTGAATAAATAAATAAAATAAATAAATAATGCTGGACTATCACACAGCATCATGTAGCCCCAAACTAAGCAGAGATTATGTTATGGGAACCAAATGATTGATATATTACTTATATATTTTTTTTTAATATGGGACATAAACACAGAACAAAATATTAATTCTGGACTAAATTTAGTTATTTTTAAAATTTAGAACGTACATCTTTCCATACGTATAAATAAAGTGAGTGCACACGAGTCTGAAATGAGAAACAGGAGACTACTGAGTAACGCTTTAAGTGCTGAAAACACAACTGTAGAATTTACCCTCTCGCAGGCCTGCAAATCACGTGTTAATCAGATTTTGTAAGGCACACATGCCGGAATTCAGATTATAAATTCTATCTCTGAATTCAAATAGGTATTACGGCTGTCTAACTTAGTAGTAAGCTGGTAAGTATTGGTGATAAATAAATTCAAAGAAAATAACATTTTTCCCCCTAAATTTATAAAGCTAGGTACATTATTATTATTGTATTATTATATATTTATTTTAAAACTCTCAGGAACTAGGATCTCAAAGTTGCATCAACTTTATACAACTCTAAGATCCTCTCCAGCCATGTATGAGGCACCGAATCATAGACCATTATTATTATTATGAGCCCTCAATACCTCACTGTTGGGCAAAGGCCTCCCTCACTCTCTCCAGTCATCCTTCTCCTGTGCTAAAATGGTCCAGTGGGCACGGAATTTAGCAAGCTCGTCCCTCCATCTTGTTCGTGGTCTGCCGCGACGTCGTCGCCCTGTGTCAGGGCGCCACTCGGTGGCCAGCTTGGCCCACTGGTCTACCGACATGCGACAAAAGTGACCAGCCCAGTCCCATTTAAACTTGGAGTCTTTCGTTGCTACAACAGCGATCTGTGTTCTTGAGCGCAGCTCAGAGTCGCGAATACGGTCAATTTGCTTAACTCCTAGAATGCTACGCTATATCGCACGTCGGTCAATTCGCTTTACTCCTGGAATTCTACGCTCCATCGTATGACGGCAAACCTTAAGCTTATACTTTTGAATATTGGTCAAAGACCAAGCTTGCGCACCATATGTGAGAACGGGGAGCAAGCATACGTCCATCAATTTGCGCTTGAGAGATAGAGGAAGATCTCCCTTCTTCAAGTCGCCCATAAACCAATAGCTCCTCAATATCCTCAATACCAATAGGTACATTAATTTAATTATATTTATCTATTCAGGGACTATCCATTTTCGGATAAAAGCTGCATCCTTCTTTTACCATTTCTAGGCTGCTCGGATGAAAAGTACCTACTTGAGTATAAGTGGATTAAAATCCTTTTTTGCTCTTTATTACCTACTTTACCTTTGGTGTGTGTGTTTTTTTTATGTTACTTGTAGATGGAACAAGCACATGGCCCACCTGATGTTAAGTGGTAAGTGGATAGGCAATCACAAAGTATTACATCGTAGATCATATTTTTTTGGAACGTGTTCTACGATGCAACGCCCTGCGTCCATCAACTTGAGGCATGATGATTATAAGCCCTTGTGCCTGTAATTTCACCTTGTAATTTTTAATGATGGTGTGAAAGCATCGGAACTTTTACCTGATACGTGATGTGATTTGGTTAAAACTTTGTTTAGTTTATACAGAAATTTTACAGAACTCTGAAGGACTATTAAAACTCTTTCGAGGACAAACTCACAAGGCGTCACGTGTTATAACATGTGACGCCTAAAATAAAAAAAAATAAAAATTGATGAATTTAATTAACGAATTAAAAAAAAACATGAGACAGAAAATGATAACATAAGTAATTTATTACAAAAGTAATCATTTTCTGTCTCATGTTTTTTTTTAAAATTTCAGGCAAATCGTAAACTTATTCAAAGATTTCAAATCTTAAAAGTATAGACCGTCAAATGAAATAATTTATTTATTTTCCTTGTATGAATTCTAACAAAAAGATATTCAAAATATAGTGGCATAAGAGATAAAAAACATACTGCTGCACCGGGTGGCTAATTCAATATCAAGTGGTAGGAATACGCACGTACGTACGTAATTGCAGTTATACCAAAACCACGCTAACTCTGCAAAACTAAAACAGTGAACAAAATTAAAATCTATCGATGAAAAAACTTTTTTTAGTTTGTACTTATTTTGGTTTCAGTCATTTTCGTCACCTGAGCGAAAAGCAATGTAAAAAGAAATGGGTAGCATTTTATTCAAGTTAAGTTGCAACTATTTCTGCCCCGATTCGTTCTACTTTATTTATATATACATGGTTGCAACTAGGTGAGAAAATGACTGACTTTAAAAAAGAAATACAACTATATGAAATAATGATTTCAATTTGTCTACATTCTTTTCTGAGTTATACAAAAATAGCTTGGTTATTTTCATAATACTTGAAGATGGAATTATAAGAATAAAAATAATAAGAAAAAATAATAAAGATGGTACACGCACATGGCACACGTGTTGTTAAGTGGCAACCACAACCCATAACAAAGTATTCTATCGCAGGTCACGCCAGTTTGGATCGTTCTATGATGGAAAGCATCCATGAAGGTGATAGACCTCATGTGCCAGTTATTTCACCGGCACCCAAACCCTTCAAACCGAAACACAGCAATAATTTGATAAAATAATAATATAATCCTAGTATAAATGCGAAAGTTTGTTGTGTGTGTGAGTATGTATGTGGTTGCTTCACTCCGTAACGATTGAACGGATTTGGATGAAACTTGGAATATACATAGTTTAAGACCTGGATTAACAGCTTTTATCCCGGTATCACGCGATCGGAGCCGTGGGCGGAAGCTAGGAATAAATGCATCCAATGGCTCATAATCTTAATATTTCATTTAAAGCACCTTATTTTTCATTATAAACTACTAGGTTTAAGATATTATTCATCAACGGTATAGTACAATCAAATTATTTTTTTATTCCAATATCCATTTATGAATTCAAAGTAGGTACACAATAAACTTTTCATAAAATTAAACCGAATTTAAATTAATCACTTCTTAATTCTTGCTTTAAAGAATTTTGAAAATCGATTCACAATAAATTGACGGAGATATTGGTGTTCATTGGGCGAAAATTACAAGTGAGGATGGGGTTTCTTGTGTTTTCCGGGAAAAGTACCAATTCAATTTATATGTGTAATAATATATTGTGTAACAATAAAATTTATATGTGACCACCTGTGAAATATACTCTTTTAAACAAAAAAAGAATTTTGAAAATCGGTCCGCAATTGACGGAGTTATCAGTGAACATAAATAAAAAACAAAAAAAATAAAAATAAAAAAAAAGGTTCCGACGAATTGAAAACCTCCTCCTTTTTGAAGTCGGTTAATAAAGGAACATGACATGTTCATCATCATGTTGGAGTTTTTTGTGATCACTCTATAAATTCCTTTATTAACCGACTTCAAAAAGGAGGAGGTTCTCAATTCGTCGGAACCCTTTTTTTTATTTTTATTTTTTTTATTTTTTATGTTGACATGTTCATCATCATGATGGCCTTTTTCAATATTTGTGTGTTTAACAATTATTGTGCATATTTCTTATCCAATGAAGGCTACAGGGGCTCTGGCGGCGGCTGATTGCGGTATAGCGTGGCTTAACACTGGCATAGCTAAATTAGTTGGCCCTTGAAGGCAGCAGCGTCGGCGGTGCAAGAAACCGTGCCCTGCGATTCCTAACCCGCATCCTCAGCGTGGGGATTAGAACTTCTCCTCCATTCTTATAAGGGGAGGCCTATATCCAGGAGTGGACTGATATAGGCTGGAGTTGTGAGAGTTGTAAGCTGTAACGGCTACATTGATTTATAAAAATGATAAACGACACGACGAAGAAGAAAATGCATTTTTTTTCATTTCATTCAAATATTTACCTACATAATATTGGATACAATATTGGATAGAATAGAAGTTTGCTCCACTGATCTTGTTTCCGATAATAACTCCTACTTGAAGTGTTTACGAAGATAAATCAGTTTCTATGCAATATTTGAGTATCAATCATTGTAAAGATAAAATAAAAATGTTTGTGCTATGTTACCAATTGGTGCACTTAGCTCCTGATATTCAGATATGAGATAATTCTAGCGAGGAGTCAGGCTAATGTAGCTATGTAGGTAACTGTTGGGTGTTATCTTACAGGATCTTTGCATAAAATTCTAAAGGAGGCCACACTGTGCGTTGCCGAGCGGCAGACTGAGCTATGACGCTGAGTCCGTTCTACTATAAAAAAAAGACGTGTGGCACTCGGGGACTGCCGCGGTAACGCTATTGCATAGCATTTTGTATCAACTTATGCAATTATAATTATTTATTTATTTTATTTATGCAGTATTTCTTTTTCCTTGATATTAATTAAAGTTACACTTTTTGAGCGTGGTGACCGATAAGAAAACATTTTTTTTTCTTTTATTAAATAAAAATACGTCTAGTTGCACGCACACAAACACCGTGTCGAAGATTGCCGAAAAGAAACGACGTTAGACAATGCACGGTCTTCAAGCCACAGCTCCGTGCCCGTCGGAGTGGAGAGCGTGAGGTTTTTTTTCGTTACGGAATTTCTGGATTCGGTCCCCGCGCTCAAGGCCCTCGATAGAAGCTATGCAATAGCTTAAAAAATACATACAGTCTAAAATAAAACTTCTTATTTAAATCGGTTTAAAATTCTCAATGACATGCCATACGATGCGTTGCAACGTAGTCGTGCAGCGATGCAGCGCACGATTAACGCACGGGACCATAGAGACGAAGCGGAGAGAGAAAAATGTACTGCGACGCTGGAGCAATGCAGTCTACTTCATTGTCATTCATAGACTGACAGGCATGACACATCCTACACCGGTGCTTGAGTGCCAAAACATACCTATTTTTATTTATTTATGTTGTATTAGAAAAACCATCGGCGCAAAGTAAGAAAGTAGTTAATAAAATATCTTACTATTACATAGTTTGTGTTAACCATATTTTTTAATGGAGATGTTAAAGTTTCACTAACTTCCCGCCAGGGGCGCTGCTTCATTTTCATACAAAAATGTCTTTTGTCTTGTAAAGCATTCATATTAAAAAAAAGGGAATTTTCACGACGCTCTCAATTCTAGACGGGACGCGGAGGGAGAGCGTCGCGGTTACTCACCCTGATGAAGACTCTCTTAACGAGTCGCAACGACGTTGGTGCCTTCACCGACGTAACGGTACGTGACAATTCCCGTTTTTCAATATGAATGAGTTATTTCACGGCACTTTCATGAGTATAATCATAAGATGCATTTCTCCAAACTCACACCTGAGTCAATTATACAAAAATATACATATGTACCAACTTTGAGTAAAGTATGCTTATCGCACTTAAGCAACTGGACGCTGTGACGTCGTAATACATGTGACATTACGACAGCGCAACGCAACGCAGATACTCAGTGCGTCGAAATTATTGCGCTGCGATGACGCGATGGGCGTAAGTGGCCCACCCTTAGCCTGATTTATTATTCGTTTACGCAAATTTATATGGAATCGAGGTAGCGCCATCTAGTGAGAAACGCGTGGCACTGACTCCTTTCCATACAAAATACAGCCTGATTTATCATTCGGTTCTACTAACTGTTTGATAATTTGAAAATGTAGCGAGTCGATATTGAGTTTTCGATACAATAATTTATCTTTTTCTTGTTTCTCCTGGCTTTATCCCATGTTATTCGAGGTCAGCCTTCCTAGTACTTCGGCGCCACACCGTATGGTTGTGGGTTGTCGTGTTGTGTTGCTCGCTAGCATTTAATTATTTATTGCTCGTAGCCAGGTCATTTGTGGTCGTCCACGTCCTCTTTTTCCCTCCTCTATATTCATAACTCTTTTAGTCTTTAGATACAATCATATATACAACATCTTTATCATTATTTTAGCCTTGAACGCCATATTCACCAGAAATACGTGGAAAGAGGTAACGAGTTAATGATGTTTTCCTTATGTATCTAAACCAAGCCAAGGTACCCTACTTGCAAGTGTTACAAACCATTGCTTTAATTATTTGTAGGTGCTGAACCAAAACTGCTGAAAAAATTGATAGTGTATGAAATCTCTCCTGTAATTGCCATTACGAACGCCGACGCCACGAACACAGCTACATATAATCATCATTACGTAATTTAATCATAATTATAAGATTTTAAGTTTCTGCAACTGATGCAGCTCTTCCATCTGCCTGTCTCCAAAGCAGCCACCTTCGACAACACAGCCACTTTCGCATGGCTACTCAAAATTATAAACCTTGGTCTTCCCCTACCTTCCTTTTCTTCCCATTTTCCCTCTATAGTGTTGATTGTAAAGCTATGTAACGGGTGGCGCAAAAGTACTGGCACTAAAGAAAATACTTTTTTTTTTTTTATATGACATTTTCTGTCATTCTGTTGTTGAAAATTGTGTAGTGAACAAATGTAAAATACACTGAAAATAAACATGGACCGTTTTACTCCCCAAGAACGTGGAATAATTGTGTCAATGTTCTTACGGAATAATTCATCAGTGATAAGAACACAACGTGAATTTCGTCGACGATTTCCCCACCGTCCGGCACCGATTGGTCGCACAATTCGACGCTTTGCCACACGCCTTGAAGCAACTGGCTCAACATTGGATAGACCTAAGTCTGGGAGACCAAGAACAGGCCGTTCAGCTGAAAATATCGATGCTGTGCGCGAAGATGTGGAAGAGTGTCCAGAAACATCAACGAGGCGACGTGCCACGCAATTGGGCATTTCCAGACGGACCCTGCAGCGTATTTTGGTGAAAGACTTAAAGATGTTCCCGTATAAAACTCAAATGACTCATCAGCTGCTGCCTGCTGACCACCGAGCTCATCTAGATTACTGCCAGCGCGTCATAAACCTCAACCTTGAAGAGGATGATTTTCCTTCAAAATTGGTTATGAGTGACGAAGCGCATTTCCATCTCTCAGGGCATGTCAATAAGCAGAATACTCGGTTCTGGGGCACTGATAATCCGCGCATTATTCAAGAAACACCTCTACACCCACTAAAAGTTACTGTATGGTGTGGCATCTGTGTTGACAGAGTGATCGGACCCTATTTTTTCGAAGACGCTGGAGGCAATGCGATAACTGTCACTGGAGAACGCTACAGAACCATGTTACGTGAGTTTTTGATACCCAGTTTGGACGAATTGGGGCTGGAGCACATCTGGTTTCAACAAGACGGCGCTACGGCACACACAGCGCGCGACACTATGGACTTAGTGAGGGACGCTTTTCCAGGCCGAGTTATCTCTCGTTTTGGCGATTTGCCTTGGCCTGCAAGATCACCCGATCTGACCAGTCCAGACTTCTTTCTTTGGGGTTTTTTGAAATCTCGGGTGTATGTGAACAAGCCACAGACTCTCGCAGCTCTAAAAGAAAACATTCGTCAAGAAATAACGAACATATCGCAGGAAGTGTTACGGCAAGTTATGCAAAATGTCATAAATAGGGCTCAAATGTGTATCAACTCTGGAGGTCACCATTTAAAAGACATCATCTTTAAATCCTAATGGTACGAAATTTAATGGCACAAATATACATTTAAAAAAATCTAAATCTAGTTTTCTAATTTAGAAAAAATGTTATAGCTGAACCAAATAGGGTCTTTACTTTTGCGCCACCCAGTATAAGGAGTCCAAACATTTTTCCTCTTCTGTTTTCTATATTTTACTAACTTCCGCCCGCGGCTTCGCTTGTGCGGTACCCGGATAAAAAGTAGCCTATGGTTTAATCTAGGCCCCTTTGTATATTCCAAGTTACAACCAAATCCGTTCAGTAATTCTTGCGTGAAAGAGTAACAAATATTCATCCATACATCCACACTCACAAACTTTTGCATTTATAATATTAGTAGTAAAGTAGGAAGTAGGATTAACATTAACATTAAGGCGACTATACCTACATGTGAAACCTCCCTCACGCTCGCACTAGTCAACATTTTTGAAGATATAAAATCACTAAATGTAGATGCAAAATAGCAAACCTTCACATTCTAGAGAATAACAATTCAAAGGTTAAGCATTATTATCATTTTGATTCTATCACGTTTTTTTACCAATAAACTTGTACCAATGTGATCTATTTTGATAAAAATTTTTTGGTAGGAAAACGTGTTGGGTTTAACATGATATTCTTGCTGAACCTTTGTATTGTTATTTTCTAGGCCGTGAAGGTTTGCTATTTTGCATAACTACATTCAATGATTTGATATCTTCTGAAATGTCGAATTGTGCAAGCGAAAGGGAGGTTTGACATGTATTGTCACCTTATCAAAATAAGTACCTCTTGATAGTGTTGCGCAATAATTACAGCCACTGTATCTACGTGGTATCTGCCTACATCAAATCAGATAAGAGTGCAATAGTTTTTGATTATTTATATTATAAAGGTTGGTGGTAAAACTGTTTTTTTTTTATATTCTAACAGTTTCCGCCCGCGGCTTAGCTCGCATTAATGTGTTGGTTTTTATGATGTATTTTGGCTGACGATTAAAAATTTACATGCTTAGCGTTTTTTATTACCACATACCACACCTACATCGGCCCACTGCTGGACATAGGCCTCCCCTAATAAAGGGGGATACGCCCATAATCCCCACGCTGGGCATGCGGGTTGGGGATCGCACCTTACAACTTCTCGCACCGCCGACGCTGCTGCGCGTCGCGCGTCGGCGGTCAGGGGATTTAGCTGGGCCTGTGTTAGGCTGCGCTATGCCGCAAGCAGCCGGCCGCCAGAACCCCGTTTGTTAGTTAGCGAGGTTCACCACGTGCAGGTAAGGTTGGCTTGGGTTCCGAAGAAAGAGATTTTAACCTCTTACACCACCAACAAGATCAGTTCAAAGAGTATATTTCTATTTATTTTGTTACCTCCTATAATAAATTAAGTTGCTTTTTCTGTAATAATCCTTTTTGTCTAGAAGGAAGTTTTGGTAGTTTCAAAAAGTCGTCTTTCGTAATATAGAAGGTTATTTGGCTACCCATGCTGTTCATATTTATTATTATTACACCCTGAAGGTGTGAAATGGGGGATGAATATATTTGTCAAATTCCACATGTATTTATTTATTAAGACGACTTTATGGGTCAAATCTCCCTCTCGCTCGCACTATTCAACATTTTTGAAGATATAAAATCTCTAAATATAGTTATGCTAAATAGCAAACCTTCACGGCTTAGAAAATAACAATACAAAGGTTCAGCAATAATATCATGTTGAACCCAACACGTTTTCCAACCAAAAAATTTGCACCAAAATTGATCACATTGGTGCAAGTTTTTTGGTAAGAAAACGTGATAGAATCAAAATGATATTATTGCTAAACCTCTGTATTGTTATTTTCTAGGCCGTGAAGGTTTGCTTTTTTGCATAACTACATTCAGTGATTTTATATCTTCAAAAATGTTGCATAGTGCGAGTGAGAGGGAGGTTTGACCCTTATAGTCGCCTTATGATAAATATTGTTTATTTTATAGTTACTCTTCATAACATGCCACAGGTACCACTTATAAGCTTTCACTCGTTCCATATTTTATTCTACCTACACTATGATGTTACAGAGATCTAAACTCAACATGTAAAAAATTATCTTGCTACGGGAATCAAACTCGTACTTCTTATTGTCAGCATTGCTCAGAGTTATTTGCATAGCATGCATATATGCACCCTCGCTTGAGTCAAGATCCAATATGGCGCTCGTAATGTAACACTTCTACAGTAACTCCTTGGGTATTATTCTACTATCAGGGATTTTACATTGCAGTTTTATCTTACCACGGGGTAGGTCTACGCTATCTAAAACTTTAAATCCAGTATCTAATTAAAATGTGGATGTAACTCTACTTAAATCTAGATTTATAGGATTTCCATAGAAAAATGCAATGTAATACATAATAGCATAATCCATGCGCTGCGCCAAGTAATTTTGTGTTCCAGTAAATTGTCAATTTAATTTCATTTGTAATTTTATTTTTATTTATTTTTTAATTTATTGATCTTGTAATTTTAATTAATTTATTTTATGATCTTGATTTGTTTATTTAGTAATTAATTTATTTTGTAATTTGTATAATTTATTTTGTAGTTTTAATTAATTTATGTTTTAATTTGTACCATTTTTATTCACGTACTTTTATGGACTCTGGTCTGAAATAAACGATTTTTATTTATTTATTTATTTATAATAATAACCAAGGGGATGTAGTGCTCCGTACCAGCTTGACTCAAAGTCAAAGTCAAAGTCAAAGTCAAAAATCATTTATTCAATAGGAACTGTATAGTACACTTTGAAACGTCATTTTTTTAATTTACCACCAATTCGTAACGTGACCAAACAGAGAAGAATTGGCAAGAAACTCTGCTTGGCTTATATTTTTTTAACGTCATTGTACTTAATATCTATTACATTGTTTTTGATGGAGTTGGAGGCAGTTTCATCCCAAGCTTTTTTGTCATCTAAATAATCAGATATTTTATAATAAGCTTTATTACATAGATTACGTTTAACAACATTTTTGAATTTATTTACAGATAGATTAATCACATCATTTGGGATTTTGTTAAAAAATCGTACAGACATCCCTTTAAAAGATTGACTAACTTTATGGAGCCTTACAGTGGGAACAGCTAGTTTATCTTTATTTCTAGTGTTAACATTATGATAGTCGCTATTTTTCTTGAACATGTTGATATGTTTTCGGACATACATTAAGTTTTCATATATATATTGGCACGGCACTGTCATAACATTTATTTCTTTAAACTTAGTTCTAAGTGATTCTCTGGGGCCCATATTATAAATTGCACGAACAGCCCTCTTCTGCAACACAAATATGGTGTTGATATCTGCAGCATTCCCCCACAACAAAATTCCGTACGACATAATGCTATGGAAGTAGCTGAAATAAACTAGTCTAGCCGTTTCTACGTCAGTAAGTTGACGGATTCTTTTGACTGCGTATGCTGCAGAACTAAGTCTGTTCGACAAACCATCTATATGAGCGCCCCATTGAAGCTTATTATCTAAAGTTATGCCTAAAAATACAGTACTGTCCACAAGATTTAGATCTTCATCTTTTATTTTAATGTTAGGTTTAACTTGTTTAACATTTGGTAATATAAATCTCATACATTTTGTTTTAGTCTCGTTCAGTAATAAATTATTTACATCGAACCAGTTAACAACTTTCGCTATTGCATTGTTCACGTCGTCAAAATTGGTCTGCCGTCGCTTTAATTTAAATAAAAGTGACGTGTCATCCGCAAACAATACAATTTCGTGGTTGTCTCTCACAAGTTGAGGTAGGTCGTTGATGTAAATTAAAAATAAAAATGGTCCAAGTATTGACCCTTGCGGAACACCCATCTTTACTACAGATCCCGGAGAACATTTTCCATTTACGTCTACTTTCTGTATTCTGTCAGATAGGTAAGAAGTGAGAAGGGCTAAAGCCATACCCCTGACGCCATAGTGATCTAGTTTCCTGATCAATGTTTCATGGTGTACGCAGTCAAATGCCTTAGACAAATCACAAAAGATGCCTAAAGCATCATGTGAGTCCTCCCAGGCATCGTAGATATGCGATACCAACTCAACACCGGCATCAGTTGTTGATCTGCCTCGCGTAAATCCGAATTGTTTGACATCTAGTAAGTTGTTAAAGTTAAAATGGCTTTGCAGTTGACTAAGAATAAGCTTTTCAAAAATTTTACTAAATGTTGGCAGTACTGATATCGGTCTAAAGTTAGTAAGGTCAGAACTACTACCGGATTTAAATAAAGGTGTTATTTTACTATGTTTCATTAAATCAGGAAACTCACCACAGTCAATACATTCGTTAAATATAAACGCTAGTTCTGGTGCGACAATGTCAATCAACGATGTTACAACGCTAACAGAAATGCCCCAGAGATCCGTAGTTTTTTTGACATTTATCAGTTTGAATGTTTTAATAATATCATTACTGTTTACATATTTAAAATAAAACAGTATTTCACATTTTGGTACATTTTTATTTAGTAATGAATCCGCAATTATAGGAGAAGAGTTTAAGGATCTTGTGGTAGAAACTGGAATGTCTGTAAAAAAGGATTCGAATGCTTTGGCAACATCACCATCTTGTTTGATGATGGTATTACCAATATTTAATTTATACTCCTTAATGTCATGTTTGACTTTTCCAGTCTCACTGTTTATTATTTTCCAAGTGGTTTTAATTTTATTACTACTGCTTCTAATTTTTGAACTAATATAATTAGACTTGGCCGCGCGACATACATTTTTAAAAAATTTTGAGTAATTTTTAACTTTATCTTTAAACTCTTCACTAAAATTATACTGTTTTTCACTGTAAAGGTCATACATTCTTTGTCTGCTTATGTGAATTCCTACTGTTGCCCACTCACAGAATGTAGGACTGTCAGAGACCATGATCGATTTAGGTTTAAATATTGAGCTAAATTCTTTGATAAAATTATTAAAAAAAGAATTATATAAATAATTTGGATTATTATTTTGATATGAAAAGGGTGATCTATTTAACAAATTAGATTTAAATTTTTCTAATCGATGCACAGTCACTGGTACAAAAGTTATTTGCCGTTTTACATTTTTCTTGATTTGATTTTCTATTTTAATTAACTGACCAAGGTGGTCTGATTTTATGTTACTAATTACATTTTTACTTAGTATATTAACATTTGAATTTGTAAAAATATTGTCTATGCATTTGGCTGAAGTGTCAGTAATTCTAGTTGGCTCCATAAAGAGAGGTTTTAGATTGTATGATTTGAATAAACTAGTAATTTTAGTACTTAATGAATAAACTTCTAGAAAATTTATATTGAAGTCTCCGCATGTTATAATATTTTTGTTTGTTTTAGATATTTTGAACAATATTTCATCCATGACTTTTTCAAAAATATCATATGAGGCGGATGGTGGGCTGTACGCACTTATAACAATGAAACGCTCCAACTCTACGCATGCTATTTCAATTTGGCTTTCAACAGACAACTGGACAATGTCCTTACGTTCTTTAAATTGGATTTGTTTATTTAAAATTATTAATGAGCCGCCTCTTATAGCATGCGTTCTACAAAAAGAACTACCACTGGTCTTGACATGGTCAGATTAATTTACTAAAATGATAATGAAGTGAATTTTAAGTTCTATTAACCAAATGAATTGGTCAGAAGCGCCTATCAAAGTAAGTAAGGCAATTGTTGCTGGAAATCCCCTTCTTTGCTATGATTTTGAAAATTTTTAAATAAAAGGAGGTTATATTTGGAAGGAAGTTTATTTGTTAATTGTTTTAAAGTTAAAAATAAATAATAGGTCTATTACATAATTATGTAATTGGCTTTTTTCAATCAATTTTTGTTTTTTAGTTCAACAGTCATAAACAAAACTAATTTATATTCTCAAGGTAACATTATTGCAAAGATTGAAAACACAATATACTATTTATTCCCAAAAAAAAAAACTTTTATACTGTTCATTTCATGTGTTGTTGCATTCAATGCTTTAATCCGTTGTATTTATTTATGTGTAAGTTGTTTTCTTAAAAAAAGGTACGCATGCTTGCATGCTTTTCACAATGTTGTGCAATTACATACAATACATATAACATTCTAGAGGACTTGTAGTTTCAGAATAAAAAACAAAAATGCATGTATTGAGAAATACATTTTCTCGAAATTCTCATACATAACGCCAATTCCACTTTTAATAAATAACCCTAGATTAAATCAAGGAAAGGGAAATATAAGAGTGGTTATCAGAGGTTATTCCTATTTGAGGTTGACCAGCCAGCTTTTCTCAAAATAACAATTGGTGGCAATATTGCTCTGAATTTCTCCGCTGGTTCTGTGACCTTTGAACAAGCGGCTTTTGTTATCCGGATTGGCTTTGTTTGTGCCAGTTATTGAGTGCAACACGCAGGAAACACTTATAGCCTGAACTTTTCAAGGCCGAAAAAAATACCCATTGAATAAAGTGTCTCAAAAATACATACCTATACGAGTAGGTGGAGCACCGGTTAGTACAGTCACAGTCACTGACTGAAGAAGACTGTGAGTCTTACCAAAGTAGACACGGACTCTTTAAAATATTTTTTCAGTCAGTCAGTGGTATTTGTGTAGTTATGTCATGAGTTTGTTCCCAGGCTCAGCATCTTTCATTGTTGGAAATCATTAATGGCCCACTATTACCAAGATGACGTTAGAGGTTACTTATGTCTAGCTGGGAGATCAATGAAAAGCAATACAATTCCCAAAAATATATTTATTTTACTTATACATTAATCAAAATATCTGTATACAAAAACACTTATCCTAAAGACCAACACACATGCGATGCAATTCGATGCGAAAACGCAACGCGTGATAAATAAGGCTGGTCGCATACATTCGAAAACCGTATGCGATTTCCGAATTCGTTTTCTGCGTTCGGTGACTCGAATGTATCGTGATAGAAAATATATTGACTGCCGCACACATACGGTTTTTTTCTTTACGGAATGTATTCATACGATTCGAGTGCCAGCTTTATAAAAAAAACCTAATAACGTCATGTCGAACGCAACACTTCCATACTTAGGCTTATTCTGAATACAAAAAAGGTAACGTCTGCGCTAGGCACACGGAATTCCGAAAGCGGAAAACTAATTTGGAACTCGAATACGGTTTTTGAATTTATGCGGCCGGGCCTAATGAAGGCGTGATCCGTTGTGATTCTGCATCGTAAAATGTTGGCGCCACTGAAATCCAGTGCTGCAGTTGCTTCCATGTTTCTGCAGCATATGCTGAGTGGCGATCAGACAGAACAGAGTGTCTAGTGCGAGTTTTTTACCAGCTCGATAGCGTTTCCGTTCACGTCTTATATGGAATCGAGGTAACGCCATCTTGTGAGATACGCGTGGCACTGCCTCCTTTCCATATAAATTTGCGTAAACGGAAACACAATCAAGCTGGTAAAAACGCCCTAGGCACTCTGAAGGTTAGAAAATTGGTCGCATTTGAATTAACATCGCACGTTGCATCGAATCTTCGTAATAAATTAATAAAAAAGACGTGTGGCACTCGGGGACTGCCGCGGTAAAGCTATTGCATAGCATTTTGTATCAACTTATGCAATTATAATTATTTATTTATTTTATTTATGCAGTATTTCTTTTTCTTTGATATTAATTCAAGTTACACTTTTTGAGCGTGGTGACCGATAAGAAAACAAATTTCAAAACAAAACTGAAATTAGATTCAGGTGAAAAACGTCAGACGTCAGTTCGTGTCAGAGGCCAATCATGGATGTGTAGCTATCTTTACTGTGTTGAACACTAGCGCTGCAACGTTGTGACGAAGAACTAATAGAATACAAAAGTTTGAATATGAACTCTATTTCCAAGCAACAAATTTTAAAATTAAGTAAATCGGAGTGGGAAGCGTGAGGTTTTTTTTCGTTACGGAATTTCTGGATTCGGTCCCCGCGCTCAAGGCCCTCGATAGAAGCTATGCAATAGCTTAAAAGTGTAAATAAATATCTAGTTTTGTTTCAATTTCCGCTGCGCTATAGTATCTTCGTCGTCCAAACATTGCCCGTACCTTACTTCCATGCATTTGCTGCCCTGTAAACAAGAAAAAGTATTTTATTGTTTTGTCAACCAGTCCCTTGTTGCCAAATGAAGTGATTACGCACCGGACTTTTAGTCTGCCAAATTCTAAACAACGATAAAATACGTTGGCTCCATTGAAATACTATCCACGTTGCCTCATTATTATTATAAACATTTACAATTGCTACTGGAGAAATTGTGAAAAACTATATCATATATCTTATTCCTAGTGTTATGTGGCATTATGGAGAATTGGCGACCAATACTTCGGGTTGGTTAAGGGTAATTGGTTACAGGGTAAATTGGTAACACAATTTCCGCTGCGCTCTGCACGGTAAACGGCTTTATAGCTTGACCACAGCTTCATTCGTCATTACATTTATTGAGGTTTATAAAAATATTATTTGGAGACCGCTATAATTTTCCTGTATAATATAGATACATTTCAGGTTTTTCACTTCGGGTTTCTAAAATTCGGATTTAAGAAGGGGGGAAGTATTTGTGTAAGGTTGGGACTTCGCTATAATTTTCATGTAAAATATAGATAATCTTCTTTAACATATAAGTTTCAGATTTCTGGTTTGCCAACTTCGGACGAAGGGTAATTTTTTGGACGATTTGATTATAAATTAAAACCAAGCGTCGAATAAAAAAAATTAAAACTGCTTTAAAACCTGCTATTTTGGACCTTTTAGGGATGAAAATGAAAATATTTTTTATATTTTTACTGGAAATCTTATTCATCAGAGCATTTTAAATCTACACCAAATTTCAAGTCGGTAGCTTGTGTAGTCCCTGAAATAATCAGCTGTGACAGACGGACGGACAGACGGACAAAGCGGCACCAGGGTTCGTTTGGGTTCGTTTGACCGGTTCGGTAAAGTCACCCAAAAAACAGAAAGTAATTAATTTAAGACATCATGATTCATAGTAACATTTATTGGTAAATGTTACTATATATATATATATAAAAAAAAATAGTGAGTTTTATTTTTCAAAACGTCCGGGTTCACTTCCCGAGCTGAGTACAAGTTTTATTCTTTGTTTATAATATCGATGACATGGTTCCTAAGAATAGATCACGACAAACGTCAGCGATTAGATGCTACGACAAGCAGCGGGGGACAATTTTCATACATTTTGTTCAAAGCTCCGCACACACGGCGACAATCGCGACAGCAAGATATGACAGACAAAGCGTCTTGTTTGTGAGGTCTGTTACAGTTTCAGACTTTCCCATACTAACCGATCTAAATGTTACTCCTTGTATGTATACAATTGTTAACTGTTGTTTATTTTGTATAATAAATCTGGTGACTCAAATAAATGTGTTTTTATCTTTATCTTTTTACCGATATTGATCTACCAAGAAAACCAAAGTAAGCCACGGTATGGTGAATTCATTTTAGGGCTGTATAGGGCAGAACACGAAAACGAGGTGTATACAGAGCATTAATGAATTACTGTTACTATCGTAACCAATTTTCTGATCAGCTTTGAAATTGACATAGCTTGTAACACTGAAGAATCGAAAATTTCAGCTAAAAGCACTCAGAAATATTTCAACAAGATCTTTTAAAAGAGAGACCCAGTTAGTTGCGATAATACTCAATATATTTCCTATCATCACATGGTTATTAGAGTTAACACAATATAGTGTGTTAGTATCACATGTGGACCCTTATCCCATGGCAATATGTAGAAGGTAGACCGAGGCTTTCATTCATCAGATTTTAAGAAGGTGGATTTTTATGAGTACTTAGTAATTTTATCTTGGATTTTAAGTTAGTATGTTATAAGTATGTAAATATATCAATTAAATTAAAAATGTTATTTCATTTTATCTGTCAAAAAATTATTTAGATCATAATAGCATTTGTCAACAACGATTTTTTTTATAAATAACGGATCTTTCTCTCCTTCTTTCATTGAATGTTTTGTTCATCAATTATAATGAAAATTTTATAGACATTTAAAAAAGGCCTGTAATTAATTGTGAGTTGTGATGGTAGTTGGAAATGTTTGTTTCTTACCGGTCTACATTCTACAATAAATTACAGAAATTATAGTATAAATTCATTTATGACCAAATTGAAGACATAAACTTTAATCTTGATTCGCAATAAATAACATACGTAACATTTAGAGTTGCTATCCCTTTTTTCATCGGAAAAATAAAAGATTCCTTATAAAAGGGTACAAATACTAAACAAGCTGACAATAATTGACGACAGTCGCTGGCATTATGTACGACAGAGGAACGCGCGCGAATGTACCCTATTTATTTGAACACGAAACGAGGGGATTTGTGGAGGTTGCGGAGACTTATTTAAAAAAAAAACCGAGGACAATGTGCTGTCTGGAAACAACACGATATTTTTCTTATAAAGATTAGTTTGCCAAAAATAACTTTGTTTATAAGTTTTTGATCTAAATTGAAATGACCTCTTCAAGTATCATTTATTTACGTACCCAACAGTTTTATACAAATACAAGATTTTAGCTAAATGTTTTACAACTATACCTACATATTTTACAATATATGTACCTATTACTAAACTAAAATAGCCTATCAAAAATCCAGACCACACAGTAGAGTGCCCAGAATGTTGGCTGCATTGCCGCGTTGGATAGCAAGGCTTTTTGAGGTCATTTTGCGTTCAAAAGACCATACTAAAATAATAATCACTATAATCATCTCAACCCGGGATCACCCAGTGCTGGGTAAAGGCCTACCTTAGCATTTGCCAGCCTTCTCTGACTGTGTGCCTCTCTCATCCAGGTATTCCCAGCGACTTTTGAAATATCTTCAACTCAATGCGCTAGCGGATGATCGGGAGCTTTTTCGGCCAACAACATCAGCCTATTCAGTCCACTTCTGGACAAATACCTTACCTATAACAAGGGGGATATGTCCATAATCCCCAAGCTAGGCATACAGGTTGGAGATCGTAGGGCACAGCTTCTCGCACCGCCGACCCTGTTGCCCATCGGTGGCCAGGGGATTTAGCTGTGCCAGTATTAGCTGCGCTATACCGCAATCAGACGGCCGCGAGAGCCCCGTTTGTTAGTTAGCAGGGTGCACTACATGCAAGTGAGGATGGCTTGGGTTCCGGAAATGGTTTCTAATAACCCCTTATACTATACCTATGATAACATATAGACAAACTCACCATGTTTTTATTAATAGTTTAGCTGTAGATGTAGGTTAAAGATTCAAGATTTTATGATGTGCAAATTATAACAATTATGTCAAACTTAATAATAAAAATGGAATTAAAACATGATTACAATAAAATGACTAAATAAAACATTTATAACGAAGCTATCTACTTATTAAAATGTTAATGTCAAAAACTCATTTACTGAATAAAAACTATTGACAACAAGCCACTTTTTGAAAGTCATTAAATTATGGTCCATTTTCTTACTGAATTATTTTAGGAATATTAATAATAATAACGCGGGACGTAATCACACAGCATCATGTAGCCCCAAACTAAGCAGAGCTTGTATTATGGGAACCACATGATTGATATACTACACATATATATTTTTTTTGTAAATACATACATATCATACGTAGAAAACACCCAGACCCGAAACAAATATCTACAGAACATGCAAACATTTGTCCCGCAGCGGGAATCAAACCCGCAACCTTCTGCGTCTCAGGCGGACCTTCGCCCACTGCGCCACAGAGGCCGTCACTTTATCGAAAACATTTTGTTAAACCGGTTACGAACAAAAGGATAAGCAAAATGAATAGGTTACTAAATATTTTGTTTTGTTATATAACTGAATAATAACATTGATCAAATATCAAATAACTTTTGTTGGATATATTGTATGCCTTCGATTGAGTAAATCCTGATGGATCACTTGTCAATCCCATTTATCTCCTATTCGCTGACGACGGGAAGATCAGACATCGAACAGAGGATGGATCCACATGGCACTGTTAATTTGTTCTAGGATCGGATTCAAAAATAAAAAAATTAAACTTAGATAACGAGCAAATATTTAGGTCCCTTGATATTTAAATAAAATTCTGGAATATGCAGTGAAAACTGTTATCCGCCTGTGCGGTGGGTTGACGACATTGTGAAACTAGCTGGGCATGCTGGCAAGAGAAGCACAGGACAGAAGAGGCTGGTAAAAAGTAAAGGAGGCCTATACCCAGCAGTGGGTGATACTAGGCTAAGATGCTGATGATAATGATGCAGTAAATACATGCAGAAGCAACGCCTGCGCACTGTGATGTGCACACTTAATTTTATAGAATAATAATTGTATAAATAATGCTGGTATTTTTCACACAGCATCACATAAAGCCCCAAAGTAAGCAGAGTTTGTGAGTTTGCGATGTTGTTTACCGATTATAGATAGCTATAACTGTTCTACCGTTTTTTGTCGGTGTGAAAATGCTTTCCGCATGTGTTTCAACTCGGTTAGAGTTAGAGGGGTCTGTCGGGCTCTCCGCCAGCGACTAGCTCTCTCTAGCTCAGCGGCCTACCGACTAAACACACCGTGTTCCTTCACTCACCGTAGTGCTAGTGCTTCATCGAACCATTCATTGCCTGATGAATAGCTCGACGCTGCAGGAGCACTTGACGGGGTCATGGGGTCCCGGTAGGATTTACATAACTTAACCAATATTTTTATTGATTAGACGAATCACTTTGGTTTCACGTAAGACCTGAACTAAGCGATTTGACTACCGAACTAATTGCACCACCATCAGCAACTCAAGGGATGAAAGCCATTGTTAAAGAAACAATAGCTAAGGATATGGACCGTGTATTAACCAATGAATAACTAACCTTTATAGCCACGCTTGCAAATTACTTGGCCTATTGATTTAGGTCGGGGTAAGTTTAATATGCCATTATAGAGGTTAACAATGGTTTGTAAGTATTTGTCAGGGAATTTGCCATTTGCATCCATAGGCTGCCCGCTGCCTACATCATTTATTTCACCCACTGATTTGGATTTAAAGATCCCTGTAGCATTTATTTTTATTTTCTAATCTTTGCCTATTTCATACAAAAAAAATGTTTTTTTTTAGTTTTAAGAATAACTTAATACTGAACTTGATGTTACAGATGAAACTTCAGAGAAATATATGTTGAATGGCATGGGAAGGCGTCTGAGTAAAATTTTTTGAAATTTAAAAAATAATAAAAATTAATAAAAAATAAAAATAAATAATAAATAATAATAGTAAGTAACCCAGCACATAATTAAGGTTGCATTATGTGCTGGGATACTAACAAAGTTGATCATTTCATATTATAAGTCAATATGAAAATTAATAAGTATTTACATATTCGTAGGTATATAGGTAGGAACCAATATGTAACACGTTATTTTTTTTTTTTTACCTCAATTTGTAACGCGAAAATACTGAGGAGAATTGGCAAGATTCCGCTTAGATTATTATTTTTTAAGAAATTCTTATTGCTTAAAAATTTTATTATTCTTAAATATTAAATTGTTTTTGACGAAGTTCGAGGCAGCTTCATCCCAAACTTTCCTATTATCTAAATTATACAAGAATTTATAAAAAAAAAGACGTGTGGCACTCGGGGACTGCTGCGGTAAAGCTATTGCATAGCATTTTGTATCAACTTATGCAATTATAATTATTTATTTATTTTATTTATGCAGTATTTCTTTTTCTTTGATATTAATTCAAGTTACACTTTTTGAGCGTGGTGACCGATAAGAAAACATTTTTTTTTCTTTTATTAAATAAAAATACGTCTAGTTGCACGCACACAAACACCGTGTCGAAGACTGCCGAAAAGAAACGACGTTAGACAATGCACGGCCTTCAAGCCACACCTCCGTGCCCGTCGGAGTGGGGAGCGTGAGGTTTTTTTTCGTTACGGAATTTCTGGATTCGGTCCCCGCGCTCAAGGCCCTCGATAGAAGCTATGCAATAGCTTAATAGATTATTAACAATGCTTGAATAAAGCAAAGAGGTTGGATAGAAACTATTATGCATGCCATATACTAAGAATCGAGCGTCTACAAAAGCGGTTTCTGTGGCATTTGTCGTACGCGGCTAAAATTGCTAAAGTAAAAGTGTCCTATGCCGAGAGGATGAAGTACTTTAAAATCTGTTCCTTAGAGAAACGTAGACAACAGCTCGATTTAATATTCCTCTATAAAATTTTAAATTATCATCTGGATTGCCCTCAGCTTTTACGTTTATTTAACTTCAGAGTCCCGATTAGAACACCATCTCGTCAGCCAGTCGCCCCGCTTGTACCACCATCCCGTTCCACAGTCCTTGGTAGTAATTCGCCAGTTCCAAGACTCTGCCGAGGGTTAAACGATTGCAAGCATATTGACATTTTTTCCATTAGCTTGGTTAAGTTCCGTCGACAGTTGATCGAGTGCTTACCTAGTTAACATTTTCCTTTAAAAAAATTAAGTTACCCTTCTATCTTTATATTCATTTTTAAATAACATTTAGTATGTAACATTTCATATTTTACTTCTCCGTACTTTTTTTTTATGCAAGCAGTGTTTACCTTTAAGTGATTGTGCAATTACCTTGTAACTATACTTTATGTATGCATACTGAATTATGTACAGACAGCGTCAGAGTCTGGTAACCCCCCTAGTTAATGTTAGTAGGTTCAAACCGTCGCGGCGTCATTCGTGGATCTCAACTTTTTGCACAAATGTGTTTTATAAAACTTCTCCTCCTTGCCTACGAATATTTAATTTCAATCATGTTACTATACGACACAATGGAGTGGCGGTTACAACACTCGACATCAATCGAAACGTTACAAGAGTACTGTGTTCAAATCCCTCATAACCAATATGTTTTTTTTTTAATTTTTGTTACTAACAATGGATTACGTTACGCGGTAAGTGTAGTAAGTAAGTTACCTAATTATTTAAATTAAGCTTAAAAAATAAAAAAAATGTTCAAAAGTTATAACAAATTTATTAAAACACCACATTTAACATAATAGAATATAGATAGTAACTTATTATTTTGAATTTTCAATAATGTTTTAAATGATAGATTAATACTTATTTACCCATATAAGATTAACGAGTGAACAAACATGTTAACATTGGAACAGGTTATACTTGCCGTATAAAAATCCAATAAACAATTTAGATCACTCGCAAATACTTAGTCTGGTATTTTATCTATGATTGAAAACATTTTATAGTATTTAAATATTTTTTAATACCGAATGGGATGGATGTCCAAAACTTTAAATTATTTGTCGAAGCCTTCTTTTCACTTGGGTAATCAAAGTCCAACCAAAACCACTACGACGCATCAGTTCCTAGGTTCTCATGACCTCCTGTTACAGGTGCACAACACTTCACTCGTGTCCCAGTTAGGACAATTTGACCCCACATATGCTCACACATTCTCCACATATTTAAATCGTGACTTTTAGATGACCATGATATGGTGATAATGCCCGTCTGAGAAGCGAGCCAATTGGTCAGAATTCGCGAACGATGAACCGCGCAGTTATCATAAACTAAATACACCGTTCCTTCTGGATAAGCAACTTGCACTGTTGACTGCATTATTTCTTGCAAAACTTTGCTCATTGATGACATCCATCGCCAATAACCTGAAAATAAAAACATAATATTATAAGCATAAGATGTGTTTATATAATATAAAATGGAATAGGTCTACTAAGAACATTGTTTATGATAATCCTACTAATAATTCTCATACCACTTACCTAATGTTATTCTGCCATTTCCAATTCCATACATTGATTAATATTGACATTAATTATTTGATGGGTTGTAGCGTTCCAAAAGTTTTATTTTGCAAAACGCACTCTTTAGCTCAATTTTTCGGACTGGCTTTTTTATATGCAACATTTTTCATATTACAAAATTCAATGACACACGACACACACCCAAGACGAAACAAGTAACCTTTTGTTCTGAACTGTCATTTAATACACAACTACCCTCAATAGTCCAGTGCTGCACAAAATAATTATAAGTAGTTGCGCACTACCGTGTTAAACAAATGAAGAAGTTACTAGCTGACGCATCCATGAATACCTAGACAAAATAATAAACGTATATTGTAACTTATAATTTCGTCATTATCGCCAACCGCTACGATAGCTCAGTTGGTTAGAGCGTCTGATTCATAAACTGGTGTGAATGAATTACTGGTTCGATCCCCCAGCCAAGTATAAATATTTTTGTATAAGATTTTGGCCATTTGAATATGGTAGCCTCCACGGCAGCAGTTTAAATTTATACTTGAAAGGGGTATACCAGATCGTGACGCTGTGTGTACCTACCTATATGTTGTATCGTTGTAACAGTCGTTGGTAAACCTAATAAATAAAATAAAATAAAATAAAATTATGTAAGCTTTATGGAATAAAGAGAGTAAACATTTTGAATATTATATAAACTTAGATCGTTATTTGTTATGTGCTAGGTTAAAAAAGTTGACCTTTTCCTTTTTCAAAAAACAATGCTCAACAATATTGCAAAACTCAAAACCATTACTGACATAACCTTTGTATATAAATATGAAAGTGTTATAACGGAACTGGCTTCACTGTCGCTTTCACTGTTGGGTAACGGTGACGCAATGAGAGTACTTTTGATAATTATTATTACGTTTATTCAGGTAATAGTCGATCATGCGGAACGGATAACTCTCGTATTTTTCTTTAGGTCATAGTTTTTTGGTACCAAAGGCTTCTTTCGCAAAATCTTTTTTTTATTGTACCTTGAAGATGGAACAAGCACATGGCCTACCTGATGCTAAGTAGTAATTACCTATCACAAAGCATTGCATTTTATGTACGATTCAGATTCACCGGCGCGCGTTGGAGAGCATCGAAGAGCATTTTATAACATGCTAAAGGAAATTGAGACATCACATTTAAGTTCCTTAATTGCATGCAATTTACGCAGCTTTGAGCTTTGTCAAACACTGACACACAAACGCGTGCAATTAAGGAACTTAACTGCTTTGTGGATGTTTCAATTTCCTTTAGCATGTTATAAAATGCTCTTCAATGCTCTCAGACGCGCGCCAGTAGGTGTGAATCGTACAATAGATCACGGTCTTTTGGAACGTGTTCTACGATGCATCGCCCTGCGTCATCAACTTGAGGCTGATGATAAGCCTCTTGTGCCTGTAATTTCACCGGCACCCACACCCTTCAACCTAAAACACAGCACAGCTGCTTCATGGAAGAAATAGGCATGGTGGCAGTACTTCCCCGGACGAGCCCCCCACATAGAACTCTACTCCTATTAATAATCTGATGATTGACCTACACAGGTATAAGTAGGTCTTCTTCTTCTTCGTATGAGCTAGTGACCAACTCTGGTGTCGGAGTTTTTAGGCCGCCCGAAGGCCTCCGACATGGCTTAACGACTGAAAAGCCGGGATCAACAGATTAACGTGCCTTCCGAAGCACGGAAGCGCTCAAATCTAAATGTCACTAAACGGTCACCCATACAAGTAATGCCCGGGTGGAGTGTTGCTTAACCAAGGTGATCTGCTGAGAAGACCGAAGTTTACCACGCCACGAGCGCGTAGTATATACTTTTTTAATTAACGTCAGCGTAATTAATTATTCTTTATTGCAATAATTATTTTACTGTAATATGTAAGATGTTTTAAAAGGTAACTTATTACAAAATTATCAAAGGGCGTAGCAATGATCAGAGTGGAGGCGAATCGATTACGTGTTTAGTGACAATTACATTTGAGACACAGGGTTCCAACCTCTATCTTCGGAACCCAAGCCAACCCCACCTGCATGTGGTGCACCCTGCTAAACAACGAACGGGGCTCTGGCGGCCGGCTGATTGCGGCATAGCACAGCCTACATCGGCACAGCTAAATCCCCTGGCCACTGACGGGTAGCAGCGTAGGTGATGGGAGAAGTGCCCTGCGATCCTGTGCCCTGCGATCCCCAACCCGCATGCCCAGCGTGGGGATTATGGGTATATCCCCCTTTATTAGGGGAGGCCTATGTCCAGCAGTGGACTGATATAGGCTGATGTGGATGTGGTGGACATTTGCGACTTATATGAAGGTATACATTTGGAAATAGTTAGGTAATTAGCAAAATTAAATTAAATTAAAATCTAAAATCTCTTTTGCGTATATACTTCGACCTCAAAAGTATTATATTATAAAGATAAGTCCCAACCTTATATTTCATGGAGCAATTAGGTCACGCAATGTAAAATTCGAAACTAATTTTAATAGCTTGTTCCTAAGTACAAGGACATTTTGTAAATTTTTCTTTGTTTGACATTCCTATTTTATTTTATTTTTGACATTGTTATTAATTGATCTTATTATTGTTTGTTTAATTCTTCTATCGTTTAAGTATGCGCGTTATCCATGACATAATAATAATTCTTCTTAGTTTGACATCATATTGTTATTATTTCTTTGACGTTGTTATTAACTGATTTATTAATAAACATTTCCTAAATATTTGCATGCTCTTGACAGTAGAATATGGTAGAACTGTATTGAAAATGACATAAGATCTGTTAATTTATTATAATACCCATGTTCGTTGCAAATAAATGATTATGAATTATGAATTATAAGTATTGTTTGCATGAAGGAAGGCTTATAGAAATGAGATTTTTACAAATCTAAAGTCTAAGTTAACCTACCGTAGCATTTTAGCAATCTTATTTCGAGCTGTTAAATAAATAAATAAATAATAAATAATGCGGGACGTAATCACACAGCATCATGTAGCCCCAAACTAAGCAGAGCTTGTATTATGGGAACCACATGATTGATATACAACACATATATTTTTTTTTTGTAAATACATACATAACATACATAGAAACACCCAGACCCGAGACAAATATCTACAGAATGTTAGTAATAAAGTCATACTAAGAATGAATAAAAGTCCTTATATTTATGTACGAGGCTACATAAATATTAAAACGATCTTGTCGTGTTTGCTGACAAAGATCGAAAAAGACAATTTTGGTAGAAGTGCGATGAACCTACCTACTGAGCTACCGACCCCACTGAAGATGTATAGAATAAGTAAGGTTTCATGAATGGAATGAGAACAGTTATAGAAAAATGGCCTTATCTTAAGCAGTGGCTGATAGCTGACTGATTAGATTGATATTTGTTTACACTATGGGGCCTCAGTATAATAAGAACTCAATAATATTTATTTTTGTCATCAAATGGAGATATAATTAGGACACTTCTATTTTAATATCAGGCCAAAGCAATAACAGATAGGCAGATAAGGCTTTCTTTAGAACGAAGGTTAAGAAGAAATTATTTGGGTAAATAACTGTGATATGTAGGTATAATTATATCAATTTACGAGCGACCCACCCCGGCTTCCCACGGGTGTAATCTATAAATATAAACCTTCCTCTTGAATTACTCTATCTATTTAAAAAAAACCGTATTAAAATCCATTTCGTAGTTTTAAAGACCTAAGCGGAAGCACCTTTTTTTTACACTATTTAGTGATTGTAGTGGGGCTTGTTATTAAACGTGAACCAGTCACAGTTTTTCCGCATTCAAAAATGCAGGGAAAGCTGATATTTAGCAACAGGGACAAAGTCTGAGAATGAAGTCCTTTATACGCCTAGTCAACAACAAAAACATTAACCTATATCAGTCCACTGCTGGACATAGACCTCTCTAAGGTTATATGCCATTAATCCACACGCTGGGCAGCTTCACGCACCGCTGATGCTGATGCCTGTCGATGGTCAGGGATTTAGCTGTGTCGTTGTTAAGCTGCGCTATGTCGCAGCCGGCCACCAGAGCCCCGTTTGTTTAGCAGCAAGGTGCACCACGGGCAAGTGAGGTTTGCTTAGGTTCCGAAAATGGAGGTTGGAACCCCTTGCACCCCTTCAACGCCTAGTCAACGTAATAAAATAGAAAAAGCATTTACCTTGGCAATATATGCCTTCATATAGAAGTTGCCGAACAGCACAATAAATGAAATCATGTATATGATCAGCACGTAGTGCATCCACAGAGGAAACTCGCAGCCAGTCCTTATTCCATTTACTCCCAGGATCAAGGCGCAGGTGAACTGGATCTGTTGATACAAAGAAATGGGTCAGCAAAGATACCACTATCATATTATCGTACCACGTACAGGTACCTACCCACTCTATTACAAAATACCTGCGTGTTTCCGCGGGTCAGAATTTTACGCTATGGCGTGGATTTTTGGACCGATAGCATTCATGGCGTGGCTTACTTCAGTGGGCTTAGCAGATCATCGTGGTTAAGCCACACTCCGCCCGGACACTTGGATGGGTGACCGTTTAGTGGCATTTAGATCTGAGCGCTTGCGTGCTTCGGAACGCACGTTAGGATGTTAGTCCCGACTTTTTCAGAAACTAAGCCAAGTCAGAGTACTTCAGGCGGCCTAAAAACTCCGATATAAGAGCTGTTGGTTTAAACACGTTGTAGCACAGACTTAGTGAATATCCTACCATCCATACCAAAATTGATTATTAATCCGAAGAGGCAATTCTCAAACAAAATTTTATATGTTTTTTTATTATTGGTTGGGTTTTTAATTGACTCCAAAATGGAGAAGGTTCTCAATTCGTCGATTGTTTTTTGTATATTCACCGATATCTCCGTTTATCGTAAAACGATTTTCCCAATTATTTTTTGTATTTAATCCTAATTCGGAGGTACTGAATAAAAATCGTGCGCCCGCCTTAAATCTGTGGGAAAAGTTCAATTATAATAATATTTCGCGTGTCCTATATTTTCATATTTCTAATTCAGTTTTTTACTCAGAGTTATGATTGGTTAACTAGCCGAGAAATATTATTTTAATTGAACCTTGCCCACAGTTCTAAGACGGGTGCACGATTTTTTTTCAGTACCTCCAAATTATGGATCTAATGTAGGAAGTAATTTTTCAACATTGCGGGTCAGTTACTTCACTATTTGTCCATCCAAAGGTTGTTTGGAAGAGATTGCTTTTAAAAATGAGACCGCATATTTGTACTTTAAATGAAAGATTTATAAAAAAAATCCTATACTGTCTTATATTTTATGGTGCACATTATAATATAGTTATTTTATCTATCTGTCTTCATTATCATTTTTTCTGCGATCATCATCATCATCATGATTTTATAAACCTGGCGAAGTCCTCTGGTTCTCCTAAGATTTTTACGACGAACGGTCTTGAAACCATTCCACCTACCGACTCCCTGAAAATGTAGTCACGCCCACGATCGATTATCGGTGACCGATTATTTGTAGGAGAAAAATGAAACGTACTGTTTGCAGGAGTGCAACGCACACGTCCTACAAAAAGTACTTCAGAAATACTATGTAGGAAAAATCGGCCCGATTATCGGTCATACAAAAAGTCTGAGGTGAGCGGGCAGCCTATTACGACAGGTAGTTTTCTAGGTAGTCTAGTGTCATCCCACACTCCATCTTCTAATATTATGAATGAATGAATGAATGAATGATCATTTATTTGCCAGAATATAGGTTTGAACATTGGTTGCATCTTTTAATATTATGAGCGCTATATTCGACTTATTAGTCGTGCAAATATTTCCTAGAGATAAGACTATGATAAGTTAAGATTACGATGAGATAAGATTATGTTAGTTACTACTACATTAAAGTAGATTGATGATTAGGAAAAGGTAAAAAAGATCCTGTTTTAGGATTTTGTTCTCTTATATTATATCTTTATGTAAATATTTAGAGGTCGCAATGAACTGAGATGTTGCGTGGGTTTTTACTTAGCATGTATATGTGACGACTCAATTTCGCTAGCGTTATCTGATCTTAATATTCATTGACGTGGGTTTCGGTTTATTAATCTCCGACTAAAAGAAAGATGATGGAAATGAGGCCTTAAGGTGACGATACATGTCAAACCTCCCTCTCGTTCGCACTTTTCAACATTTTTGAGTCACTGAATGTAGTTATGCAAAATAGCAAACCTTCACGGCCTATAAAATAGCAATACAAAGGTGCAGCAAGAATATCATGTTAAACCCAGCACGTTTTGCTACCAAAAAAATTGTACCAAAATGTATCACATTGCTACAAGTTTTTTGGTAAGAAAACGTGATAGAATCAAAATGATATTATTGCTGAACCTTTGAATTGTTATTCTCTAGAATGTGAAGGTTTGGTATTTTGCATAACTATAGTCAATGATTTTATATCTTCAAAAATGTTGAATAGTGCGAGCGAGAGGGAGGTTTGACATGTATAGTCGCCTTAAATGATTGTCTGAGTCTGTATTTTTTGAAGTTCAGTACGTAGGTTGTAATTCGTTTCATTTCAGCTACATATTATTAGCTTTTGAGCAAAGGACAGTGCCGTCTGATGTATGGCGCTCGGTACCAATGCTAAAGTGATTGCGTCAAAACGAAACCTAATTTTTTTGAAAGATATTATACTGTTATTCATGGAATACTAAGTATTTTTTTAAGATAAACGTAAACAAATTGTTTTCATTTGATATTAGTTTTAGAGTTTGTTTTTGAAAAAATGCTTTCCCGAGACCTTGTGTGTTCAGTTTTGTCTACATAATTATAAGTATTACACTATAAACACTATATCTATAAGAATATACTTTACCTATATATACACTATATCTATATGATACTATATCTATAAGAAAAGGTTTATATACCTCACACAGATAGGTAAAAGGGTGATTTAACTTCTACTTCGTAGGTAGGACATTACATACATTACTACTGTGTTCTACTTTTTATTATTTTCAAATAATGATAGTGAAGAGAAAGTAGATAGGCATTTACATAATTATAATAGGTATTAGTACTTACTGGTGAATGTGAAACATTCATCACAACCACGAAAAGGCCATGGATGCCTCTTCCAAACTATGCTGGTTTCGCGTCACCGGTTATTAGCAAACAGTTGATGCCACGATTGTTTACCGTTCATTATTGTGATGATGTCTAATAAAATATCTATTTACAGAATAAACACTGCTACACAATGCCACAGAACACTCTAGTAATACATAAAGATAGGAGATAGTTTAGTAGTACCACAAAAAAGTTTCTGATCCAACCTCTTTGATTATACAAAGTGAAAAAACCTCCAATGTTTTCAGTACTACTGTCTAAAATTGAAAGTGAGGGTGGTTGCAATGTCACGGCGCCGTGCGCCGGAAACCAAATAAACGAAATAATTTTTTACGTGATTATTAATCGAGTCGGTGTGTAAGACTAAAAAAAATGTTAATGTTATTTATAAAATATAGGCAATTTTATGGGATACGTTTGGTTTTGACGCAATTGGAACGGGTTATCGGCATTCTCCTTTAGGTATTTAATAATAGTTTTTTTTTTACTTTATTGTACACCAGAAATTACAAAAACACATACCTCACATTTAAAGTTCGCTAGCTCCCACCCTAGGAGAACCTGTGTTGCGGGTAGCTAGTTCGTACAATGAATCAACAACAATTGTGAATGAACGCTAAAAGAAAGTGCAACAATGATTATTAGGTATAATGTTAGGTGAAGTTACGATAATAATGAAGTGTATAATGCAAATGGCTAAAACAATAAAAAATACTAAATATTGTGATAAACATGCTTAGATTAAAAAATAAATATAATTCTGTGAGAAAAGTGTATGCACTAGGGGATGAGGAAAAAGAGTGAGGTTGTATTCTTGGTTGGAGAAGAGTAAGGTTTGCCCCAAACAGCAAATGGGAGTTACAGGGTAAAGGTACTAACTTTTTAAAGATTAAGATATTGCTTTTAAGAAATTCTCAGTTTCAAAAATATAGGAACTATTTCTTGCTGTAGACTTCTATAAGCCCTCCTAAATTCTAGGTACTATTTCCTGCTGTGGATTTCTATAAGCCCAAGAAAGAAGAACGATTTAGAACTTATTAAAACTGGGGCAAATGAAATCGCATAACACATAAAGCTCAAAGTTACGAATACTTTATGAAATCACGGAAAACAATAAAAGTAAACCATAGCAAGTAAACTTGCACAACAGACTTTTATAATAGTGCAAATACTTACACATAGTTTATTTTATATGTACAGAACACGCAAGTCGCACACCTTGCGTCGAGTTTGCGTGTTGAGATACAACAAGTAACTTTATACCCTAACTTTTGAGCAATAAGATTGAAATAAAATTGTTGAATGTTGATTTCATCGGCTGCCAGAGTTTACTAAATCCAAGTACTAGATGTAAAGTAATTGAAACAAATTCTTGTTTCGTTTTCAGTTTATTTCGTCATAGATTTAATTTTTTTATGGCTGTGAATGACACGCAAGGAAACTTCTTAATTCTGCCTATTCAATAGTATCGATATAAATATTGTTAAGTAAATAGTCATATCTGAATTCGCTGTAATTTTACAAATGTATAAATTACTATAAATATTGATAATGAAAATGACATTACCAAAAAATATTGGACATGTATTTTTTATTTTGTTAATTGAACTAAAAAAAGGATAATCACAATCGGATTGCTCTGTAAATAGTTATGCGTAGTCATACATAAATAAAATACACGCGTCGACTTGAGAACCTCCTCCAATTTTTTCGTCGGTTAAAAATTACGAAGATACAGTGTGTTGATGCGCAAAAACCTGTGCGTGGTTATGTCAAACACCCTCAAATTTTATAGGAAGACGCATGTACTACCAATAAACTTACCAATTGTAGAATGGTGAGGTATTTCTTCCACCAGAGGTATTTGCTGACTGAAGGTCCAAAGACGGAAAGACCGTAGTAAGTATACATCAGAACGTGTATTCCGCTGTTCACCATCGCAGGCAGGAATGCTGAAAAAGCAATAGGAAATTGTGGAAAGGGATAACAATGTTATAACGTATTTGACGTTTTTATAAAAAGGCCTCGCCACGAACACTTTTTGTAGCGATGCTGTCGGCATCTTTGTGGCGTTACTGATTCGCGTTTGAAGTGCGACAGTATCGCGTTTGCATCGCGACTGAGAATCGTGGTTTTGGCGAGGGCGAACCACTAGCGACCGCATCGCTACTGCAGCACTACAAAAAGTCGCAGTGGGTAAAGAAAGGCCTTGGTGATCTTTGCCTATGTCTGCAAATCAGCCTTTTATAATGCGAGTAGCTAATATAAATAAATAATATGACATGGACTTCTTTAATTAAAAAGGATAGAGCTTGCTGTGCATAACATAATACGTTAAAAAAATGGCCAATGTCCTGCGTGGCCATTTGTCCATTTGGCCACACAGTGCAATTTTCAAAACGAAAGTTTTCAATCAGTGCGTCTTACCTATCATGACATAAGTTGAAACGTGGACTAACAGTATGACAAGTCTATCAGTATCACTCGCCCAGCGCGCTATGGAACTACTAAAAAACCGAAAGGTTGGGAAAGCAAAGAAATTCTGGATCAGCACAAACCAATCTTCAAAATAATTAAAAATAATTGGTGCCCTTCTTAAGTGCGGTTCGCGCTTGACTCTGACACTTTCAGACGGTTGTCCAGTTTTATTCTACGCACCCTATAATAAAATTATTTTGCACAAGTATGCCCTTAAATTATAAAGACAGATATACTGCTATTTTATTACAGCTATCTGCGGAAATCCCTAAGCCCGGCAACAGCTTCGGCGGTGCGAGAAGATTTAACCCGCACGCCCAGCGTGTGGATTATGGGTATATCACTCATCTTTTATGGGAAGGTGTATGACCACCAGTTAAGAGATAGTTTTTGAAAAAATCTTGATTTAATTTTTGATTAGCACACTCAGATTTTATCGGGTGTAGAAAGACTTCTACCAAAAACGAAAGGTAAGATACAGAACACTAAAACCCAGCCTAATAAAAAATCTATTGTCAGAAAAAACATTTTAACTGGATAAAACAATGTTTCAAGATTTCAAAACTGTACGGGCGGACTGCTTGCTACATATATTGCTGTTTTTATTTTATTTCCTTTTTATGTATTTAAATGATATAGGTACATATGATGTTATTATGTTTGTGATCATACTTTTTGTACAAAATATGTAAATTGAAAAATAATTAAAATGACGCAGATAAGTCAAAAACATTTATGTTTTTTTTTGTCTTTTATACCCTTTATATAGAGGACAATCAGAAAAGCCTTAAAATTTTGATTAGAATGAAATTAAAGCTTTATGTAGCAAATTCGATTATGAACCAATCAATTTTCACAACTTATTTAAGCTTTGTGAACCGTGATACCATAATAAATCAAGTGAACAAATCACAATCAAAAAGTAATAAGAACCCTTTAAAATAAAGTAAGTTTTATAGTCTTATTTTAAGTCTTGCGAATGCATATAAATTGATTTTGAAACAGTTTTCACAATGAATCAAGTGTCACCTTAGTTTTTTACATCATCATCCTCCCCTAATGAGCGTCATTGCACCCTGTTCTGAGCTCGAAGCATCCAGCTTCTACCAGCAGCCTTTCGCAAATCGCCACTCCACCTGGCCGGAGGGCCACTCAAGAACTCGTTTACCCTAGTTTTGCACAGCAGAGGAGAAAACAGTATGAATTGTCATATGAACAAGAGGTGTAAGAAGTTCCAACCACCACCTGCCCGTGGTGTTCTCTCTAATTAACAAACAGGGCTTTGGCGTCCGGCTGATTGCGGCATAGTGAAATCTTACTCCGATACATCTGAGTTCCCTGACCACCGAAGGGCAGCAGCGATTGCGGTGCGAGAAACCCAGCAAAACCCAATCCGCATACCCATATTCCTCTCATCATTAGGGGAGGCTACTGCTGGACTGATATAGGCTAGTGTTGTTGTTATTGTCATAAAAGGTCCAAATACTGGCGCGGCCTGCAGTGGTGATGGCAGTTGCGGCGGTGGCGTTCAGATGTGATTGTTTATACCATCACACCAGCATAAATCAGTCCACTGCTGGACATAGTCTTCTCCTAATAAAGGGGAATATGCCCATTCCCGATGCTGGGCATGCGGGTTGGGAATTGCAGGGCACAGCTTCTCGCACCACCAACCCTGCTGGCCTACAGTGGCTAGAGGATTTAGCTGTGCTGATCTAGGCTGCGTTATGCCACAATCAGCTAGACCAGATCCCCGTTCGTTATTTAGCAGGGTGCACCACGTGCAGTTCAGGTTGGCTTGAGCAAAGAAGATGGACGTTGGATTTTGAACCCCATACACACCTTATAAAGATTGTTTATACACTTAGGAAGAATTTACGTTTGCGCGCGTGATACCGCCAATGCTCTTATTTTTTTTCTATGAAAAAAACTTACTTGATCCACTCGGCACCCACTTGATGCCAATCCACCAGAAGCTGAACATCGTGGAGTGGTGGTACACGTGGAGGAAAGTCAGTTGCTCCTCCTTTTTCCGTAGAATGAAGAAGAATGTATCGCAGAATTCTAGAAGCTTTGAGAAGTAGTACCACCATACTGCATCTGCTATCTGTTGGTAAGTATAAGAAGTTTACGTGTTTTTATAGTCATGTCTTTTCTGTGTATTTTTTTAACCCATTAGCTGCTGCTGTACCTGATTGAGTACACCTGATTGTTATTTTTTTTATAAGCCGGTTTTTGACTGCTTCGCCTCGCTGAGTTTGAAGTGTCAAATGATCACGTGTAAAGATGTAATAAACATTACATTTCCATAGTCAAAATCCGGGCTTATACTTAGTTGTTTATCATTAATATCATTGTTTTAGTTCATTTTAATATGTTAAATGATACATAAATATGTTATTGATATTATGAATAAATATGTTTAAATTATGTTTAGTTTTTTTAGAGCAGTAAGTAATGGGTTTGTAATGAAGGCGGTTTAATTTTTTTTAATTATTTATTATTTCATTTTAATATATAGATCTCGTAATTGTTTATGGTTATTTAAATTAATTTATTTGGTGACTATCGTTTATTAATTTTGTAATTTTAATTTAATAGTTTTGTAATATTAATTAATTTATGTTTTAAGTTTAACCATTTTATTTACATACTTTTATGGACTATATATAGTCTGAAATAAACGATTTTTATTTATTTATTTATATTCTTTGAAGTCAAAGTAATACAAAAGTTAGAAGATCATTTGTTGATTGATGAAAATTGTTAACGCCTGAAAAAGTATGGTAAGATACAGGTAAAAGTTAGAAAGAGTCACTAAATGTGCCTCAAAACTAAGTCTACAAGCTCACTGCCCTACTTCAATCATTTTGTCGTAGCAACTTTAGACTCCTTCGGACCCTACATATCATTTTGTAAATTATGTTACAGAAGGTACCATAATAAAATAATATCCTCTTCAATCATAATTAACAATCCGTGAAAGTAATAAGAGGAAATTTTGTATTAAGCAAAAAGTTTAATATGTTTAATTCTCGGCTCTTTTTTCTTTTTTTTTATTAACCTCTCTTGTCCCACTGCTGGGCAAAGGTCTCCCCCGTAGATTTCCAAACATCTCTATCACGAGCCATCTTCTACCACTTTCTTTTGAAGGCATCGAGCTCGTCCCGCCAACGCATCCTCGGCCGACCCCGACGCCGCTGGCCCTCAAGTGTCCAGGCTGTGGTGGTGGTCGCCGACCTATTAGAAGCCACCCGGCTGACTTGTCCCGTCCAATCCCATTTGAGTCTGGCAGCTTTATCTCCAACATCTTTTTTCTTAACTATGGAAATTGACAGATGTGGACTAGACTCGCTCAAGATCGACACCAATGAAATCGCATGGAGGAGGCCTACACTCGATTTTGGTGCCCATGTATTTTTTTATAAAAAAATATTAGTGAAGACTTGTTAATTGTAATGTAGATGGGAATAAAGGCTTTATTTATATATATATATATATATATATATATATATATATATATATATTTTTTAATAGCCTATTTCGTCCCACTGCTGGGCAAAGGCCTCCCCCAAACTCTTCCACACATATCTGTCTTTGGCGGTCTCCCACCATTCCTTCTCAAATGCATCAAGATCGTCCCGCCAACGCTTTCTCGGCCGACCCCGATGTCGCCGTCCGCAAGGTGTCCATTTTGTAGTGATGTTTGCCCACCTCTCTGGGAGCATACGGCTGACGTGTCCCGCCCAATCCCATTTAAGTCTAGCTGTTTGGTGGCCTGCATCGGCGATGCCAGTTAAGGAACGCAGCATAGTGTTTCGTATGCGGTCGGTTCTTCTGTAGCCTAGGACGCTGCGTTCCATTGCCCTCTGGCAGATTTTAAGCTTGGACTTTTGAAATTCTGTTAACGACCATGTCTGTGAACCGTAAGTTAGGACGGGCAGGATGCACATATCGATGAGCTGGCGTTTTAATGTCAAAGGGAGTTCACCTTTCATGTATTCCTTCAAAGACCAGAAGCTTTTCCAGGCATTTTGGATTCGACGATCGATTTCTCGATCCTGCCTGTTTTGGAAGGATACTATCTGGCCCAGGTAGGTGTACTCATCGACGTAGTGTATTTCCTGCCCATCTACTTCGACCTTAAGCTTCGTGCTATTCGACATGATCTGGGTTTTTAGACGGTTCATGCGAAGTCCAACCTCAAGACTTGCTGCGCTCAGTTCCTGGAGCATTTCCTGCAGTTCGGTTGCTGTTTGTGCAAAGAGGACAATATCATCGGCGAAGCGCAAGTTGGTAAGGCGTTTGCCGTTTACATCAATGCCTTTGGATGCCCATGATACAGCTAAGTTCTTGAATACTTCCTCAAGTGTACATGTGAATAAGATTGGGGAGAGTGGGTCTCCCTGCTTAACACCTTTTCGTATTTGAAAAGTACGACCGGTGGAATTAAGTTTCATATTTGCTGTGCTTTGATTGTAGATTAATTTTATGAGGTCTATGTATGTTTTATCTACGTGTTGGCTATCTAAAGATTTAAATATTGCGGAGTGTTTAAGGCTATCAAAGGCTTTAGTGTAGTCTACAAAGGCTATGTAAAGAGGTTTATGAAACTCGGTGTACTTTTCGATGACTTGATTTAAAGTATGAAAGTGATCTGTTGTGGAAAATCCTGAACGAAATCCGGCCTGTTCTGGTGGTTGGTGTTGGTCCAGTACAATACTGATACGATTTTGAATAACTTTCATAAAAGACTTGTACAAATGTGACACTAGGCTAATTGGCCTATAGTTGCCGATGTCGCTTTTATCGCCTTTTTTGTGAAGAAGGACAATATTAGAGTGACACATTTGCTTGGGAAGCTCGCCTGTTATTAGTATGGTGTTGAATAAATTAGTGATGTGTGGTAGTAGGGTCGGTGCACCTATTTTTAGAGCTTCAGAGGTTATTCCATCTTCTCCTGGACTTCTGTCATATTTCATGGATTTTAGTGCATCATGAACTTCTTTGCCACTTATGAAAGGAATGGTTTCAGGCTTACTATAGTGAATAGTTTCAATATTGTTTGTGTTATCCGAGTATAGTTCTTCGTAAAAGTGTGTGCATATTTCCATAACTTTTTCACGGCTATTTTGTTTGCTTCCATTTTGATCGTAAAGACAATTTATCCAATGTTTGCCTCTTGATATTCCTTGCTTAGATGTTCTCAAAGAAGTGTATTTTTCAATAGCTGTTTTTATAAGATGTAAATTTAACGATCGGATGTCTTTCCTAATACTACGTTTTATTTATATATTTATTTATTTATGGAAATTGATCTTTATGTAAAAACATATTAATAACTATTAAAATGATTAATTTTAGCTTGTCCTAATCATTGGTTCGATCAAAGTTGGATTTTCTATCACTCTCCAAAAACCATTCAATAAAAAACAAAAAAATCAAGTGAGTGACTCGGTGACTAACCATTCAAAGTGCTCGTGGTGTGGCTTACTTCGGTGTTCTTATAGATCATCTTGGTTAAGCAACGTTTCGCCAGGTCACTACTTAGATGGGTGACCGTTTAGTGGCATTTAGATGAGCGCTTCCGTGCTTCGGAAGGTACGTTAAGATGTTGGTCCCGGCTTTTTCAGTCGTTAAGCCATGTCGGAGGCCTTCGGGCGGCCTAAAAACTACGAAACCAGAGCTGGCCACTAGCTCATACGAAGAAGAAAAAGACCATTGAAACCGATATTCAGAAAATATTTTAAACAAACCATTCTGCTGTTATCTTGACTATTACAAACACAACCAAAAATCTGAAGAATCAGTCGAGCTGTTTCATTGTGGTGATGTTTTTTTTACAATCGGTAAGCCATTTTAAAGTGATAATATTTCTTACATTTGATTTATATTACAATTTTTTTTTAGGTACTATACTCATGTACTTACATTATAACATTTGCGATCGTAACAGTAAGCATCAATAATAATAACAATCAATCTAATGAGAGACTCCTATAATAGAACTAAGGTACTGCTTAGGTAGGCTCTTATAAATAGTTTTTTCCTCATACCGTTACGAAGTTCCCTAACGATATGAGGAAAAAACTATTTCTATTTGTCCAAAAATAATGACAGAAATAATCATAAATTATATACTTCCGAAATTATTGAGTGTTTCTCTGTCCGTGTGTTATATTTTTAGCACTTACTAATAAATTAATGATACAACAAGTGTTTGTTGTTGAGCAATACAAGTATAATATGTTATATTTTTTTGACGGCCATCTCACCACACTTGCCTATTTATCAAGTCCACTGGTAGAGATAGGCCTCACCTAATAAGAAGGGGAATAAGCCCATAATCCCCACGCTGGGAATGCGGGTTGGTAATTATAGAGCACAGCTTCTCACATCGCCGATAGGCGGTCAGGGAATGGAATATAGCTGAGTCGGTGAGGTGTAAGGCTGCGCTATGCCGCAATCAGCCGGCCGCCAGAGCCCCGTTTGTTAGTTAGCATGGTGAACCAAGGGCACGTGAAGTTAGATTGTGTTCCGAAGATAGAAGTTGGAACCCCTTACACTCCTATTCATTGGTAGAATGCCCGCCTGCCTACTATAATAATAAGGCAAATAAAACCGATATAAATTCATTTTCCATATCTAAACTAATATTATAATGAGGGATTTTTTTATTTTTGTGTGTGTGTATGTTTGTATTGAATAAACTCAAAAACTACTGTGCCGATTTCAAAAATTCTTTCATCACTGGAAAGCTACATTCACTTTGAGTAACATAGGTTATATTTATTGCTAGGAAAGATTAGGGATCATTACTAAAACTTAAGTAACGTAATCCAAGGTGTAAAATAAGTGCCCTAACCCGTGCGGAGCCAGCACGAGCCGCTAGTTTTTTTTTTCGATCAGTTCCTTCTTAATCCTTTTCATGACTAAAACCTAAAACCCGTTTATATTTAATAAATTGCCCTTCATGCTCTACGTGTAACAATCTCCCTCCGCCATCCCCGCAAATAAATCTTATTGAATTGAAACGGACCTTTACTATGGCATATGGATACGGTACATAAAATATGTTTGTCTGTTAATCAATACCGCTAAAAGTATTGTTCTGAGATTGAATAGAAAGTACTACATATTTTACAAGATGCTATGAAAAAACAGGGTGTACGAGGTTCCAATCCAAATCTCCGGAACTCAAGCCAACCACACCTGCACGTAGTGCACGCTAACTAACAAACGGGGCTCTAGCGGCTGGCTGATTGCGGCATAGCGCAGCCTAACACACAGGCAGCAGCGTCTGCGATGCGATGTGCCTGCGATCCCGCATGCCCAGCGTGGGGATTAAGGGGAAATCCCCCTTCTTATCGTGGAGCAGTGGACTGAATAGGCTGGTGTTGTGTGAGAAAACCCGCAAGCAGAAGCTAGTAAGAAATGTTATACTCACTTGAAGCTCATCAGGATCATATTTCTGTCGACATGGCTCACAAATATAACTGTATCGTAACCTAAACGACGCTGTCAGTAACCTGAAATATAATAAAAATATGAGAAACTTATTAGAATTATAAGCCCTCAATATCCCACTGTATGGCAAAGGTTTCCTCCCACGTAGAAATGTAGAAAGTGTCACAAAAAATACCGAACTTCGTGCCAACTGGACCGATTTAGTACGGAATTTTGCAAGCTCATCCCGCCAGTGCGGAGGAATGAATAAAAGAACTTATTTCTTTTAATTTCCCAGATGCCTCGCTTGTGCCACCTCACATTCCCATACAAAATGATCTTTTTCGATTTTTCAGCCATTAATTGATAAATTTTACCTTTCGCATAGATTAAATCTCATCATCTTTTTGTTCTACATACAAGACTCGTGAAAACTCCTTTGCATCTTAAATCTAGTTAATAAATAAATAAATAAATAAATAAATAATCCTGGACGTTATCACACAGCATCATGTAGCCCCAAACTAAGCAGAGCTTGTATTATGGGAACCACATGATTGATATACTACATAGATACATTTTTTTTTGTAAATACATACATATCATACATAGAAAACACCCAGACCCGAGACAAATATCTGCAGAACATGCAAACATTTGTCCCGCAGCGGGAATCGAACCCGCAACCTTCTGCGTCACAGGCGGACCTTCGCCCACTGCGCCACAGAGGTCGTCAAATAATAGTTAATCTAGCTGTATATCATATAGTGTCAAGTAGCAAGTACAGGATGGCTTTTGTGCTTGGTTATGATTCATATTCATATCATTTGGATTAGACTTGTCCAGCGCCAATCCTCTCTGCTTAGTTGGCCTTATGCCAAATATTGTGAGTTGTTTGGTTCATAACATCAGTTTAAATTGAGCAGCTAAGTTTTTTAAAAAGACATGGGTATGGAATGTGTGAAAAGGGATATGAGAATGAAAGAAGTGTTATAACAGAGTTGACAGCTGATAGGGGGGGGGAAATAGAAAGAAATAATGTTAAGCTGTCCCCACCTAGAGTGTGATAACGGGTAAGAAATTATGATGAAGTTTACTGAAAGACAGGCCTTTCGAGCTCAGAAGGATACTAATGACCGTAGAAGGTGATCAAAGAATCCCTTAAAATTCAACCCACGAAGGAAATAACATTGCTGTCAGTCATCTAACGATATCTTCGAAAATGGTAGGTATGTAACTTAGATACCTTGCAGCGATATACGCGTTCAACCCCGCCATCGCCAGATTGTATGGAACTAGAAGCCAATTCAGTTGGAACGGCCTTCGATCCTTCATTATCTTTGGCCCTATCCAAACCAGGAATAGGTATGCTAGTGTGTAGAATACTGTGGGTAGTGGGGAGTCGACTAGTGGCCATCCTTTTGTTCTGTTGTCTGAAACAATAAGGTTTATTGGAAACATAGTTTGATTTAGGTACTATTATTCGATACGTTGGTGAAGACGGTGGGTTGTTCTTGTTAAATAATACTCTTTATAAAACAAAACAAATAAATAAAATGTAGAGCCATCATTATTATCAGCCTATGGAAGTCTACTGCTGGACATGGGCCTCTCCTAATGAGCGCCATTGTGCCCTGACCTCAGCTCAACTCATCCAGCTTCTACCAGGAGCCTTTCGTAGATGGTCACTCCACCTGGTCGGAGGGCGTCCTAAACAACAAACAAGGCAAGTAGATATGGCCGGCCCACTGCCACTTCAGCTTGTTATTTCTCTGAAATGTCAACAACATAATGTTTTGTTGCATAATGTAGTTGTATTTACCTAATCCAATTTAAAAGTAATCTGTTAAAAAAAATATAGTAATACATAATATATGGCACTCACCTGACAACGAAAGGGTCCAAAGGTAATAATCGTAAGTGTCTTTCAACACACTTTGGGTGGAATTTACTAAAATATTCGCCATTTTACTCTATGTCCCGATCTGAAACAAGGGAAATTTACGTTTCAAAATTACACCATCAACACTGGAATTTTGTGGCTGCCCGATGGCTTTCGAATAATTTGCTCAAAAAATGCTTAGAAAAAAATTACAAGAGAATATTCTGTCAAAATGCTACATGTTTTTTAATGCGAAACGTTATACGTATAGTGGTCTTTACTTATATCAGTTAACATTTAGAACAGACGCGGTCTAATAAAAGTAAAAGTTATGTAATGAAGTAAAAGTACTATTTATTGCATGAAATACATGTTTTAAAAGGTGTTACATAATTGTAAAGGTTTTCAATGTATTCTTAAATACTCGGGAGTTCAATTTAATGTATAAAAATAATTAAAAATACTATAAAATTATTGAAAAATAAAAACATCATGCTTTGAAGAAATCCTACGGATATTACCATTTATTAGCAGGGATTTTTTATTAGAGAATGTTCGTACTATAGTAATACTTTTTAATATAAACACACACGCCATAAGAAGCTGAATACTATAAACGCAAGTTCACTGATACGAATAGAAAGAAACGCACCTATAACTTGCGAACCGATAGATTCAATAAACATTGATACAAAGTTCACTGATACGAATAGAAAGAATATACCTATAACTTGCGAACCGATAGATTCAATAAACATTGATACAAAGTTCACTGATACGAATAGAAAGAAACGCACCTATAACTTGCGAATCTATAGATTCAATAAACATTTATACAACAACGTTGACTGCAAGCCTCGCGTGTAGAAGAGGTTCCGCTCTTCCAAGCGCTGTTTTTTCTGAGAGACAAAATAGTCTCCCCCATAGACTTCCAATCACCACCCTAAAGGCAATCGAACGCGTACCGCCAACGCAACCTCGGCCGACCCCAACACGCCGCTTAACATAATAATTAATAGCTCCTCTGCTCACAGTGTGGCCCGATCGGACCCGCTTCCGAGTATTTGACTTCCGGTATTTTACAATTTATGTAATAATTAATGATCGGACAAGTAAAACTATCTAAAAAAAATCGTTATTTCAAATATAACATTACATCATCATTACTTATTTATACTTTACTAGCTTCCGCTCGCGGCTTTCCTCGCGTGGTACCTGGATAAATAGTCTATGATTATTTCATAATTTTGAATTAAATTTATATACGCTATTTTGCCGCCGAACACGCGTAGCTCTTTATAGCGAAGCAGGTTGCTATTGCGGTTAGTTGTAGTGTAACAAAAAAATTACAATCGAATTGAGAACCTCCCCCTTTTTTGAAGTCGGTTAAAAACAATTATGAACTTAGTTTCAACAAGGTAGTTTTACAAAATATTTATTGAGTAGTGTTTATATAGAGCCAGGAAAAAATTACAGTGGTTGCGGAAAAGTTGTTTGCATACACATTGAATTTTCCATTAGGGTTCCTCCATGACAAAAATCCTGTGGCCATAATAGCTCCACGCTCATTTACTTTACTTCAATAATTCCGAATAATTTCTTATTTATTAGATGACAAAAAACCTTGGCTTGAAACTGTTTCCAACTCTCTTTAAACCAATGAATTATTGTAACAAAGACGTCAAAAATATTATAATTCAAACAGAGTTTCTTGTCAATTCTCCTTGTTACTGGTTTAAGTTAAAAAAAATTACGTGTCAATGCAATTACGTGTCTTTTTTATGTTATGTGAAGATAGAAGATCGATAGATAGAAGTAATAAAAAAAAATCCTCTTCACCAGCCTCCCTTCAAATCACAGCAACACAGCAATGCTGCTTCACGGCAGAAATAGGCATGATAGTCGTACTTCCCCAGATGAGCCCTTCACAAAGAACTGTACTATTCTAAATCTTCTTCTGTGTTCCATATGGTTACTTTTAAAAATACTTTCTATAGATATCATTTTGGGACCACGTGACTAATATACTATAAATATAGACAATATACATCAATACATATTGTATTTATTTATAAAAATAGAATATTGCATAATAAATATTATATCAAGTTCTGAGTGTTCTTGTGCTTTTTTAATCACAATGATACATTTAGCTGGAAACAATAAAAACAAAATATTTAAAGAAATAATAATAAATAATAGTCATCCATTACATTTTCGTACGGAATGTGTTGCAGAAACTCTGTTAAAATGTGAGAAACGATGAACACCTTCGTCAATACAGATGAATATTGCATTAAAGCCATTACAAGATAAGTACTCTTGGCTATGTCTGCAAAGGCTTCATTTAATCATAAGAAAGTTGTTCAACGAACATCTGCAAACGACGGCTAGTTAATAGGGCTCTTTATCAAAAGCCGCGGAACACTAGGGTATCAACAGCCCTCACCCTTAACAATTGTATGCATTTTCAGCTAAGTTTTATATGAAAACTGGCAAGTTTTTAATCGATTTTACTCACGTGGGAGACAAAGACTAAATAAATAAATAATGCGGGATATTATCACATAACATCATCTGACCCCAAACTAAGCAGAGGTTGTATTAAGGGAACCACAAGACTTTTAAACTACTTATCACCTTTTTTCTAAATACATACAAATTATAAGTCATAGAAAACATCCAGTGAGAAGACAAATATTTCCAAATCATACAAAATTGTTGTCTTGTAGCGGAAATCGAAACCGCAACCGTTTGCGTTACAGGTGGGCCGTGGACCACTAAGCTACAGAGGTCGATAAAGCTAACTGACACACATCGATATCCTATCCTACTTCCTACTAATATTATAAATGCCAATGTATGGATGAATGGATAAATGTTTATTACTCTTTCACGCAAAAACTATTGAACTGATTTGGAATATACACAGTTTGTGAACTGGATTAACACATAGGCTACTTTTTATCCTATAACTACTCGAGCAAAGCCACGGGCAGAAGCTAGTAATAAATAAACTCTGCGCATGCTGTCGACTGCGACGACTTTTAACACTTTTCAAGCGACTTAAAGGTGCAACTTATTAGTGAAAATTTGGCATTTTGAAGTTTATTTATATCAAAAAGAACGATTTCTGTCAGTTTTCACTTGAAGAATGTCAATGTATAGAGTTCTTTATAATTATCTCAATGCTAACGCCACAGTCTTTTATACTGTGCTGACAACAAGCGCTGAATATTACTTCAAAATCAATCTAACGATTCGCTTTCTACAAGCAACTTATGGTTTCCTTCACGCAAAATAAATAGTGGTCATCTATTGTAACTGAGTTTGTACTTCCCTGGTTCAACGAGAGAAAGTGACGCGAGATGGGAGATAGGCAAAGATGTGGGTGTGAGTAAGAGAGGTGACTGTTGAATCACGTACCGTTCTTGTTCCGTGTTAAGTAACATTTATCTGCCGTGTAATGGTTGACCGACTTAGCTCTACGTATGGTCGCACCTGCTTAAATGACTTGACAAGTGCTGGCTATAAAGAATTTGGCACGTTATTTGGGCTTACTTTACGTAGCTTTGTGTTTATATAATTGCGTCCGCAAAATGATTAGGTAGCTAAGATGGTTTTATTTTATAGAAACATATCTAAGTACACCACTACTATTATAAAGAGGGATGATTTGAATTTTTTGTATGTTTGTTTGTTTGTAAAGGATATAATGAAAAAAATACTATCGAATCTACTGAAAAAAATATTTTATGAAAGGAAAAAAATGGAGACCCCTAAGAAATAATAGCAATAATGTAACCCAGGGTATAAAACAATTGCCTATCAATAAATCAAGGTCATCAACACTTTAACTCTACCATCTTAGTTTAGGAAGTAGCGGGTAAGAATCGAACGTTAGGTCTTTGCTCTTCAACTTAGCAACTAGCTTCAACTTCGAGAGCAACTACTCTCGAGTTGGTATTGCTCTGTTGTTTTGATTACATGAAATTGACAGATTATTATTATTATTATTTTTTATTTAATATGGGCCAAGCTCATGACCTCGAGGCTTGCATAAGCAAGGATGGGGTCGACGATGGGGCGAAGCTTTCCCAGTAGATGCCTAATAACTCTCTTTTTGAAGCCGTTAGGGTCGTAAGTCAATGGAAAAACAGACGCTGGCAGCTGATTCCATATTTTAGCAGTGCGCAATATAAATGATATTTGGAAGCGCTTAGTCCTGTTAACTGGAATATCAACTTCATACGGATGGTAGTTAGCAACGCGTCTGAAGTTCCTATGGAAGAAAGGTGAAGGCGGAATAAGGTCATGTAACTCCTGAGCACACTCTCCTTAGTACAATCTATAAAAGACCGACAAACACGCAACCTCGCGACGATGGCTCAAGCTCTCGAGCCTTGCAAGATACTCTTGACCAATGAGCCTCTTAGCCCTGCGTTCAACTGAGTCTAGTGCGGCAACTTGATACTTGGCTGAACCATCCCAAAGGTGGCTGCAATACTCTATACAGGATCGGAAATTAACTGAAAATATCTGAAAATAGAGGCGAATCTTAAGCACATGAATTTATTGGTAGGTCTCTGGCTCCACCTAAAATAACATATTCATGTAATCAAGTATAAGTGGTTGCGGGTGAGTTAGCTCTTATTTAATTAATTTATAAATACTCGTGATTACTAGGTATCATGGTACTAGGTGTTTAGTATTTTGAGCTAGAATTTGTGTAATTTAGATATGAAAAATGTAATTTAAAATTTGAATCAATATACCTACTTACGAAATGTTTTAGTAAACGTTTTTTTAATGTTTTAATATTTTGTTTGAATGCCGTTAGGTGAAGCACAGAAATTTGTGTTTACCTGTTTACCATATGAATTGTATTTGCCCGTGTGTACGAACAAATAATTGGGGTATGAATTGAATTTTGTATCGAGTAAATAAACAAAAACTCTTGCTTTACCAACGATTTGAAGAGCTCCTATAATCTTATTAATTATAAATAAATAATAAATAAACTTATTTTATTTCAGATAACATGTGATAAGACATATAACTTATAACTAAGGCTTATTTATAGTTATTATTTTGACATTTGACTTCCTGTGATCACTAATTCTTCTAAAAATTGTGTCGTAAAAGAAGAACGTAGGTAAATATTTATTTTTAAAACAATAAACAATTTGATTATTTTATTAACCTACAACTGCCAATTAATTTTATTTGACGTCAACCAGCTTTCATTGCACTTTTGAAATCCCAAAAAGGTATTAATAATATAACTTAATAATAAAAATGACTACCAATTTAAAATAAACATAAAACCCTAAGTACCTACCTTCTAATTAGCATTTAAACCAATAACTCTAAGTACCTTCTAATTAGCATAATATGTTTATTGAAATATGGTGGTCACCATTACATCCTAAAAACATACGACAGCGTATACGAGTGAGGCGTCAATGAAATTTTTGCAAGTAGCTCTAATAGTAAGTAGGTGATACGTATCTATTTTTAATTATGAATTCATTTTTCTAAATAAATCACTTCAAATTGCTTGGAATTTTAATTAGGTTCTATTGATATTGATGATATGTGTTTTTAGCAGTGGCGTCACTCAAGAATGGAAAACATATAGTTGAGTTTCTGGAAAACAGGTATTTTCTTTACCTATCATTATGAAAATCTTTACAATATATACCTAAAAATATTTCGTGTGCTCAGTTGATAATGATACCTTTAACCAAACAGGCAAACTATCTGCCTGTCTGTCTGTCTGAAAAGACCTTTTTTCTCAGGAATATGTATATAACAGATAGATCTGCGATCCCTTGGAGCTCTGAAAATTTAAACGGTCGTCTATGTCAATATATTTTGACAATCGCAAGGGTATGAACTTCTCTTTGACTCAGAATAATAAAGTTTGGTTAGAAGCTCTTCAAAAAACTATTTTTCACTTCTCTTGCTCAAAAAGTGTATCATAATAGTGTAGCTTAGCGGGCCTAAAACTCGAGTTTAATACCTCGGGCTAAAAAGTATTATTTCTTTTTAATTTTTTCTAAAATCATCAGCCCGTACAGAGCATTCGTTCTCTTACATAAAAACTCGACTTCTTGGTGTTCCGTCAATCTTTTTTTTTGAAAATAGAACCGTCTTGGTGATGTTTTATGAAGGTTGATAAATTTTTAATAAAATTTCTGAAAATTGTCTAATTTTGAATTGTTTTATTTTCTCGCAATCGAAGTGAAAAGTAGAGTGTTTTACTCGGGCCAAAACCACCCATTCTAACTCGGTCTAGTCATCCTACCTCGCTACGCTCGGGAGTATAACAACCTCGTATATAATGGGATGGTTTAGTCCCTTGTAAAACAATCTACTATTATTGCACAAACAAAGGCAATATCCGAAAATGTAGTTTTATCACTAAGCTTTTTATACCTACAAAGAATGGAGCCCTCGGTGCTCAAGTCGACTAACACTTGGCTGGTTTTTTAGTAATCATCAATCTATTTTTGATTAAATACACAATTTTTGAGCTCAGATGCCTCATTTATAAACTCAGTTGTCAATGTTCGGCACTGGACCTTTATTTGCAAACTTTGACATTTAATCTGTCGAAATTCAAGGAAGGTCAACCATTGATATATATTGTTACTATTGTAACTAGATGCGTAGTACCAGCCAAAATGCGTGTAGGCTCAGGTCTTGGCCATGGCCAAGATCCTCTCCTTTCTTCATACAGTGGCCATCTTGACATCGACCAAGTGACACTTCCGCGAAATAGGCAAATAATGTGATGAAAAAGTGCACTTCTTGAACTCAATTGCGTAAAGTTCATGCCATGTAATGTTGCCAGCAAAAAAAGTGTAGTTTTCCCGATTATAGTGGGAGATTTTGATTCAGGATAAAATCTTTGTTAAGCTCTTAATTTCTTAAAATAATTTACAATTCACATGAGAGCATATTTAAGATCATTTCAAATAGATCACTCACTTCTATTGATAAATGCCATCATTCATGATATTAGATTATTAACTCAAAGAAACAAAAGGAAGACCGGAAGACATTTGACGTTACATGCGGTGGTTGAGTGATATTACGATCGCTATTATATGTTGGCACAAACTAAAACACTTATTTTATTTCCCCAGACAAAGTTTACTATTTCGATCTACTAATATGATTGGTGATAATATCACAAAGTTATAACGAACAGTTATTTTCTTAAACAATTCACTTTTCAACTATATGGTGGTAATAAATGGTGACTGGAAAACAATTTGTAATCTATGAAAACGTAAAGCAGGCTAAAAGAAAAACTAGACAGGTACTGTTTTAGTGACTGACAGTCACATGTAAGTTTAAACTTCAGGGAAAATCTATAATCCTATCCTTCTTCCTACTAATATTATAGATGTGAAAATTTGTGAGTAGGTATGGATATATGGATGTTTGTTACTCTTTCACGCAAAAATTACAGAGCGCATATAAAAATTTAATAATACATAAAATAATAAAATAAAAATTTGAAATATACATAGTTGTTTATGGCCTGGATCAAACACATAGGCGATTTTTCACCCGGGTACCGCGAGAAAAGCCACGGGTGGAAGCTAGTATCCCATAAATTTCGACTCAGTGGGATTATCATCATCAGGTGGCATGAGCATCAATCGTGGGCCGAAACTGGATGAGACGAGCTTTGAACCGTGGAGATTGGCACATATAAAAGGAGGTCTATACCCAGCAGCTTCACCCACTGCTGGGTGTGGATGATGATGATGATAAAGATGGGATTAGAACCCGTGGCCTTCCCATAAATACTGGGAAACTACCAACTGCGCTACGTTGTACGTTGTTGGTACGGGGTTAATTATTTCCAATAATCAATGAGTAAAAAAATCAAATTCATTTTCGGGAAAAAAATCTAGATCAGGCAACATCGAGCTTTTTATTTCAAGCATTGTAGCTATCTCTATAAAATCAACTGCCATTCTTGAAGCAGGCCAGTTTAAATAAAAGAGATAAATATATGGTTCCTTCAAAATTACAATTATTTTCAAAGCTACGTCTTCGCTATCAATAAGTGGTTATTATTTTGACACTTGTTAAGGAGGTTTGCATCTCTTGTTATTTAACTCAATGACGTCAACTATAAAACTGTCAAAGTTTGTAAAAATTGGACCGATGTTTATCATTTCGGTGTGCAACTGAACTTAGTTGCACAGTTGTTTCTCAGTTCAAATCAAATCTCAGTGTCAGTCTATCGATCTCGAAGCCTCATTTACCAGTTAGCAAATAAGGCCTCAGATGACTATATAGTCGTGCCTAGCCATATTTTTAGTCCTAATAATCCAAATAAGTCTGAGACTGAGATTTTATTTAGAGTCAGAAACAACAAACAACAACAATAACAACAAAAGCATCTTTTTCGTGTGAGCTTTTATTCCTCTTATAAATTACATCAACCTACCAACCCGCCTGCCAAGCATAATTTCCTGATAAGACAAAATCTCTTTTTAGTGCAAAACAGCCCTGCGGTCCCTAACCTAATAAATAGGTACGTATGTAGGTACGTACTTTTAAGATTGGGTAGAGCATGTCCCCATAGAGATAACGGGTATATCAGTATGAAAAGCTGAACCCTGTCATCTCCAACATAAATACATGCTGGTAGTAGAGATTATGGGCATAATATCTCCATTCTTACTAGAGGGAGGTTTTCTAACTTCTTGGACCGCCGATGCTGCGGAACGTCGGCGCCAAGGGATTCAGCTGTGCCAGTATTATGTTGCACTATGCCGCAATCAGTCGGCCGCAAATGCCCCGTGTGTTAGTTAGCAGGGTGCATCGAGTGCAGGTGATGATGGCTTGGGTTACGAAGATGGGGGTTGGAACTCCTTACACCCTTTGTGCTCAGCAAGCAGCTGATATAATCAAAAACATACAGGCTGATGATGAATGAAAGAATGAAAATTCTTTATTGTACACCTTAATTTTAGAAACTACAGACATACACTTAAAACAAATAAAAAGGTACAATGTGCGGTCTTATCGCTAGGAAGCGATCTCTTCCAGACAACCTTTGGATGGAGAGGATGATCTTGTTTTTGTCTTTTCAGCCATTATTTTTAGTTTTAACCTAGCCGATATAATTATTAAAATACACGTATAGGTAGCATGGATGTGTTGAGCTGAGAACAGGGCGCAATGGCGCTCATTTAGGAAGGCCCAGCAGTGGACTGCTTTATGCTGATGATGGTGATGTGTAGGTATAGGTATTTTTACTCTGTCAGTACCACGTCTTTTTTGTTAAACTGCGATCACGTCCTTTAAAATTTATGCAAAGCTGGACGGACGGTAGAGGGTTGTTCTGAGCTAGTGAAAAGGCAGAAAAGAGAGATTATTATTATCACAGACCACTTGTATAATGAATTAAGAGAATAACCTTCTAGTAATTACCTACACCTATTTTTAAAACATACTGTTTCCACTTTTAAGTTATCTAAATTTTTCTGAAGTATGCTTTAGTATTTAATTAATTTTTATTAGTCTCAAGGGCCTGTAATTGGCATTTTTTTATGGTATTTGAAGATAGAATAAGCACATGGCCCACCTGATGTATAGGTGGAGATACATGTCAAACCTCCCTCTCGCTCGCACTATTCAACATTTTTGAAGATATAAAATCACTGAATGTAGTTATGCGAAATAGCAAACCTTCACGTCCTAGAAAATAAAAATACAAAGGTTCAGCAAGAATACCATGTCAAACCCAACACGTTTTCACCAAAATTGATCAAACTGGTACAAGTTTTTTTGTAAGAAAACGTAATAGAATGAAAATGATATTATTGCTGAACCTTTGTATTGTTCACACTTTGTATTGTGGGTAGGTAAACCATGTTGTGTTATATATAATTGTGCATTCCATTTTAAACTACACGAGTTTTTTGCAAATAAATTTTCTTTATCATCTTCCAAATAAATACGTATAAGAATGGTCACAAGTCAGCCAGACAATAAAGCTGCCACCTTTTTGCAAGAGCTCTATACATTTCGCCTTTGTGGCCGTAAATACGTGCATGAAAGGTACTAATGGACATACACACAATACTTAAATACATTTCTAAAGAGACTTTCACGTGTCAATAAGTTAATAGCTAACACTTGAATAGATACTATAGATCAATAAGAATAAGAATAAGAATCATTTATATTAAAAACTGTGTAAAAATAGATTTTATAAGTAGGTAAATTTGTGACACAATAGTTTGTCCATTTCGGACAAACTGACAATCACAATGACACTCTTTTTTTATCGTAATACAATCTTACTGACTCGATTTTAAATAGTATGTTACCACATGAGGGGGTATAAGGAGTTCTCACCCCCATCTTCAGAACCCAAGCCAACTTCTCCTACACGTGGTGGACTCTGCTAACTAATAAACAAGGCTCTGGCAGCCCGCTGATTGCGGCATAGCGCAGCCTAAAGGTCTTAACCCATTTAAACGACTCAGCTCCCACCCGACTAAAATAATATAATTCAAATATGGGTTTTAAGTATTGCTCTTTAGATACACTTTACATTGGCTCGCTGTCTGTGAGCTGGCTGCCGTCAGACTGCTCGGTAACAATGCAAAGTATATCTAAAGAGCCTATATTTGAATTATGTTCCTTTTGCCGGGTGGTATCGGAGTCATGTAAGTAGGCTAAGACCTGAACACTGGCACAGCAAAATCACCGTCGCTGACGGGTTGCAGCGTCGGCGGTGCGAGAAGATGTGCCTTGCGATCCCCAACTCAGACGCCCAGCGTGGGAATGTCATATCCCCCTTTATTAGGGGAGGCCTATGACCAGCAGTGGACTGATATAGGCTGGTGTGATGCTGTGGCTATCAAAAAAAAACATGATTATGACGACCTCTGTGGCGCAGCGGGCAAAGACCCGCCTGAGACCCAGAAGGTTGTGGGTTCGATTCCCGCTGCGAGTCAAATGTTTGTTTGTTCTGTAAGTATCTCTGGGTGTCTACTCGTATGTTACTTGCGTCTGTATTACAAATACTACGCTATTTTACTCTAAAATCTGAGAAGAGAAAAAATAGCCCTAGAATTTGATGTGAATTCACATGGAATTCAAATCAAAATGTACTAATAGACATTATATTCGAATATTCCCCATTATTGTGAATTCTCTTGATTATTAAATCAGATGAATACATATTATATTTCTGATTAAAATTGTTCCAATTCCACAATTATCATTGCTACGCACAAATAAGGTTACAAAATTATATTTGCCTACTCTACATTGTACTAAAACATTATTATTATATTTATTATAAGCCTGAGTTGTCCCACTGCAGGGCAAATGTACTAAAATATAATTTAAATAAATAATTGATCTTGTATATCTAAAGCCATCTAAAGCCATCGCTTTGGGGTTTGTTCCATTCTCACCTGGTCCATTCAGCCCGATATTTGGTTCATGAAGGTACGATCAATATTATCCGAAGCATTTTTTCAGATTTTTTTACGAAAAGTACTGACAGGCACAAATGTGTACGGCTTTAGTAATGTAAAAAGTAAAATATTGGAGGACTTATTATTTATACATCTTCACAACCCCATTATGGATATCTTCAGATATATCTCAGTACGTAAATCTATTGAGGATACCCTAAAGTGGGTAGTCGGAGGCAAGTCCAAACAATACGTTCGATACATGCCTACTTTTTGCAAGCAGCTAGCATTCCACGTGACAGGTTGCAAGCCCATCGCCGTTTTTTTATTGGACCGTTTCAAGCTCGTGGTGATGCGCACATAAATTTTTCGAAACCTAAAATCCATTGGTACACGACTGACAATCGAACCCACGACCTTCAGATCTTAAGTCGGGGTACATCCCACTAGGCCACCACGGCTCTCTACTTAATGAAATAAGTAATTAAATAATATTAAGGTCTTTGCCAAAGAAAAAAATGGGCTGGACACATTGCGAGGCGTGGTGATGACAAGTGGAGCAAAACATTGACCGAATGGTGGCCGAGGGTAGGCAAAAGAAGCGTCGGAAGACCAGTAGTGAGATGGTTCGACGACATAGTACGCGTCGCCAGGCGAGCATGGATACGACTAGCACAAGACCGTGGTGGATGGCATAAACTCCGGGAGGCAGCAGTGGATAAAGTCGGGCTGTGGATGATGATGAAGGTCTTTGCAGAATTGACAGTTTTCAGTAACTAACTTTACATTCGTACTTACAAAAAACAATCTCTGATTCAGAAATCAGTAACTGATTGCTGATTTCTATAATATACCGTAACTGATGACGCTCAAAGAGTTTAGATAGAAACTTTATGATAAAGCTTCGTTTTCCCTTGAAAAACTGACAAATATTTGACTGTTCTTCAGGGTAAAATTTAGCATCATTGGTTACGGTTATAATAGATAAAGGCCATGGGTGAATAGAACAGACATTCAATAACCACGCACATGTCTTGACTTGTTAACCAAACTTATTGATCGTTTACGTTTTTGTCAAGAATCACTTTTCACTTCTTTATTAAATGGCTTCTGGAATAGTTTTCCACAATTGCGCCAGTATCAAATCTAATTAATTTATTGTTCATAATAAATATGTGAGTGATGGGAGATGGCTCGGGATAGAGATTTTTGGAAGTCTATGGGGGAGACCTTTGCCCAGCAGTGAGACGAGAGAGGTTAAAAATAAAAAATAAATATGAAGTAGTCGTATTCTTACAAAAAAAACTTAACTCTTTGGTTATGACTATGTATGAAAGAAGTAGACAGATATGACAGTTGTGCGACGGCTCGGTTGACTAATTTGATCCACAGAGGCCATAAATAAAAAAGAAGAAGAATACTAATTTGATTACTATATGTTTAGTAAACAAGAAAAGTCTTATAAACTAATCGCTGGTTAAGTAAAATGCTGTGTCGAGTAAATGGTAGTACTAAATTAAAAATTCCGAGTAGCACTTATTATTTAGTGAGTAGCTACTAACTGACTCAAAGTGAGGCCACACGTGAGGTACCGGTGCGCTCCGTCGACTCAGCCGTGATGATGCGTCCTGTTACATGTAAAGCTAGGAATACACATGCCCGTAGCTTGCACACTAGCATACCAGCTCCTTGCACGTGCCAGCTACTGCCATGTGTATACGCTAACTGGCATACTTGCAACTGGTATACATGTGGCTACCACAACATTTGATTTTCTTGCATGCCCGTTGAGGGAGGTCGCGGGGGGTTGCCAAACGAGCACAAGTGAACAGAGTGAACAGACGCGACAGCTATGGGCATACCAGTAGCTGACGTTGTTGCCGTAGGTGCACGTTTTTCGGATTTTTTCTAAGGTCAAATTTTTTCATGTTTCTCAAATGGTTTCTGTAACCATCAGGATCTTCTTGACGCATTTCTGGAATCTCTTACCCCGACCTGGTTTCGTTTTTTTTGTTATTTATATACACATTCAATTGCTAGTAACAATACGATTTTGTTTAATGCACTTCGATTGCTATCAATTTATGGCGCGCAAGAATAGGTAATAGTGACTCTCATTAACTATCCTGGGTATACGCCATGGGAATACTGGCATGCAAGGTCACAACTTGCATGCCAGTATTACTTGCAAATGTATCTGCTTTATGCCAGTTACTCGTACATGCCCGTAACTTTTAAGCCAGCTACTTTCCCGATTTACTGACATGTGTATCCCCGGATTAAGTCACAACGACGATGCGTTGCGACTTCCTTGCAACACGCACAACGCACAGGAGAATAGGGGCGAAGCGGGGAGGGGAAACAACACAGTATTGTATATTATAGCTTTGAGTACTGAAAATACACTTGCTCACGAACACGTGCTGCTCCCCCTCGCACATAGAACGCTACGTTCTCGCATGAGCGAGCTTCATTTATTTATCTAGCTCTTTAACTCCATTTTTGTTCAAAGACTGACATGACACAACGACGCAAACTTTGTACTATGGTATGTCTTTTTCGCACTCAAGCTGATCTGATGTTTTTAATATTTATTTTTTATGACACCTATTGATGGAACTTGCACATGGCTCACCTGATGTTTAGTGGTAACCATTATCTATAACAAAGTATTGCTTCGTAGTTCACGGATTTTTTGAACGTGCCCTATGATGTAACATCCTGCTTCCATCAACTTGAGGCATGACCGGAACCCCTTTTTATACAGAAACACAGCAATGCTGATTCACGGCAGAGATTGGATGGGTGGTAGTACTTTCTCGGATGAGCCCTTCATAAGAACTCTACTACAACTAATCACAAATAATATAAAATAATATTGTAGTAACGGCCACATTACGTTGCGTTGTTTGCCGTATGGCATGTGTGCGCAACGTCACATTGCATTCATTTTTCAGTAAATCGACAATGCCTGTGTGGCATCACTCTTTAAACTTACTAGTTACTCTTTACTTTTACTCGCTAATTAGTTCTCCGTACGTCAGAGGAAAACTCCTGGGAAATAAATGTTTTCATCACTTTACCTTTACATGATGAAAGAAGACCTAAAGAAAAGATAGCTCATAGTTTCAAAAAAAGTTGGAGGCCGCTTTGGAAAAAAAATGCCATTAAAAAGTAAATTATTTTAGGACGGATAAATACTTTTTGAACAGCTTAAATATTTGTACATGCTTTGATTTTTTTTAATTGAATATTAATAAATTTTTGTTTAAGTGTGATGTTTATTAGATAATTTATTGACATTATTTGTTACCAAAATATTTCACGCCATACAGGAAGAAATACATTGTGTGATATTTTAACACATACCACCTATGTATATGTATATACCTTATGTACCTTAGTTACATTATATTTGATGAAATAAATTTTACTTTATTTTTACTAAGTATGAAATTGATCTATTTGAATGAACCCAAATTCATTAGGCAGACATATAAAAGATAACGCCTAAATCAGGTTTAAGCTATAAGAAATAGGTACATTTCACATACATGAAAACTATAACTAAGGATAGGTAATACAATTTATCTGGGTAAATAAAAAAAATAGAGAACAAAGTATTACGCAGCATTGAAGATGAGCGGAAAGAAGCTGCACTAGATCAGCCAATGAAATCGTAAAAATATGACGTCAACGTTCAACGTACGTTTGAAAACCTCTGTGGTGCTTTGGGCAAAGGTGGCGAACCTTGAGACGCGAAAGGTTGCAGGTTAGATTCCCGTTACAAGAAAAAAAATTATATTCTGCAAATATTTGTCTCGGTTCTGGGAGTTTTCGCTCTGCATTGTTCGGGGTCATATATTGCTGTTCGATGGCGTCCAACATATTTTTTATTGCCATGTTTCAATAATTATTTATTTTTTCTCTCCGTTTTCAGTGGATACGGTTCTAATCATCCCCCTTACTTATGAACGCTACTTAAAGTTAATCAATGCTTAAAGTTAGCCCTGTCACTTTTTGACATTATCCAATGGTAAGAGATGCCAATAGTTTTAAGCATCGTGAATCTTTTGAAAGATGTTCATAAGTAATGCCATAAAAGATTAGCTTCAATATAGTCGACATCTCACTAATTGGTACCTTATAGTGTTTCCAAAGTACGCTTTCCAAAGGTTTTCCGAAAATGAATTCCATTCACTCGAGTTCGCCCAAGCCACCGCTGATTGGCCATTCGTCTTTTGTGTTTGTCTTGAAAGGAATAAAGTTTGTTTTTGTTGTGGTATTTCTATCATTAATTTGAGTCGTAATAATTTTTTTGGTTATTTGTATAGGGTTTGTAGAATAGACTCGTTAAAAATCAATATTTTGATGAATGAATTAAGGTTTCGCCAAATAGAGTGCGATAAAGCACTCCCTACTGACGCTGCGTCAAAACGCCGTGTTGTTTTGTATTGTGAGAAGGATAAACTGTCAAACTGAGTGTTTAATGCTGACAAAGTATCGCGTACGGTTAAAGGTATACTTTCGTAGCCGACCCCAGGCGACATGACGCCGCATCATGTCGCGACGACACGTCGTGGTGTCAGTCATGTCGCTACAGTCAAATCCGAACCTTACTGTAGGTATGAACCAGTTGGTTACTACTGACCTGTAATCGGGCGAGAGTATCTTCTGACGTTCGGCCCGAAGTGGTAGACAACGCGTCGCAGCGACTTGTCACTAGCCATGTAAGGTATTTCATAGAAATACATAGTTAAAAGCAGTAGTATCGCAGCAACATGTAGCGTGCTGCTACCGTCTACAGTTGCCTACAAACTTGCACCTTAACGCGCATTACGTTGGCGCTCAGGGCTCTTATTCCCTATGACCAAACGCAAACGTAACGCGCCTCGTTACGATACTGCGTAAGATCTGCTTGTAATCGTATTCTCTATGCCCATGTTAAATTTCTTAACGTGACGCCATGGCGTGTTTTGAAAACGCGTTTCGTTTGAAGCATGTTATGACGACACACGTCATCGGCAAGGAGACTTTTGTGTCATAGAGAATAAAGGCGCAGTTTGGCAGCCTAACCTCGTGATAGTACAACTCAACGTGGGCTTCTTAACGCAGCGTCAGCACGTGGCTATAGCGCTTTCTGTTTGACCTAGCTGTTAAAATAAATGTCGGTTCGAGTTATGAAATTTCCCGAAATAATGTTAAATAATTCAAAACCAAATTATCACAAATTTTTGTTCGAGTTTCACTGAATATTGAATATTTTATGTTAATTGCTAGAGCCCATGATACATAGGTATTTTATCTACGCTTTACATTTAAACATATCTAGGTATTTTTATAAAAGGTCTAACATGAACGGAAAATAAAGAACAAAAGATCAAAATTACAAACCCGAAAAGTTTGTGTGTTTTGTGGGGGTGTGTTTGCGTGATTTTTCCTACTCGGCTAAAAGGTATTGAATGAAACTTGGAACATACATCAGTGTATGACCTGGACTTATATAAGCTACTTTTTATCCAGGTACCGCGCATGCGAAACCGCAGGTGAAACGCTCGTGGTGGTTTACATTATAAAGGGTGGCTCATATAAAAGTGAGGGTGTATATTTATTCCCGCCTGATCGCAACGGATGAAAATATTAAGGTGAAATTGTTTATGAATGTAGAAGAAAGGCTGGATTAACAAAGTCCACTTTTTATCTCGGCGACACGCGGGCGAAGCTGCGTGTGAAAGCTTGATAAGAAGTTTAAATAAAGCATTTTATAAAATGTTAATATATTAAAAGAGGATAACACATCTAGTACTACCTGTAATTTGCAATATGCAATAGTTTTTAAGATAAATACAGCTTTTTTTATTCTTTTTCAGTCGTTAAACCATGTCAGAGGCATTCGGGCGACCTAAAATCTCCGACACCAGGGTTGGTCACTAACTCACACGAAGAAGAAGAAGAAGAAAAAGCTTTTGTAAAAAGTAATTTTTATATAATTATTTCTTTAGCAGCTTTCTAATGTTTGAGTAATATAGCAATAAAAAGAAAAAAAAATACTACAGGGAAATTAATTAAGTTACAAAAACAGAGTAAAATTTAATTTAAAAGTACTTACTAAAGTATTCTTTTTATTAAATAAATACTAACAAAAGCGTGCTGTAACTCATTGAGTTCTTATCAACATCACAATTATTTAAAGAAAAATACAGAAAAATGTTTCACGAAAATGTCTTTGTTATCACGCACAAGTTCAACTTACTCAGATATAAAAATAACCGTTAGACCATTTTGCTTTAGAATAATCGAACATAACATAAGAAACCTTCCATAGCCATCTGCTGTCAATAGCAGTAGACGACCTGGTTTCAATGTATTTCTGTGAAATACCTTCAAAACGTCACTTTCATAGAAATACTTAGAAACCATTAGTGTTACGGCAACACGTCACTTGCTGATGCAGTCGGCAGTCGGACACAGAATTATACACTCATGACAATATTTTGATTCGCTTAACGTCTAAACACACTATGCCGAAAATTTGTGTGCGTCAGGATGGCGGATGTATGTTATAAAGTGGTCACTTTTTATGCATGAGAGCAATGTACGACCAATGTACTCATTGTACGTTAAATTTCAAGCAATGTACTAGCAGAGATCCAGAGATATTCAAGAAAGTAAGTAAGCCGCTAGCCTGATATCAGAATGGCGGGTAATTTCTAAATCTGAACAAATTAACTACAATATGAGTTTGATATGACTTACCTAGCAATGTACTCATTGTACGTCAAATTTCAAGCAATGTACTAGATCCAGAGTTATTCAAGAAAGTTTCTTGAGCTACCAATCTGATGTAACTAACTATATGAGTTTGATATGACTTCCCCAGCAATGTACTCATTGTATAAATTATAAAGTTATAAATTACGCGACGTAAGTTCCAAACACACTAAACACACTATGCCGAAAATTTGTGTGCGTCAGGATGGCGGATGTATGTTATAAAGTGGTCACTTTTTATGCATGAGAGCAATGTACGACCAATGTACTCATTGTACGTTAAATTTCAAGCAATGTACTAGCAGAGATCCAGAGATATTCAAGAAAGTAAGTAAGCCGCTAGCCTGATATCAGAATGGCGGGTAATTTCTAAATCTGAACAAATTAACTACAATATGAGTTTGATATGACTTACCTAGCAATGTACTCATTGTACGTCAAATTTCAAGCAATGTACTAGATCCAGAGTTATTCAAGAAAGTTTCTTGAGCTACCAATCTGATGTAACTAACTATATGAGTTTGATATGACTTCCCCAGCAATGTACTCATTGTATAAATTATAAAGTTATAAATTACGCGACGTAAGTTCCGCAGCTGATTTTGATAAGTTCGGCTGTATGCCATACGCAACGTAATTTCAGCATAATGTGTCATCTGTAATTCAAATAGCATTGCAGGCGTAATCATGTCGAACTTACGTCGCGTAGTTTCAGCTATAGTGTGTTAAGACACTTAGATTTTCTCCTGTGTTGTAGGTGCAAGGAGTTTTCTGTACAACGCCCTAGCCAGACGTAAGATATATAGATAGATAGATAGAAAACTCTTTATTGTACTCACACCAACAAAAACAAATAGAAGAATATACAAAAACAATAATGAAAGTACAATGGGCGGTCTTATCGCTTAGAGCAATCTCTTCCAGGCAACCTTTGGATGGACTGGATTTAAAATACTGTAGCAGACGATGGTGTATAATATCAATAAACACACTAAATATCATTCATATACATGAATACACGTAAGTGGGGGTAGGGGTTTCAATCTCCATCTTCGGAACCCAAGCTAACTTCAACTACCCGTGGTGCAGCCTGGTAATTAACAGACGGGGCTCTGGTGGTCGGTTGATTGCGGCATAGCACGGACTAATTAGCATAACTAAATTCCCCGGCAGTAACGTCGGCTTTGTGAGAAGCTGTGCTGTACGCTCCCCAACCCTATGGACTATGGACCCTGAGGACTTGGGCATATCTTCCCTTTTATCAGGGAGGCATATGTCTATCTGTAGACTGATATAGGGCGATGTTGTTATTATTGAAGAAGAAGAAAAGTTCAAGAAAGTGTTTTTTTTAGTAAGGCACCATAATAACGATATGTGCACCGACTAAACCTGGGCGCTTATAGCTAATCTTCGTTTACGATTTGATTTTTAGGATACTCGAAGAGATGTGCTCATCTCTCAAATCCACCTGATGTTAGGTGGTAACCATTACCTATAACAGATTATTGCATCGTAGATCATGTATGTTTGGAACGTGTTCACACCCTGCTTTCGTCAACTTGAGGTATTTATTATTTATTTATTTAATACTTCATTGCACTTTACAAAGATCAATGTACAATTGGTGGACTTAATGCTAGGAAGCATTTTCTGCCAGTCAACCATGACAGGTAGAAAAAAGTAAAAAGGTATGAAGGTGTTTATGCTAAATAAAACCGAAACATAGCAATACTGCTTCACGGCAGCAATAGATTAGTACTACCCTGGTTGAGCCCTCGACAAAATAATAGATCAAATATTAAGCTAAGTAAACGTTTAATCACCCGTTACTTTGTTGGTGCACATGGATCGTAGTAATTATTAAACTGATTCAAATAATAGAGATAACATTTTCACACTCACCTTACACTTCACACTAAATGCGTCCTACCTGCTAGGCATATAATTTTTTTTAATTTGCACTAGTACCATATCTCCTTAATATCATTTGCGTACCCTTTTCGTTTTTATAGAGCGAATCTATTATTGACCGATTGATATTATAGACCGATGTTCTTAAAATATCTTAAGTGATGTTTATTCGATGATAAATAAATAAAATAGAATGAAAATTTAAAGCACAACATATTTAAGCGGGACAAATGTTTGCATGTTCTGCAGATATTTGTCTCGGGCCTGGGTGGTTTTTATATATAATATGTATGTATTTACAAAATATATGTGTAGTATATCAATCATGTGGTTCCCATAATACAAGCTCTGATTAGTTTGCGGCTACATGATGCTGTGTGAATGTGATTACGTCCCGAATTATTATTTAAAAAAAAAAATAGAGTTAAGGGCTAATTTATGCTTTAAAACTTATAATTACCGCAAGAATATAAAAAAAAATACGCCCATTTTTAAATTCCTTTCAAATTTACCATCTGTTTATAGTTATTATATAAAAAACTTACCATAAATAATAACACTATAACCAAATCACAAGCACAATAAGTTGATGTGCGCCCGCGCACAGCCCGAGTCTCGAGAGGACTGAGATAACGCCGTCTGACGTCTTGTCGTTAACTTACTAAGCCTTTACGGGGTAGACTATCTTTCTAAAATATAAAGACTAGCCTAACCACTCACAACTTCGTTTGTATGTTCTTATATTTAACCTCCTTAGACCTAAGATTATAAGTATAAAATAATAAACAATTAAATGTTGTTGCATCCTAATAGCAACAGAGAAGCGAGGCGTTAAACGCTATTAAAACAAACCTAAGACCAAACATATTTTTTTGCACTACAACTTGGTACAAACAACAAATTAAAAATTACATAACAGAAGAGGCATCTTTGGAGGTTAACAAAATGAAAGAAGCTATCCCACTCAAGGTTAATGAAGCTTCCTTTAAGTGATAGATTTTTTAGGATTTGGTTAGCAGTTCGAGAGATTACCTCCGACAAACTTACTCTTACAAACTTTACTTTCTTGAAAGAGCAGAAAGAAAACCAGAAAATAAGTAATTTCATTGACCCAAATGCATACAATATGGTACTACTTTAACAGTTATACCCAGGTAGTTAAATAAACTATTTATTGCACACACAATAAAAATCACAAGCACAGAGAAATAAAACAGTAATATATGTACATCGGCGGTCTTATCGCTCAAAGCGATTTCTTCCACAACCTAAACAGAATTAATTTTAAAATAATAAAAATAGAGCGGTGGTTTCTAAAATAAGTAGTAGGTACATAATATAACTACAATAATGTAATGGACAATACCTAAGGCTTTTATGTATCCCAAAAATTTTCGAACTTTTCCGACGACCTTCCCATGAATATTTATATATCTCGGTATAAATGGGAAGGCCGCGGGTTCAAATGCCGCCTCAGTCAAATTTTTTTGGAATATTTAAAAATCTTAGATATGATTGAAGTGTGGGCTAAACGACTCTTAAAAATCAATACCTACAGGAAACCTTTTTATTGTAGTAGAGTTCTTTGTGGAGGGCTCTTCCGGGGAAGTACTGCCACCATGCCTATTTCTGCCGTGAAGCAGCTGGGCTGTGTTTCGGTTTGAAGGGTGTGAGTGCCGGGAAAATTACACAAGACGCTTATTATGTTCATGCCTCAAGTTGATAGACTTTGCATCGTAGAGCACGTTCTAAAAAAACGTTACCTACGATGCAATGCTTTGTGATAGGAAATGGTTACCACTTAACATAAGGTGGGCTATGTGCTTGTTACATCTTCAAGTACCAAAAAAAACCCTATTTGGTGTAGGTATAAAGGTACTTATGTATTGGTTTAAATAGGATCATCTCAGTATGAGCGGTATTAGAGCAGAGCATAAAGCTTAGATGCGCTGGTTTTCAGACAGGGTCCTGAGGTGTAGGTATATTAGCTAGTAGCCATGTGGTTTACCCAGTAACCTCTAATTATCCCCATAAGGCTTTAGTTTAGTTTTTAATTAGAGAGTAGGATTCTTAAAAATGAGTACTTAGGCCTCTTGGGAACATTTTTGTCAATGGGTCACGGGGTAGCGCGAAACGGTTGCAACGAGTATGTACCGGTCGCGTTAACAAATACCCAGCACTAACCGATTGAACTCTGTGAGTCGGTCCGTCGCCCTTTAAAAAAAATCGGGCCGTTTTCCGTTATCGTTATCAAGAGGTCTAAATTTCCCTTATTTCTTGTCCAAAGTTCAAGGTACCTTCATAACAAATTTTATCGAAACGAACAAATCAGAAAAGGCGTAATAGCGTAACAATAGCGTCCGTCTTGGGTTCCCGATAAAATTACCTTCAATTTTCATATTTATTACAATTTACCCTTTAAACTATTTATTTTAGATCTTATTGCAACCAAAAGTCACATGGTTTTGACCCCCCACACTATAATTTTCTGCCGTCGTGGGCACTGTGATTATCCTGAAACTGTGAATATCCGTACTACTATTGCTTGAAAGAAGTCGCTTTCAATGATAAGGACGCCAATTGGTGAGTAAGTTAAATTATATTCGGAGTATTCTCTACTATTTTAAATAAATATATAAAATGGTACATTGACTGACTAGATACTATACCAACGCAAAGCCCAAATGACTTTTCATTGAAGAACTTGCTTCTAAAGTTACGCCAAGTTACGGTAAGTTTACAATGATAGTAAGTAAATGGACAACAAACACAAGACATTCTTAGGTACTTAGATATAAACAAACAAATAAACTTTTGAAACTATCATGGTTGTGAACATAATTATGAATATCAACCAGTGGTAGTGGTGTCATTCGTAATAAAAGACTAAGAAAAAGGATAGATAGATTCGTCTGCCAGTGACTACCCACTCGCACAGACTTCAGTTTCTCCCGTGATCATGGCGCATGCAACTGCGTCGAAATATCGGGAAATAACAGAACTCACAAATTATGGTAAATATTCCGTTGATATTCATAATTAAACAAAGAATAAGCTCACTTTAAAAAAAAACCCTTAGTCATAAAGACGGATTTTGCTTACTCACTTTTAAGTTTACGAGAGTTGTTAATAAGTCTAAATGTAACCTCCTTATTCATAGCCAAATGTAATTTTATAGCGCTCGATAAATTAAGCTTGTCCCTATCATTTAAATGTAAATAAAAAGAGGTGATATGATATTTTAACTTCAATTTAGCTATCTGAATCTTTAGAACTGTTATGAATAAAACGGTAGTCTGAACGGAGGATCGTTCACGAAAGCTAGCGAAAGGACACCATTTTTTTCATCTTGAACGACGGTTGTCATTTTTATTATATTTTATTTTCTAGTGTTTTTCTAATGTATGTCGTTTATTAGTCATGGTATTATAACCGTTATACGTTAGTTATAAGTCACAAGTATTAGTAAAATGGAATAAAAGAAGATTGAACGGGAATTCTCTGATGAAGAAAATTGTGCGCCGATCGTTTTTTGTTATATTCGCCATGACTAGGCAGAAAACAGGACCTCGCTGAAGACTAGACGACTGGACTTATAAGCCGTACTACATTGCCTCATATTATTATGAACATTATACTTGATACTGGCGAAATTGTGGAAACTATCCCAGAAGCCAATTAATAAAGAAGTGAAGTGAAGCTAGCGAAAAAGTTTCATAATCATTGACGTAAAACTTTGGCCAATGAGAAAGCGTGGATTTAAAATACCGCTTTATCATTGGCCCAAATTGTACGCGACGCTTGCGATACGTCGCAATATTCGTTTCAATATTATTATATTTATATATGTCGGTTGAAATATTTATGATCGCCCTACAATTGATCTACCCTAGATCCAGCCTAAAAATCGGCAAAGCATACAGGCATTCATTTGTCCTTTGCATTTTTTACTCGCAAGCTTCAGCGCTAAAGAAATCGTCACTATTTACATTATGTAACATTATTATACACTACAATGGAAACTAATAAGCAGTAACTGGTTTTTTTTATTTCAGTGCGAAATTTTGAGTTGGTGTTACATAAAAATATAATCAGTTTTCGAGAAAGCTGGCAATTAAATACAACTTTGAAGGGGAAACTCAAAAGATGTAATCGATTTGTTGTTTAAGTACTTTGTAGTCGGTGTGGCCGGATCTTGATCTCTTCATAACCCATGTTGGTTTAATGACCTTTGTGTAGTAATGGGCGAAGGCCCGCCTGCGACGCAGAAGGTAATGGATTCGAATCTCACCCCGAGACAAATGTTTGTAGATTCAGCGCTATGCCGCATTCAGCCGGCTGCCAAAGTCACGTTTGTTAATTAGTACGGCGTACCACGTGCAGGTGAAGTTGGCTTGGGTTCCGCAGACGGAGATTGGAGCACCAGCCTATATCAGTCACTACTGGATATAGGCCTCCCCTAATAAAATGAGATATTCCCATAATCCCCACGCTGGGCCGCCAACGCTGCTGCCCGTCGGCAGCCAAGGCATTTAGTTGTGCCGGTGCTAGACTCCACTATACCGCAATCAGCCGGCTGCCAGAGCCCCGTTTGTTAGTTAGCAGGGTGCACCACGTGCAGGTGAGGTTGGCTTGGGTTCCACAGATGGAGTAAAGTTCCCCAATTCTGTCAGTCAGTAAGTCAGTCAGTTTTTTAAAGCATAGAATATACAGTGATAACGAGAACGTGTCAGCGTACTGCTAGTGATTATCTCTGACACTGAGCTCCTAGATGGAGAGGCTTTACGTGAATTTCCACTCAGCTGCTCTGAGTAAATATAATTTCCTTTTAAGCCATCTCACGTTATTAACAATGACTTTATAAACTAGACTTAACTTTGAGCCTTGTAAGGATGAGCTTTATGTTCTGTCACGTACGAGAATAATATTTTGAATGTACAGAAATTGGGTGCGAATGCTGCAAAATAAACTGTTATATCCTATCCTACTATAATATTATTAATGTATGGATGTATGGTTGAATGGATGAGTGTTTGTTACTCTTTCACGCAAACACTACTGAACGGATTTGGATGAAACTTGGAATATACATAGTTTGTGACCTGGGACCCATTAACACCTATGCTACTTTTTATTCTGGCACCACGAGTGAAGCCGCGGGCGGAAGCTAGTTTGTATATAATTATGTGATTTTATATACATATTTTTATTTGTTTTTAAATAAGAAAGGCTGCTTATGATAGTCATAGCTATATTCTGTATTTATTTATTTATTTGTTTAACCTTACGTTTTTACTACTTATATACTACTACTTTAGTTATTATTTATTATAGATAGTAATGTAATATTTTAAGTATATATATACACATTTTTATGCAGTTTACGTAAATACATGTTTTAGTCTTTGGCATTATTTTTGTGTGGCAGACATCCGTGCTGTCACAACCACCTAGGTTCCAACGGAAGACCAGCGCTGGGTTTCGCTACTAATGAGTTACCCAGCAGATGCTGAGTTGGACGCCTTTTTGTGACGACCGCCGTGCTTTGTTTGAGTTGAGATACACTATATAAAAATAATCTTTGGTTGACATCTTTTGGTGTGTGTAGGTAGACCACTTGACTTGGTGTGTTGTTCAACAAAACTTTTTTAGTGTGCCTAAGTCTCAAGTGACCTACTTACCTTCTTGCTCCGAGCTTGTTAAACTTTGTATTTATAATATACTTGCTATTTATTTATAAAATTTATTTTAGGTCTTCTATTGTTTTTTATTTATTTATTTTGTTCTATTGACTTTGACATTTATAAATGCATTCATATATTTTTTTCCTTGTATGTATGTTATTATAATTTGACTATAATTTATTACTCAATAATCTAATTATTTCTTTTATTTTAATTATTCTTTGTATTTGTATCCCGTTTATTATTAGGTAGTAAGGTGTGTGATACCAATTTTTATTCTTAGGATATTTGTTGATCATTTCCTGACAGTGATAGACAATACCTACTCAACCACAGTTTCCTGATAAAACATCATCAGTATAAAATAAATAAAATAAATTAAAATCTTGTCTTTGCCTGCGACTTCTTAAGCGATTACCAATTGACCTTGTTCATTTTAGACCACTTGCTAATTAGACCATCTGTGCTTTAGACCAGTTCGTACTTAGACCAGCTGTTTTTAGACCACTTGCTGATTAGACCACCTGCTTTTTAGACGAAATGATACTAGCCCGTGATGATGCCTAATGGGAAGGCAAAACGTTGAATTTCTGTTGTGTTTTTGTGAAACTCGTCATAGAAGTTTAGCTGAATTTGTACTAAGATAAGTCTCTTAAACATCCAGCTTTTTCAGATTAACTATATCAGAAGCTTTAAAACTCCGACACTAGAGTTGGCCAACTCACTTAATCGAAGATGAAAAAGAATACAGTGAGCCCAAAGCCAGCCATTTGATGCTCAGTCGATCTGTATTGATTGAACAATGTCCCGCAAGTGAAAGTAAAGACACTGTTCAAGCACTGCCGTGCCAGAGCTTGAGTAGGTATTTGACCTAGATAGAGAACAGATAGATACATTGAAGGGGACTTCAGATTTCCTTTCTACATCTTAATCCTAAATAATATTGTAAGTGATTTATTATTATTATTGACTTATTATGATTTATTAATGATATGTTATTGTCTACTCTGCAGAAGGAGGAAAGAGCTGTCTCGCCGTTCATAGTATATGTGCTAAGCTAGTATTGAGCATTTGTTGTATGTAGGTTTTAATTTTATAATCTTAGTTATATCATAAGCACTATGTCCTCGTACCTTTAAATGTTATAAAAATGAAATATTCTTAGTTTTATTATTCACACTATGCTTATATTTTTATTTGATTTTTAATTAATTCTTTTTCTTACTTTTTTAAATAATATGCAATTTTTACATACCGATACAGGTCAAGCATGATGTGTCATACTTCATTCAACGAATATCTACTGTACATTCTATCCTACACATGTGTAAAGTAGTATACAATTATAATACATAATTATTAATATCAACGGGATATTTACCATGATTTGTGAGTTCTGTTATTTCCCGATATTTCGACGCAGTTGCATGCGCCATGATCACGGGAGAACTGAAGTCTGTGCGAGTGGGTAGTTAATGGGAGACGAAACGATCTACACAACACACATCACAACAACTCTCACAAATCATGGTAAATATCCCGTTGATATTAATAATTATGTTCTCAACCATGATAGTTTCAAAAGTTGAATTATAATACAGTACAAATGTTTACGCAAATAAATTACTTTCATCTTTTTGTTAGCTTTTAAGTATAAAAATTCACTTCTTTTTTTATACTACTAAAAGTTAGCAAACAGGCATACGGTCCTCCTGATGGTAAGCGGTTCTCGTAGCCTATGGACGCTTGTAACATCAAGAGGTATTACATGCGCGTTGCTGACCCTTTCAAAAAATTTAAAACGCCCTTTTTGAAAGTTTGTTTGTTTGTAACGCATTTACGCCATAGATAATCATGAAATATCGCATACACATTTTCAGCGACACAGAAAACTTTTTAAGCAGAAAAAGAAGCTACGGGAAAGGTTGTCGTGTGTTTAAAATAAATAAAAAAACGTTTATTTCAGACCTTATTCTATAAAAATTGTTAAACTTAAAACATAAATAAATTAAAATGACTAAATAATTAAATTCAAATTACAAAATAAAATAAAAGTTAAATTAAAAAATAAATTAAATTAAAATGACAAAATAAATTAATTACAAAATAAATAAATTAAGGTACATAACAAGATAAACCAATTAAAATTACAATACAAATTACAAGATTAAAATTACAAAATTAAAATTACAAAATAAATTAGGATAATATTACAAATTAAATTAAATTGACATTAAAGCTGGACTGTAACACAAAATTACTTGGCACAACGCATGGAGTTGCAGGCCAACACATGCGTTTTGGTTCAGTGTCTTAGGACCGGACCATCCACCCGCTCCGCCACTGTGGCCAGAAGGCTATTGGGGCTGCCGCACACCCGCCTCATCAGGGAAGCAACTCGCTTGCGCATGATGGCGTGAAAATCATCCACCCTCGCCAGCGAACATCCCTGACGCACTGCAGTAGAGTGGCAGCCCCTACAGCATCCGGAACGCATTATTGTACTGCACTCGGAGTGCGTTGTATGCCGATTGAGTAACGTTGATCCACATGCTGCAGGTACAAAAAACTTCAAATAAAGGTAATTTGTTTCGCTTTTCACTTCTTTGGAGTGTTTACAGTTGGAATTGAAGGTTCAATGTACACCATAAGTAATAACTGATAAAAAAGCATATTTTGAAACTGCTTCACTCTAATCTAAAAGTTTGTTCCAAGCTGCGCAGAAATGTATTTCTTGCGAAAAATCATACTCATAGTTGCGTACCGAAGAAGTAAAATAACATCGAACGTGTTCAGTGAAAAATAGAGAAAGAGTTTGAAAACAATCGCCGTTAGATAATTAGACCCAGTGACGGACGTACGATAGGTAGAGGATTTTTAAATCAATCTAATTTTCATACAATTATCTCATGCAAATAAGGATGAATCCTATCTACTTTATATGCGAAAGTGAGTTTATTTGTTTACACATTTACGCCTTAACTACCTACTTAACTGACCTTCATGTTTCGCAGTCACGTCAGGGGTGAATACAAGGACATCAAGGATACCTTTCATTCAGAACTACTGCTTCCGCGGAATACAAAAATAAGGGGTGTCCAGCTCTTCTCAGTAAATCACATCTCGGTGTGACCAGATAAGTGTAGTGCTTGTGTCAGCCTCAACAACTGTGAATCGCAGTTCCAAAATTCTATGTTTCGAGCGTTTGGCATGCCACGATTCAATATAAAACGAGCCAAATCACACGGTTTAAAGCTAATTTATATACAGTAGATGAAATGTTGTTCGTTAGTAAGCGCATCAATTGGGAACGGCCAGACAAATGTTCCTAGTTTTCATTCCAAAATGTTTTTTGTCATATTATGTTTGTGAACTTTGTCTAGTCTCTATATATGTGTGCAAAGTAATGGTTTTGAGCGTGAAAGAACTAAAGCTTTTTGGATGTATGGGAAACAAAGAAACAAACCGGCTAAAAAGAGGTTTTGATACAAATTCTCATGCTTTACCCTAATATTTGGGTAGTAGATGGGTAGTAGGTTTATTTTTCTGAGGGTGGAATGATGTGGTGTGACTTAATTATTAATATCAACGGGATATTTACCATGATTTGTGAGTTCTGTTATTTCCCGATATTTCGACGCAGTTGCATGCGCCATGATCACGGGAGAACTGAAGTCTGTGCGAGTCAAAAAACAGACAAATCATGGTAAATATCCCGTGGATATTAATAATTATGTTCTCAACCATGATAGTTTCAAAAGTTATGTGGTGTGACTTGTTTCGCTATTCTTAACATATCATCTTGGTTAAGCAACACTCCGTCTAGTCACTACTTGGATAGGTGACATTAAGTGTGAGCTCTTAGGAAGGCACTTTAACACTTTGAGTGCTGAAAACACATATGTGGTTCTGCACGACCTCGTCCTCGTCCTCGCATAGCGTCATGTATGAGGCCAGCAGTCAACGTGTTAAAATATTGGTCACGGAAATATCGTAGGCCTTCAAGTGGCCTCCAAAACCAGAGCTCCTGCGTAAGAACCATGGATGTTTTCTAAGTTATTTTTAGAAGCTTTGTTAGGCTTTCATCTTTATGAAGCAGCAGGTAGGTGTGAAAATCTAGGCTAAGACACGTTTTCACTGCAAGCTTAAGTACATAACAGGGATTACGAGAGCTTGACTGTGTGCCTTGTAGATAATTTACCGTTCTATGCGTTGACTTGTTAATTGTAGCTATCATAGCCCTTTCATCATCATCATAATCCACAGCCCGACTTCACCCACGGATGGGTATAGGCCTCCCTTTGTATATTCCAATCCCCACGGTTCCAAGCTCGTCTCATCCAGTTTCGGCCCACGATGGATGCAATATCGTCCGCCCATCTTACTGCTGGACGAACGACGTTTCTGTACCCGATTCTTGGATGATTCAGTTATCGCCTTACTCCACCTGTCATCACCTTGCCAGGTGTCCTGTCCAACTCCATTTTAGTTCCGTTATATGGTTCTCAACGTCTTTGATCGTTGTTTGACTTCGGATTTCGACGTCGAGATCGAAAAAACCTCAAAAGCCATCTACAATATATGATTTAATCAGCGTCCTACAAGATTCGGCACTTACGAATGTGACTTGTAGGCCGATACGGGAGCGACAACTTTGACCGCATAAGCCATGAGGGAGTTTACCTTAGACGGAGCTGTGGATCGCGATAGAGCTTGGTTTGCTACACTCACACATGCGCGAACTGCGTCATAAACGCGCTGCTCTTCCTCCACCTTCTCCAGCAACACAATTTATGAGTGTAGGTATATAATATTAGGTTTCTATCATTCCGTTTTGTCTCAATTGTCTTTGTTTAATAAAATAAAACAATAATGCGGGACGTAATAACACGGAATCATATAGCCCCAAACTAAGCAGAGCTTGTATTATAGATACTACATTAATATTTTATTTTATTTTATTTTTTATTTTATTTTATTTTTTTTGGTTATGTTTTTAGGGGGTGTACAGGGTTCCAACCCCTATCTTCGGAACCCAAGCCAACCCCACCTGCACGTGGTGCACCCTGCTACACAACGAAAGGGGCTCTGGCGGCCGGCTGATTGCGGCATAGCACAGCCTACATCGGCACAGCTAAATCCCCTGGCCACTGACGGGCAGCAGCGTCGGTGGTGCGAGAAGCTGTGCCCTGCGATCCCCAACCCGCATGCCCAGCGTGGGGATTATGGGTATATCCCCCTTTATTAGGGGAGGCCTATGTCCAGCAGTGGACTGATGTTTTTACCTGTACGAGAACGATGTCGTCCATGCACCTAGTTGTCGGTCGTTCTGCCAAGCCTTCTTTTGGCAAAATCAGAATATCAATCATGTGGTTCCCATAATAGAAATAGAAATCGTTTATTTGACATAACAACCTCTGCTTCGTTTGGGGTTTCATGATGCTGTGTGATTACGTCCAGCATTATTTATTATTATTTATTTATTTATACTCATAAAAAATGAAAACCTAAAACTAAAGTTCATTATTCAAATTCTTTTTTTCAAACGAACTAATATATTATATATATTAAATAACGAATAAGGTATCTAAGAAAAATTGAATCAGAATGTGTACAATACGCGCGATTCTAAACAACGCGTGATGTTGGCAATGGTAAATAGCCCTTACACAGCATGATTTAATAATGATTGATTTAATATTTATGATCCGATTTAAAATTTATTTACCGTATTTGTGATTTAGTTTGTTTAAAAAATGTACTTTAGATATAAGATTTAATTTATGATTACTGACAAGAAGCACACCCATGTGTTCATTTAATAACGCGATTACAGCGCCACCCTGTATAAACTTATACGCCTCACGATACATATAAATTAAGACATTTCTTTCCTTCTTTCGTTAATTATTTATGAGGTAGAACTATGAACACAGTAACATAGTGTCAGCTTACTAATTAGTAAGTAGGCTGGTAATTACCAGTCTTTGGTATTTATGCGGGGGATAAGAAAGACGATCTTTTCACTAGAAATGTCTGGTTCCATCAGTTCGGCGTACGATTGCGCTACGGTACTTCCGGTAAGTAGGTTAGCTACTCTGTTTTATTCAGGTCCGTACTAACGAGTTTTTTGGGTGGATAAATGGTGGATTTTCTTTCATCTACAAATGTATGTGATTACTAAAACATAACAACAATAACACCAGCCTTTTAAGTCTGCTGAATAGGCCACCCCTATAAGAAGGGGGATATGCCCATAATCCCTACGCTGGCATGCCCAGCGTAGGGATTGATAATTGTTCAGTCGACATCCCACATAGCGGTAATCTCGTGTGCCAAGTCAAGGTACTTGCTAAGCTTGTCCTTCTCGGCCTTCACGAGATTAGCGTCGTGTGGGATGGTGATGTCAACAAGCAGCAGTTTTCATATAGCCGGCTTACTTAGATTTTCTGTCTTATCCATTTTATTTTATAGGCGATATTTGTATGGCGTGCCTATCGTACCTGCCAGCTATCATTTGTCAAAAGCACGTCTTACAAATATAGCCTATTTATTAAACGCGATAAGACCGACTAAATGAAAACTGCTGCTCCGATAGGCACGCCATACAAATATCGCCTATAAAATAAAATGGATAAGACAGAAAATCTAAGTAAGCCGGCTATATGAAAACTGCTGCTCCGACGTGTTTTGGCGGAGTTTTAGACAAGCCGCTTTCGGACTGATTGTGCAAAATCCTTTGTATAGTTGAATTAGTTGATCGAAGACGAAGGTAGGTATTCTTTTCTACTCTTAGTAATAGCATAAGCACTTTGTACTCCGTACCTCGAGGTATTTTATATCGAAGGTGTCTTTCATCATTGTTCATCCCGCCATATTTATCTAAAAATTAATAAATAAAAAATAAAAATAAACTGTAAGTAATACAATATCTTTGACCCAGATAGTTTTGATCTGTAACACGAGGCGTAACTTTCAATCAATGAAAGTTCAAATTAGTTTTGTTAGAAAGTAGAGTGTGATATTATATCATGTAAGATCTCATTGCGTCATGTTTCGAGTTATGATATAATTGCAGTACGGTAATTTACTCTTAATGAGCACTTTCGTTTATAGGCATAATGTTGATCTTGATTTTTTGGGACGTGATAGCCTACTCAAAGCTATGTGTAGGCACCGACTTTTGATCGAACCTAGGTGGTGTTAAAAAGCAAAATTAAAAATTTTGAAACATTCCTTATCGGTTGAAAAGTAATTGAAAAGGGATAAAATAATTTAAAACCCTAGACTTAAAACATAAGTGTACCTATAATCTTTATAAAAAACCCAAGAATATCCATTGGGGGTTGCCATCTTGTAAGTTGTCAACGTAACACCTATCTAAGAACATGCACCAATCAAACCCGACCCTATAACTGAAAATTCAATCAAAATCGGACTAGTAATTTTGGAGAAAAATGGAAACATGGATTTGCACAAACAACCTCTCACCCCAAACGCATATACCGTCTCCGTTCCGTCGTGGGTAAAAATGATCGAACCCGCATTTTTGAAATCTGACTATTTTATTATTTTCTATGAATACCTAGAATATCATTATGGTATTATTTTACAGATGGAGTGACGATATTTGAAAGGCTGATGGAAGGATACGTCGAGCCGGGGGCAGGGTGCAATGGCGCTCATTGGGGGAGGCCTTTGTCAAGCAGTGGACTGCTCTGCTACAAGCTGATAATGATTTATGAACCTACCTATCGAGTAAAATAAGATAAATTAAAAATCAATAGTTTATGAAATCTGAAATCATAAATTGTTTTGGTCGCATACTGTAACTATTTTTTCGAAAATGCATTGTAGATACTTTTTCAGATTTCATACAATATATTAAAACCAGCATACACAACTTGATTTCCAAGCGATCCAATTTATTGAACCTTGTACTTCCTCAGTGCCTTCTTTATAGACCTGACGATTATTTTTCAATAATAATGAATACTACTTTTCAAGAGTGTCGACGAATAAAAGGAATGTGAAATTCGTCGCCACTCTATCATATTACATTATTTGCATACCTATTTCTCACAAGGTAAATTAATGTTTTCATCATAACATTTTTCAGTTGAAATTGTTCACAAATAAACGCCGCTTAGCGCTTTCAAATATTTATTTATTGAAACGGGTTTCAATCCAGTAGAGTTTAAAATTTCTGATGCAGCACTTGTGTCCGCTAAACTATAATAGAATAAAAGCAATAAAACAAAAGAAAATATAGTCCAATTAGACACTACTCTCTCCAGATTCTGGCGAAGCACAAAGATGTAGGTACTCATGTATCTAAATATGTTTATTAGTCAGTAAGGTATTAATTTTATGTGTATATTGCCTGAAATAAATGTTTTTTTTTATGATTGCCTTCAAACTAACTAAGCGAGCTATGGATCGAGTTATGCTTGTAGTTTCTCTGTAGGATATGTTCGCAACGAGACTTCCTTACAAAGAACTAAAGTCCTCGATATAGCTCTTAGCAACCTGTGGTGGCAGTGAAAGGGCAGGCTATATTTTTTGAAGAACTGACAATTTTTGAGGTAGCGGGTTTTTATTTATTTATTTATTCAGTAACAATCAATATCATAATTGTATTTGAATACAATCTAAAACACTTAAATCATTAAAATAGGGTTACTTATACCATATTAATAAAAAAATTGAATTACAATAATTAATCAAAAATGACAAAAATAAATAAATAATAACCAAATAAAATAAAAAATCTTATATGTAATAAAGTGACAATGTTTTTGAGTGCGTCTATCAAATCTGTAGCACTAACGATCTATCTCCACACTACACAGAGGTTATCTGGAAGAAAATAGTATTTAACTTTAAGTTCGCTTTTGTCTGTGCAAAGTGTTTTCTATGTTTATATCTACGTCAGGTCTACTGTTATGTTAGATGCCCTCCAGCAAGTTGGAGCTTTTCTGCGAAAGGCTGCTGGCTGATCCTGCGAGAAGCTGGAAGCATTAAACTGAGGACTGAGCGTCTTATTCTTTTTCCTTGCTCTATCCCACTTTATATGGGGTTGGCTCTTATAATTTTCTGGCGCCAGGACAATATGTCCTAGGTTGTCGGGTTGGACAGTTCTTCCTCCGATAGGAGTTTCGTGATACTAAACTGAAGACTGGGCGTGATGGCTATAATCGAGGAAAAGCTATATCCGGCAGTGAATTGCTATAGGCTGTTGATGATTGTTTATTATTTATTGACTTAATAACTAGAACGGCTTGCGCCAATTACTCTAATTATAAAAATTTGGTTGAGTTTACATCTATACATCTCTACATAGTCAAAATTCAATAAAAATAGTCAGTAATAACAAATTCAATAGGTAGTCAAATAATCAATCAATATCTTACTTACACACACAGTATCAATAAACTTATACACACTTCTGTCAGAATTAAATTAACGTATCAATAATGATGTTAACGTATCATTGCTTTAAGACAGCCTCGACTTGAGTTGCGCATGCAATTAGTTCAGTGTTTAAGTAGGGCCGTTCGGACCTTGTGGGAGCAAAGTTTTTCATAGCTAGCTGGAGGCAAAAGATGGCGGGTCGATCCCGATTCCTGGCTAAGGAAAAATGTTTCATAGCCTTCAAATAAGTACAGTTAATCATAGTTCCTGATACTCACGAGTTAGGAAAAAATCCTCTCTCGTAATGGTTACTGTAAGCACAAAGGAGTTTTTATCATGAGATTGCGCGCTTTGGTCAAAAATCTGTATCTGATTATTCTCCCTAAAAATGCACTAAAAGGTGTTGTATTTCGTTTCCTCTTTTATGTAATACGAAACGAAACACATTACCTTTTAAGGACATTAAGCACAGATTTTTGTTCAAAGCGAACATTCTCCGTGCTGTGGAATCAAACAGTTTAATTTGCTTTCATTTTCGTCCTTCATTCGGCACTTTTTGAAATGATATATTTGAACACAACATGAGACAAAATTGCGGAACGAATTCAGTAATGAACTGATCCAACGATGTTGGATATTTCACTCGGCATCTTTGACTCTACTACAAATGAACGAAAAATGAACCGTCTGAACACAGAGTGAACGTTCATTTAGATTCAGCCACTTTGTTCCGAGTCCTGTAGCTGAATAATGATATCCTCAAACAAGCAGCTGAATGTTCTTTCTTCGTCATTTCAACTTAGCCGTATGAACATGGAATGAAAGAAAAATTGAGCATTCACTCGAGTGAGGTATCACTCAAGTGAAGCGTCTGATTGAGGGGTAAGCGGTTCCAACCTCCATCTCCGGAACTCAAGCAAACCTCACCTGCACGTGGTGCACCCTGCTAACTAACAAACGAGGCTCTCGCAGCCGGCTTATTGCGGCACAGCGCAACCTGACACTGGTACAGTTAAATCCCCTAGCCTGATAGAAGCGTCGGTTCGAGAAGCTGTGCTCTGCGATCCCCAACCCGCATTCCCAGCGTGGGGATTATGAGCATATCTACCTTTTTATAGGGGAGGCCTTTGTCCAGCAGTGGACTGAATAGGCTGGTGTTGTTGTTATTGATGAAGCGTCGATTCCACCTTATGTAAATCAATGGTTAGGACAGCTGGTTGGTTGTACTATTATCTGTATTGTGGTTATGTTACGTAAGTATGATGATCATCATCATATACGTGGGCAGGTGATTTGCACGTCATAATATTGCCATAACAGTGAATAAGATACACTTGTGATTTACATCCGTCTGTACAGACCTCGTACCTCGTACTATTGCATGACATTATGTAAGGTGAAGTTCATTCACTTTTTACATAACAGTACAAGTTCACCTTCACCAGATTTAGTACAGAAAAACAGGGCCCTGGCAGCCGGCTCATTGCGGAATAGCGCACATTATCATCAGCACTGCTAAAACCCCTGCCAACGGGCAGTAGCGTTGTCGGTGCTCTGCACAGAAATATTATTTCTGTCGTGCCGAACCGTGTGTATATGGCTTAAGATATTTATTTCTCTCAACATCTGTTAGTACTAACTTTTTCTGTCACTAAACTATAACGGAGGCCTTTGAGCGGCAACCAAATTGATAACAGACTTTTTCTTTAATTTTCATATCGTATGAACTAGATCAAGGAGTGATGCTCAGACACAGGGTGACGTTGTCGCGGCAGGCCGCAAACGTGATGAAGGGACGTGCTCGCTACATTCTGTGCCGTGCCGACTGGGCCATTTTAGCACAGGATAGGTTTGAATGGAGAGAGTGCACCCACTGGCCTCTGTCCAGCATTTGGTCATCGAATGCTGGTGATACTAATATATGTTAGTGGTCAAATATCTCATGCGAAGACGATGAAGAAGTTTACTGTACCATATTATTGTACATAAATTTTCACCCTTCTTTGAAAGATATCGTTAACAAAAATACGGAGATGAATTTGTTTGACTATTTTATTTATACACACACAAGCAGAAAATATTAAAGCCTGAAAAGTGCCTTAGTTGCTTTGCTCGTTTGACTTGTTGGGATCGTGGCAGTGCAGAGCCGCGTGACTTGGCGCGGTCGTGGCACCTCCAGACTAAATTTGTTGGCACTGTGCTCTCGCCATGTAGGCCACCTTCTGGGCTCGTTGCACTACCTCAGGACAACGCTTGCGGCGCACTAGCCGGCAGTCCTGGAAGAAACCCTCGTTGCGAGGGAAACCGTTGCTACCATCGCTGAATGTTACTAGACCTGGAACAGATAAAAATAATTAGATCTTTGCATCTTATCTCGATGATTTATGAGTACAGCATTCAGTGCTAAGTTTTACTCACTGACGGGACGCTTTAGTACCTGGGGCATGGTAACACCTGGTGTTACTTACCTCAGGCTGGTAAGATCTGGGACTTAGTTCTGTATACTTAGTATACTTTCCCAGATCCTACCAGCCTAAGGTAAGGATCGGATCGGAAGGGTAGGATCTGGGAAAATATACTTAGTATACTTTCCCAGATCTTACCAGCCTGTGTAGGATATGCCTTGTATTATGTCCTTAGCTATCAAGTTGGCGTTTTTTCACTCTATTTTATTTTGTTCATATTTTTTTAATTCAACAGTTATGTACAAAATTAATTTAAATTATGTTAGTAACATTATTGCAAAGGTTTCAAATTCAATAAACACTATTTTATAAGAAGTTTATCCCTAAAAACTAAAACTTAATAGCAGTTAATTTCATGTGTTGTCGCTTTCAATGCTTCAATTCGTTGTTTAATTTTATTTGTTCATTTTTTTTCGAAATAAGGCTACGCATACAATGTTTTCCAAATATACACAACAAATAAATAACACAACATTTTAGGGGAATAGGTTTTGTTCAAGTAAATAATACAAAAATGTATGTATTGAGGAATCAATTTTCTCGAAATTCTCCTTACAAAACGTCAATTTCATAAACATTCACCCCCTTACTTATGAACGCTACTCAACGTTAACCAATGCTCAAAGTTAGTCCTGTCACTGTCTGTCATTATCCAACAGTAAGAGATGGCAATAGCCTAAACATCGTTTATCTTTTGAAAGATGTTCATAAGTAAGACCACAAATTTTAAGGAAACGTGACTGATCATCATCATCATCATCCTCTTCAGCCTATAGCAGTCCACTGCTGGACATAGACCTCCCCTAATGAGCGCCATTGCGCCCTGTTCTGAGATGGACGCATCCAGCTTCTACCAGCAGCCTTTCGCAGATCGTCACTCCACCTGGCCGGAGGGCGTCCTGATTTTCTTTGTTTTTTTTTTTTTTTGCGTTTTTTTTGTAAATTCACACTTATACAAAGTAAACACCCAGACCTGAGACAAATAAATGCAAATAATGCAAACATTTTACCCGCGGCGGGAATCGAACCCGGAGCTTCACCCAGTGCACCACAGAGGCCGTCATTATTTTTTAAACACATTGTATTGTCTACTTCCATCACTGATTGTACTTATAAATCGTTATATAACTTAAGGCACTTGACAGAATACATAAATTTAACTTTATTAATCGTACTTAAAAACGCTAGGGTACACTATTATATCGTGCCAAGAGAGTTCATTCGCATCGCACCGGGTTTCACGTTAAAGCATGATTAGCCTGACGAAATTATTTCAACGGAATTTATTACTTGCAGTCACTCATATTAAAACAACAGGCGCTTGTAAATTCATTCAACCTTTATAACAATGCATTATTTATAACACATTTTCACATATTCTAAAAGGTAGCCTTTTGAATATGAATATGACTGGATGCATGAATAGAGGGAGACCGAAGAAGAGATGGATTATCTGAAAGTGGATATGAGAAATGTTGATAGAAGTGAGTAGAAAGAAGAATAAAGTGCTTGCTGACTACGTGGGACATGGGACAAGGACAGGAGAATGATGATATAAGGTAGCCTTTGGAAAATGACTGCGGTCCTCGCACATGACGCTACGTGCCATGCACGAGGAGGATAACGAGGTCCTGAAGAAGCACATCTGTATTTTCAGTTCTCAAAGCGATAGTAAGTAAGTATAATTTCAGATCAGGGGGTTTTGGAAGGCAAATGTTCTTGGGTGTAACTCGGCTGTAATTTAAAATGCTCTGAGAGCAAAACGTCCTCAATTTCAAATGGTTTTGGAAGCTTAATGGCCATTCCAATAATTAGTCCTCTAGTCATAATGTATTTTAATCAATTTGACCATTACGAAAAACGGCCAAGTCGTCATAAAGTATTTATATTATTATTTAACTGACTTCAAAAAAGGAGGAGGTTCTCAATTCAGTTGTATTTTTTTTTATGTTTGTTTGCTCATAACTCTGTCATTTATGTCATTTGTCGTTGTGTAGGGTATACTTTCTAATTGGTCCCATATAAATGTGAAGTAAAAATACCAACCTTAAAGGTGAGAAAACTGGGAATGAAAATTGTATGGGCTCAAACTAACAGGTAGGTATCTAGATCTACCTATGTGGTAAACGCATAGATCGTAAGGGATAAATTTATAGAAAAAAGGTGGATGAACCAAAAAGCAAGCAGTTATTTTAAACTTTTTAGTTTTACACTTTTTCAATAAATGTTTTTGAAGTCGGTTTTATTTATAGGTAGAATATATGTATTGAATCTTCTTCATTCTTTAAAAATTCACTTCGATACTTGAAGGTCAGTATCACGTATTCTCAAAAGAGGATTTAGACATGTCTAGGTATATTTGATTGCGTATATTTAACTCTCATGACGTTTTACGTTGCGAATATTCTGTAATAAGGACTTTGTAATCTGAAAACTAACAGTCATTATAAATTGAGGACGTTTTGCTCTCAGAGCATTATATATTATAGTCGATGTGCACCCAAGAACATTTAGCTTCCAAAACCTGATAATAAGTACTGACTGAAGTAAGTAAAGTCTAATGACTGATATCCTTCATATTATAAACACGCAAGTGAATTTATTTGACCATTATTCATCAACTATATTTCCGCACTTGCCTCTGTATGAGAGCCGACCTTAATATAGCTTTACACAACGCTTTAGCGGTGGCAACTTTCTGGTCAAAACTAATTTTAACCAAGTATAACGTTGGCACGAGAGAAGAAGAAATTTATTTGTATGTTTGTTTGTTATACGTTTACGCCTTAACCTATCATCATGAAATTTCGCAAACACGTTATCATGGCCATAGGAAAGAATATAGGATATCTTTCATCATAAATTCCCAAAAAACCCTGAGGGACAGGTAACTTTACCGCGAGCAGAAGTACTATAATATTATTTAGAAAGAAAAGTTACAACCTCTATTTTGAATATTTGGAAATCTAAAGTGAATTTATTTATTGAAACAAATATAATTATTGTGAACGATTTTCATAATGTTTTGGTTCTTAGAAATCTCTTCAAATTAAAGAAAAAAGGTCAAACGATCGAGAATTCATTAATTCTGTATCTACAATATTGAAAGAAAAATAGTAGCATCTGGGCCATGAAAGTTTTATATTTTAAAGTTATTGCTACACTTGTTCTCTCTTATTGATACGAAATTTAACATCCAATGAAATAATTTACAAATTGTCGCATTGAAAAAACAAATAAATAGATTGTCTTTCTTTCATTGTATCGTTGGTATCATGCAATGTAACAACATTCCCATAGTGTGGAAGTTCTCTACGCGCACGAACAGACCATTTCTGTATACATGCTCGGTTCGTACGCGCGCTGCGTTACATTGCACGTTACGTTACAGCAAAATGTATCCGCCTTTAACTTTTCAACAAAAACCTTCGTAGCTCTTTCCAAAACGATTCGATTTTGATGTGGCATTCGAAATATTTGAAAGTACTCCCGTTATTTGCGATCTACATTGTGAATGTAATGTTTCATAATCTGTTCGAAGGTGTAAGGGGTTTCAACCTACATCTTCGAAATCCAAGCCAACCTCACCTGCCCGGGCACCCTGCTATAACAAACGGGACTCTGGCGACTGGCTGAATATGGCATAGCGCAACCTAACACCGGCATAGCTAAATTCCTTGACGACGACGGGCAGCATCGTCAGCAGTGCGAGAAGCTGTGCACTGCAATCCCCAACCCGCATCGCATGCCCACCGTAGGGATTATGGGTTATACTCATTTATTAGGGAAGGCCAATGTCCAGCAGTGGACTGATATGGCTGATGTGGTATTTCTGTCTGTTCTAAGTTGATGTGATATACCTCATCAGCTATAACAGTCGGAAGTTCAAAACAAATGTTCTGAAGGTCTTTACAGTAGATACTACAGCTGTTCTGTACAGGGGCACAACAGGGGCCTGATTGTGACGATTCGATATATTTGATTCTATTAGATTGATATCGAGAGAACGGTCAATTTTCATACAGTTTGGACAGTTTCCGCGATATATATCTAATAGAATCAATTATATTGAATTGTCAGAATCAGGCCCCCCTCTAATGAAATCATTAGCCTACTAAAATGATTATTACCAAACTTTGACAGTTTGTCAATTTACGTTGTCCGAATTTCGAGAGATGAAATGACAAAGTTTTCAAATACAGGTCCAGTGGGTTTAATTTAATTTGGCAGCTGAGAAGCACAAAAGCAATTAAGGGTCAGCTGGTAGTTAATTGACTCGAGCGTGACTTTGCGGAAATCCATTACAAGATATTCAAAAGTCAAAATATTTAGTACAAATTCCCCTAACCCTCTCTGACGAGTTTCACAAAAGCCCAACATAAAATTCGACTATGTTTCGCATTCCCATACGACATTTATCGACTCGGTCAGGTGGTCTATTTGCTATTGTTCTCATTTTTGATATCCTCGAGTAGAGAAAGAAAAAAGTGATGTGCACAGTTCTAACACTAGATACAGAAATAAACAGTGCATCTCTAAATTTCGGTTACGGAAAGTTCCTAATTCTTTTATGGAAAATTCTTTACGTATTCATAATAAACTCCCAGAAAAAGCCACTAAATTATCGATTAAAAGATTCAAAAACCTGGTACATTAAAATAAATTTAATTAAGAAAGATTCTTTAGGGGACTATTATTAAAGACTAGCTTCCGTCCGGCTTCACTCACGTGGTACCGGGATAAAAAGTAGCCTATGCGTTAATCCCAGTCACAAACTATGTAAATTCCAAGTTTCATCCAAATCAGTTCAGTAGTTTTTGCGTGAAAGAGTAACAAACATTCACCCATTAATCCATACATCCATACTCACAAACTTTCGCATTTATAATATTTTATTTTATTTTATTTTTATTTAAACAAGGATTCACAGTTTTACAATGTTAAATTATAGGCTAGTTAAACATAATTTGTACATAAACCAATTTGAATCCACATTTTGTAAACAACTCGTAATATGCGTTAGGACGATAAGTTAGCAGATGAGTATGTTACTAATCACAAAAACTAAACAATAAAGAGTAAAAAGATAGGTAGGTAACAACAACAAAGCAGCAATGGTAATTTTATAAAGAATTTTAAATATTACGACTGTTCTATTTCAATCGCATTTGTGTGTGTGTGTGTGTGTGTGTGTAAGTATGTGTTTTAGTTTTATGTTGTAAAGGTAGGAAAGTAATTTGACTGAATAAGAAGTAAGTACCTACCTAGGTAGGGACGCAAAAACAGGTGCAAAAACAGGTGCCCATTCAATAACTTATGAACAATGCAAACAATTCATCACTAATTACAAAGAAGAAATAAATATATAAAATTTTGTATATCGCAAGATTACCCACGACTAACCTGCGAACAAATAAATAATTATGCAACCAGTTTGAAATAAGAGTTGGCATACATGGCTTCCATTCTACCAATGTTGTTATAATAAGTAGTTTATGTCATTATAAATTAATAGCACCAGGTGATGGATGAAATAGCTTCGTAAGAAGCTACCCGCTCCATTATAATATATCTTTTAACATAAACTATAAGTATACCTATACACTAAGGTTGTTAATATGCAAAATTACCTAGTCTACTTTTTGGCTGAATACCATGCAAAAGAAGCTGTGGATTGGAGGCTAGTATCGAATATCGACTTGTAAACTCTAGACTTGAAAACATTTTTTGAGGCGTCAAAGGGGTCTATATCACTAAACAGTTTATTGTATGTTTGGGGAAGCCGACTGGTGACTCTGTTAGCAGCGTAATTTGTGCGATGGGTGGGTATGCTGAATAATTGAGTATGCCTAGTGCGAGTATTTGGAGCTCGCAAGGACAGGATTTGAGATAATAAAGACGAACAATCCAAAGAGCCAGAACATACGTCATGGAGCAAAGACATGTCGTGAATAATTCTTCTATCATGTAGTGTCATCAGTCCATGCTCACGGCAAGATGCTAAATAATTATCGTTAATTAACTTTTTGCGGAAATTTAAGGTTTTTACGAACTTCCTTTGTATACGTTCTATTGCATGATCATAGGTGACATACTGTGGATTCCAAACGCAGCTGCAATATTCAAGAACACTACGCACATAGGCATAATAAAGTACTTTTAAACAAGCTATGTTCGTGAAAGGCTTAGTTACACGCAGAATGAAACCTAAATTTCTATAAGCCTTATTTATAGCATAATCTATGTGGCTCGAGAAAGTAAGTTTATGATCCAAAAGCACACCCAAGTCTCGAACACTTTGTGATTTGTCAATGGAGTGGCCGTTGAGCTTATATGTATACGAGATAGGGTTATTACTGCGGGTGAAACACATATGTACACATTTGGCTACGTTTACGTCTATCCGATTATTGATGTAATAGGCTGACAGCCTGTCTAGGTCTTCTTGCAAAAGTATACAATCATCAACTGTCTTAACGTTATAGTAAATTTTTTTATCATCTGCGAACAACAAAAAGTTTGAATGCTTAAAACAGGAGTCAATATCATATAAATAAGCCACATATAGTAGAGGTCCAAGAAGTGATCCTTGAGGGACGCCCGATGGTATGGATATAAAGTCAGATCGTGCTCCTCCTATTACAACCGCCTGCCTTCGATTGCTTATATACGATTTAACCCAGCGCAGCAGGTCACCCTGTATACCAAGTTCATAAAGTTTGCGAAGGAGGATGACGTGATCCACACGATCGAATGCTTTATCAAAATCAGTATAGATCACGTCAACCTGCGCACGTAATTCCATTCCTTTTAGGACTTCACTAGAGAAAAGGGACAGATTTGTGGCAGTTGAACGGCCTTTGATGAATCCGTGTTGCTGTTCCGGTATGCTAAAACGAATTATTGGATAAATAATGTTGTAAATAATCTTTTCAAAACACTTGCTTAAAACATTCAAGATTGAAATGGGTCTGTAGTTTTTTACATCAATTTTGGATCCCTTTTTGTGAAGTGGAACGATATGTGCCTCCTTCCAAAGACTGGGGAAAACGCCTTCTTTAATAGAGCGATTAAATATAGAAGCTAAAGGCTTATACAAGGAATCTGCACATTTCATTATGAAAAACGGATGAAGTTTGTCACTACCAGCACCTTTATTTGTATCTAATTTACGTAAGAGGCTAAGAACGAGTTCTTCCGAAACAATCGGTGAATTGACAACAGACTGATTTGAAACTGAATGATTTGATATAACGGCAGGATAATTATCAAGTGGCTTCACAAACATTGCTTCAAAATAAGAACTGAAAGATTCTAAAATATCGCAATTATTTGTAAGTTTCCGGTTTTCGTAGTTCATAGAGCTGGGGTAACCTGTTTGTGATTTACGTTTTGACTTAACATAGCTCCATAACAGCTTTGGATTTGTTATAATAGCATCTTGGGTACGGGTTATGTAAGACTGATAGCAAATAGCTTCTACTCTCTTAAACCTAGATCTTAGGTAAGCATATTCATCATAGTCAAGAGGGTTCTTGTATCGTTTCCAACGTGTATGTACCTTATTTTTTTCTTTATTAATATTTACAAGGGCCTTTGTAAACCATACAGGAAAGTTATGTGATCCATCAGTTGTAGCTTTTGGCACGTGTTTGTCTATAATATTATTGATTTTGTCATAAAAATTAGTTACAGCATTGTTGACCGATCCGAGATGTAATTCCGACCAGTCGAGACGTGCCAATTCTTCGTTTATATTATTATAATTAGCTTTTCTAAATAAATATCTAGTGTGTGGAACTTTAACCAACGGTGCCACTTCGACATCCGATGCGTCAATGTCAAGTGTTACATGGCTTACATCCTCTGCGACCAACGGATTGGTGCTCCTGCTAACTATAATATGGAAATTACAGAAAACCAAGTCCAAAGTATTGTCTGACGTATTACGGTAATTATTATACTGGCTTAATCCTAATATATTAGTTTGATTGATCAGTTTAATTCCAGCATTTTGCAGTTCAATTGTCCCCTTTTTTAAGTATTTAGGTTCTAGCGTCAAGTTCCATTGTATGTTAAATAAATTAAAATCGCCTACTAACATTAAATAATCATTTGGAACCAGCGACACTATATCAGAGACCCATTGAGTGAGGTTGTGAACTCTTTGTGCGAGTAGTTTACCTGGCGGCATGTAAACCAATCCTATATGCAAATTCTTATCTAAGCCAATTGCACGGCCGTCGACTGTTACCCACAAACATTCAACATTTAGATGTTTCTGCTCCCACTCTGGCCGGGCACGCGCATTCAACCTCTCCGAGCATAAAACCATAACACCGCCATATCCCTCTGTTTCACGGTCACGCCGAAATATGTGATATCTAGCATCCGAAAGCTCAGAATCCAAAACACTTTCTTTTAACCAGGTCTCAGTTATGAGAAGTATATCATAATCTAGCGTAAGAAGGTTAGTACAAAATTCAAGTGTTTTGGTTCTCAGACCACGGACGTTTTGATAAAACAATCTTAACTTATGCTTATCCATTGCGAATCGATAGTAGTTGCCCGTGCTTGCTAACGATTAAATCTAATAGTTTTAATTTATATGTAGACGATTATTATAAGTGTCATATAAACTGGGTATAAATTTATATATCTATGATTATAATAGTGAACAGAGGCCAGTATTGCTAATGAAGCAAATAGACGCATAATGCATTCCTTCGAGTTTTTTTTTATTTGTGTTAAATTTAACAATGATTGAATGGTTAGAAGTAAATAATATGTATGTTTTGTGGTGAATGGGCACATGCGGAATGTATTTTTGTTTGTGTAAATGTTTGAAATTGAAGTGTGTGTGTAGTGTTGATGGTGAGTGTATGTTTTATGCGATTGTGAAAAATACGGTAGTAAAGAACATAGAAACGACATGAATATAAGACAATGAGCTTTTTTTACAATATGTGTTTTAGGTCGGCTTCCTTTGATATCAAAATATATGGTGAAGTGTCGTTTTTTCTGACATAAATACGACAGTTTTTTGTCCAAACATATTTAAAATTATTTTCTTTAGCTTTAATTTTACATTTGTTTAGTAATTGTTTGTTACTAATAGTTAAATGCTCATTTACATAAATCTTGAAGTCACCATCTACTCCGACATCCTTTGTGGTAATGTTGTGTTTCTTTCTTATTGCTGATAAGAAGCAGTCCTTAGTGATACGCTCCCGGAACCGAGCGACGATGGCACGAGGTTTCCCACTGATTGGACGTTTAGCACGAACCCGATGAGCGAACTCGATATCACCTAGCTGCAATGGCAGGGCAGCATACTCCGCAACTTTGATGACCAGGTTTGGAAGAGATTCATCACTGGTCTCGGGTATTCCGATAATTTCTACATTTTGCTGTTTAGCCCATTGCTCTTGTTTTGCTGCGTAGTCCTCTGCAGCTGATAACCTCAGCTCAAGATCTTTGATACCAACTTTGAGATTTTTATTTTCGATTTGCAGCTTTTTTATGGAAGAGTTTTGAGTCTCTAGGGTCTTTTTGGTGTCATCGTATTTTTCACTCATCATTTTAACGGAGTCTTCTAGTGACTGGATTCGGTTGCCAAGCTCACCAAGTTTTGTATCGATAATACCACGGATTGTTTTCGGAAGATGATCCGTTACCGCAGCCAGTATTTCATCGCGCATGCTGACCAATATTTCACTGCTGCCGTCGTCTTTTTTAGTATTTTTCTGAGATCGGAGTGTCACATAACTGACCTCCGAATCATCGATGCTATCCTCAGCGCCGCCGGTAGTTTTTCTCACAGGAGTCTCATAGAAGTCACCTTTTCTTTTTTCTTTGAGTTTACACTGTGGACACTTCCATGATGACTGATCTACAGACCTTAGATTTGTGAGGCCTACGCATTGGAAGTGGTATATTTGCAGACAGGAGGCATCAGAACACTTTACCCGTTCTTTCGCAGTCGCAGGAAGTTTCTCGCGACAAGCACTGCACTGTTTACTCATTTTAGACTATGATTATAGGTTTTCACGAGTGTATTTTTACTTGTGGCCGTAAATTGGGAATTTTTATACACTTTATTACTAAATTAAATGAAAGAATATCGTTATTTGCAATTAAAATCGATAATTATTCACGGAGCTAACTCACGTCGTACGACTACCCAATATTAGTAGGATAGTAGAATAGAACCGCGTGGCCTAACTTAGAATCCTAATTTCGTGTCAAACCTGGTTAGATTTTATATTATAGGTATTACCGAGTCCCCAAACTCTTCCACCCCGGAACTCCCCCTCGTACTTCATGCCATCAGCTCGCCAGAACACGCCGTGACCGTGGAACCAGCCCTGCATAAACTCCCCTTCGTATCTGAAAATATTTTTTTTTGTATTAAACCCTCAGATGCTGCGCTGGCTCAGCCACGTGGTACGAATGGAGGAGGATCGGTCAGTAAAACGGGCTTTCTTGGGTGTGCCGGTCGGCCGGAGACCAGTTGGGTGGCCCAGATACCGGTGGAAGGATGAAGTCGTAAAGGTTTTCGACTTTCTTCAAGTGACGGACTGGAGAGGCAGCACACGACAGAAGCCGATCGCGTTCTATTATGTCGGATGCCAAAACCCGCTGCGGGGTCGATGCACCAGGATAGTAAATAAATAAGTAAAAACCTCAGTTAAGGAAATATCTGAGCAACAGCACGGTAATGATTCCAACCTAAAATTTTCACAAGGCGAGGAGTTATCTCTATGCCGCAGACGGCAGTTAATTCCCGTACCAATAGGTATGTTTCGTCTGGCCTGATAATTACGTATTTTTGGGATATTATTAAAGATTTTTACTTTGACTTATAATCGAGGCCGAATAGGTACTTGTTTGACTTGGCTCTTTGCAACTGATTTTGTGCTAACTACCATCAAAAAATTGTTTTCTTCACAGACATTTAATCACTAAAAACATAACAGACAAGTTTATTTGTTTAAAGCAGTAGGTGTAAAGGTACGAACATTAAGTACAATCTACATAGTTAGACATAATAATGACTATAACATTTAATTTTGAAATATCTAACCTAGGTTTACCTCTGTTCCTCACATTAAGACTGAGTATCCTGTATAGCATGGTCACATCGTTTTGCAACACCTTTGTTAACATAATTTTGAATTAATTATATCTGCATTCATAATAACATTGGAAGTCCTTTTTAAAACCAGAACTTCAAGGGCACGGGATCAGTCATTGACAAAGAAATTTGTACTAAGAAATCTCTTATTTTGGTTAAGAAATTGGAAAAAGTCTCGACAATATACTTCAAACTTCAGAAGGATTCGTTTAATTGGAAAACTTCTTTGTAAATTCTTACGACATTACAAAGTTTTTATGCATGTTTCATTTTCGTATTTTTGGAGTTGAGGACTGTGGAATTTTATAAATGGGAAATATAAATCTGTATTTTTGGGATAACGGGCCGTATAATGAATGTTACGGAATACAAATATATGCATTTACTGAATGACAAATTTCAAATTCACACACATTATGGAAAATTGTATCAATTTGAGCCCATTAAAAAGAAGCAATTGTTTTATTAACAATTTTTTTTTTGGTCAAAAGCTTTGCACCAAGAACTAATTTTTAAAGAAAACCGAAACTTAACAAAATGTTCATCACACAAAATATTTTTTATGAACTAAAATTGAATCTGCAATAATACAAAACACAGAAAACACAGCGCAGAAAACGAACTCTGAATGAAAAAATATTTTAGGGTTTTGTGCCCGGGGGTTTCTTATGGGATCTGTCCATTTGTCCGTCAGCGGGCTGTTTTTCATAAATCATAATAGGTAGAGAGTAAACATTTTCAGTGTTAACTTTTATTGTTGCTATAACATACATCATATAGCTTTAAATATATATATTTAAGCCAAAGCTGGTAGACGAACAGACGGGCCACCTGATGGAAAGTAGTCACCGTCGCCCATGGACACCTGCATTTTGAATCACAAGATTCACAGAACAGAACTCATCAACAGAACAGGTTGGAATAGACGGTTTATCGTAATCTATGACCCATTCTTCTATAATGCTATTATTTTTTTGTATCAGATACATTACGTACTTACTTAGCACCATCAGAGAATGCCATCACGCCAAGTCCGGAGCAAAGACCACCGATCATAGCCCCATCGTATCTCGTTCCATCTGGCAGAACTAGATGGCCCATGCCATGTTTCTGCCCTTTGGAGTTCCACTCGCCGACATAGCGGGTGCCATCTTCGTATTTATAAGCGCCTGTCTTCACCACCCCTGGGTCTACGACTGGAAAACATGACACATTAGTATCAACAATAACATCACCAGCCTGTATCAGTCCACTAGCTATATATGCATCCCTTAATAAGAAGGGGAACCCATGATCTCCACGCTGTGCAAGCTGGCTGGGGATCGCTGCTTAATATCATTTAGGTATTAGGTCTTAGGTTTAGTATTTTTAGTAGGTATTATTTAGTAAATTGGGGTAGAATTTTGTCCAGCCCAGTGGGACGATGTAGGTTATTTAATAAACAACATATATTTAGTACTTAATCAAAATTTTAGTAACGTATTAAGGCTTTTTGTGAAGAGCTTGTCCGAGAAAGCCTATTGCTTATTTCTCAAGCACAATTCTAAAGCTCTATTTCACAAAAAGCATTGCTATGTGTCTATGTGGGGCGCCAATCATATTTGTTACAGGCGCTTAAAAGATACAAGACCATTTATTGGCAACACCATGTTACATAGAACCTGAATGAAAGACTAATAATTAAGTAACACTGGTAATGTAGGCACAATGTAAGTAAAAGTAAAGCTACTATTCAATAAAATACCATAATTTAATGCAAAGAAATCACTTGATAAAAAAAATATTACCTAATCAATAGATGCTTTCAAATCATTAAATTCAAATCGTTGGAGAAATGGACTATTTTATATTCTATCACAAATGATTTGTAACTTACCGTCCACCATTGCGTCTACCGTCTGTGTGGTAACTTGTATGGCTGCTAGTCCATAATTGAATTATCTAGTTGTTGGGTTACTTACCCCATATTCAGTATGTCCCTGGATAAAATTTAACTCCTAAAGGGGATGAAACTATCAAGATACCATGGTAGCCCAGGAACCCCTAAATAGTCCTAGTTGATATGTTCCATATGAAGCTACATCATTTTATTTTGTATTAGTTTCTGTTAAGTTTATAATTTAGCCTTGTATAATACCTATAGATAGTTACTCACCAATTTGATTATCTTTAACTGGCTCATTGTAACGCTTTGGCCTCTATCTATTAGTTAGTGAGCCTAAATTTATTTAAATATATATTTATGATCAAAAATTATCGACAGCAAATATTCACATGACCTGCTCAAAAATGTCACATGCAACCTTCACGGAAAGCTAGTCACTATCATCATTATCATCATCAGCCTTTAACAGTCCATTGCTGGACATAGGCCGCCCCTTGAGCATCATTGCGTCCTGTCATTATCTCCCAAGTGAAATAATGTTGTAGTGGATTTTTATTCATTATTTCCTCAAAGATTTATATGAAACTAGCTGACCCGATAGACGTTGTCCTGTTTTAAAGAAATCAATGAGGATAAAACAACTACAACTACTACCGTACCCTACCCTACCCCTACCCCTACTTTTTATATTAACGGGATAAAAAGTATCCTATGTCCGTATTATAGTTCTAAGCTACCTTCCCACCAATTTTCAGCCAAATCGGTTCAGCCGTTCTTGAGTTATAAATAGTGTAAGTAACACGACTTTCTTCTATAGTGATAACTAGTGAAGAAATAAAATATTTTAACACATAATTTGACTACCTATTGAATTTTTTGTAATTACTGATAAACTCGCTTAGTCTGTCTCCAGCATCCTTCCTAATTATAATCCAGGATAAAACCTCTCGAGTGAAGTCACGGGGTGCTCACTAGTCTGGTAAGTAAGTCGTGCCATATATATCTAAGTGTAAAGGCAGCGTTCTAATGTCTGCATGTTTTGTGTCCCGTTATGCGGGATGACCTCAAAGAAACTTAATCCAAGAGTAAATGGAGCAAGTTATCTGATCCCATAGGAACTACGTTTAAAAATTAACCAAGAAAAAAGTCCGGTATATTTGTTTATTGCATTGTCTTCGCGTCCTACATTACGTTTGCCAAGCCGCGGTCTCCACTCAAGAACTCGTTTACCCCAACGGTTATCGGTTCTTCGACAGATATGGCCAGCCCACTGCCACTTCAGCTTGCTAATTCTCTGAGTTATGTCGATAACTTTAGTTCTATGTCGGATAGACTCGTTACGGATTTTATCCTAATGTAATTGTAGGACGCCCTCCGGCCAGGTGGAGTGACGATCTGCGAAAGGCTGCTGGTAGAAGCTGGATGCGTCGAACTCAGGACAGGGCGCAATGGCGCTCATTAGGGGAGGCCTATGTCCAGCAGTGGACTGCTATAAGCTGATGATGATGATGATGATGATGATTGTCTTCGCGGAAGTTGCTTATGGATGGTATTTATTTGGTAACAAAGTATTGGAGCCTAAAATTTTAGAGCGCGCATCTGAGCATCATCATCATCACCATTATCATCTACGTAAGCAGTCCACTGCCTGGACATAGGCAGAGGCCTATGTCCAGGCAGATAGCGCTTTATGGAGCTCTCGAGCTTTACGCCCTGTCCTCAGCTCGACGCATCCAGCTTCAACCAGCAGCCTTATGCAGATCGTCCATAGATCTTTTATACTACCGTTAGATTTGCAATACAGTGCTAGGGGCGAGACCAAAACAATAGTACACGAGTATGTGTGTAATGTGCATGTGTGCAACAAAAATAGTGATGTGCTATGCACTGCCTACCTCAACTTCGATTATCGATAGGTACCTAGAGATTGCAATGTCTTTGTCTCTGTTTATTTGATGCAATGTACTCGTAAAGTTAATATCATGTTGAGGGAACAAAACGTTCGTTCTACGTGCAAAACTGGTTTGATTTTTATTTTCCTTCAAAGATAACTAATTTGTTGTAAAAATGTCGTAAACTTTCTTTAGAAACATTTTGCAATATCACTTCATACTTTATTCTAATTACAAAATGTTGTTCAATTATTAATTTTATTAATAGATGTTTATGGTTGAATATCTATTTGGGCTGGGTTAATAGCATCATCGTCTTTTGGCGTTGTTATTGCATTCAGGCCAGTCGTGGTATTTAAGGTGTCTATAGTAGGTACGTGATCGTTGCGTGTTGAGCACACAATTTTTTTCTAAAGGCAAACTGTTTGCTTTATCGCTCTTTGTGCTCCACGTTAAAAAAACATTTTTGTTTGAATTGCTTGCTGCATATAGTAGAATATTTTTTGGGTGCCCATTCATTTCTGTTTGTCATTTTTAGCCATTTTTGTCGTATTCCAATATTTTTTGGAAATCTGAAAATGTATAATTGTTATTAAAAATTGCTTACGGAATCCTAAAATATGAAATAAAAATTACCATTATGGCTGCATGCTAAGTATTAATTTTGTCAGTTAGACACATCGACAAGATGCTAGGTATCGAAATAATCGACTATCGATACTATCGATAGTATCGATCACTATTTTTACAAAAGTGAGGTTAAAATTAGTAGGTATTTGATAAGATTCTAAATAGAATTCCTATACATTTAGAGCATAGATGTGATAAAATGCAATAATTTTCCCTATCCTTTTGTGTATTAAACAATGGTAGCAATGCTAAAATATTGCAAATATACAGCTAAACATTCCAATGATACTTACGTGTGAAACGTATAATTCTGTGGGTTTTCTTTCTTAGATGAGGTACATTTAAGTACCGCACAAGTCACCATTATTCACGAACAATAAATTACACTATAAAATACGGAGATTTCGTAAAATATTCAGGATTTCTATCTTTCACGAATGACACCAGGCCGATACAGGCCGATAGCGTGTACATGAATGGTCTCGCCTATCTATCTCGCTCTAACACACGCGTAAAATAAGTTCCCTCCCTTTTGCATTGCCAATCTAACGGTATCTATCCAAAGCCTTGCACAACACCACTAAGGCTCATTTCAACGTTGTTATGGGGGACTTTAACGGCAAAGTGGGACGCCGGGTTGGCGACGAATCCAGAGTGGGCCCGCATGGTCATGGAAGTAGAAATCACAGGAGGCAAATGCTCGTCAACTTCCTAGAAAAGGAGGGGCTCTTCTTGATGAATTCGTTCTTTAAGAAGAAGCCCCACAGGAAGTGGACGTGGCGAAGCCCCGACGCTGTGACCAAAAATGAGATCGACTTCATCATGACGGATAAGAAGCACATACTCAGAGACGTCTCCGTGATCAACAGGTTTAACACCGGATCTGATCACAGACTTGTCCGAGGCTCTCTGAATATTAATCTTCAGCTGGAAAGAAACCGTCTGATGAAGTCCACGCTCCGACCCAATCTACTCCAGATCATGGCGGGCACCGAGAAGTTTCAGAAGCTTCTCGGTGATAGATTCGTTGCCGTGGAACCCACCGATGACGTTGATGAGGCCCTACAGAACGTGGTTGGAGCGCTAAGGGACGAGGGCATCAAATTCTGCCAAATGCAGCCTAAAGGCAAGAAGTCCAAACTTTCAGATGAGACTCTTCGGCTTATGGCAAAAAGACGGGAAACCACTCAGGCCACTTCGTCAGAGAGGTCAGATCTGAGCAAGCAAATTGCGAAGATGATACGGCGTGACCTTCGGAGCTCCAACACACGCCTCATTGAAGAGGCGATAGAGTGAAACCGAGGGTCCAAAGTATTCACTGAGCAGCTTGGCAGGAGCCACCTGACGAAGTTAACAACACACGATGGCCGAACCGTCTTGTCAAAGCCAGAGATGTTATCAGAGATCGAGGACTTCTATGGCCGACTGTACACGGCACATGCTCCTTGCCCCCAACGTGACAACCATGATTCCAGAGCCACCCTCACCCGCCACTACACCGACGACCTGCCAGATATCAGCCAAGACGAAGTCGTACTGGCCCTGAGACAGCTTAAAAATGGAAAAGCCCCCGGTGAAGACGGAGTCACTTCAGAACTTCTGAAGGCAGGAGGAGCTCCTGTTGTGCAGGAGCTGCAGAACCTCTTCAACTCCATCCTTCACTGTGGGAGAACTCCAAAGGCGTGGAACGAGAGCTTGGTGGTTCTGTTTTTTAAGAAGGGTGACAAGACTTTTCTTAAAAACTACAGACCTATTTCGCTCTTGAGCCACGTTTACAAGCTGTTTTCTAGGGTCATAACGAATCGTCTCGCCAGAAGACTCGACGAGTTCCAGTTCCAGTTATATCGAAGTGTTAATTAAGATGTCTGTACGAAGCTGCCACTATGAGTGTCCGAGTACAGGACCAGCAGTCTAAACCCATCCAACTGCGCCGCGGGGTGAGACAGGGAGATGTCATATCTCCGAAACTGTTCACGAGCGCGTTGGAGGATATGTTTAAGACGCTGGACTGGAAAGGTATGGGCATTAACATAAACGGCGAGCACATCTCACACTTGCGATTCGCTGATGACATAGTCCTAATGGCGGAGTCGCTGGAGGAGCTGCAACAGATGCTGAACGGCCTAGCATCAGCCTCGCAAAAGATAGGTCTCGGCATGAATTTGGACAAGACCAAAGTCATGGTCAATCACCGAATTGATCCGAGTCCTGTCGTCGTTAATGGACACCCTCTTGAAGTTGTTTCGGAGTATACATACCTCGGGCAGATATTGCAGTTGGGTAGAAACAACTTCGAGAAGGAAGCCAAGAGGAGGATTCAGCTGGGTTGGGCAGCATTTGGAAAACTACGTCGAGTTTTCTCGTCACCCATACCACAATGTTTGAATACGAAAGTTTTCAATCAGTGCGTCCTACCCGTCATGACATACGGAGCCGAAACGTGGACGCTCACAGTACGGCTGGTCCACCAGTTTAAAGTCGCTCAGCGAGCTATGGAACGAGCTATGCTCGGAGTTTCTCTGAAGGATAAAATCCGTAACGAGTATATTCGACATAGAACTAAAGTTGTCGACATAGCTCAGAGAATTAGCAAGCTGAAGTGGCAATGGGCTGGCCATATCTGCCGAAGAACCGATAACCGTTGGGGTAAACGAGTTCTTGAGTGGAGACCGCGGCTCGGCATACGTAGTGTAGGATGCCCTCCGGCCAGGTGGAGTGACGATCTGCGAAAGGCTGCTGGTAGAAGCTGGATGAATCGAGCTCAGGATAGGGCGCAATGGCGCTCATTAGGGGAGGCCTATGTCCAGCAGTGGACTGCTATAGGCTGATGATGATGATGATGATGAATCTAACGGTAGTATATAAAAGATCTATGAGATCGTCACTCCATCTGGCCAGAGGGTGTCTTACACTACGTCTTCCGAGCCGTGGTCTCCACTCAAGAACATCTGAGCATAACTTTTTTTTTATGGTTCTTGAAGATGGAACAAGCACATGGCCCACCTGATGTTAAGTGGTAACCATTACCTATCACAAAGCATTGCATCGCAGATCATGTTTTTTGGAACGTGCTCTACGATGCAACGGCCTGCGTCCTTCAACTTGAGGCATGATGTTGATAACCCTTTTGTGCCTGTAATTTCACCGGCACCCACATCCTTCAAACCGAAACATGGCATAGCTGCTTCACGGCAGAAATAGGCGTGGTCGATATGCAACATAACAACAAATAATTTTTCAATGAATGCGTGAATGAATGAATGAAAATAATGTTTATCTGCATGAATGTATCCAGTCAAAACAATGTTAGATAATTAGGCTAATTTGCTGTTGGTTTTGTAATTTATGCTACGCGGAACATGAACTCTATCTACGAATCCACTTAGACAATTAGACTGTACGACAAGCTGCGGGGGACAATTTTCATACATTTTGTTCAAAGCTCCGCACACACGGCGACAATCGCGACAGCAAGATATGACAGACGCTCGCGACTAAGCGCGACGACAAAGCGTCGTGTTTGCGAGGTCTGTAAGTGTTGATATAGCCTTCCTGTGCGCGTGCTATTAACCGGTGGTGGCTAGTATGGTGGACTTTTAAGCGATTGAAACAGCTGAGAAAGTAATGACATGACTAATCGTTGAAATAAGGGATGTATTTCTATGCAAATTAAACTAGTTAAAAAGTATTGACATTAATGGAACCAAGCTATGTCTTATTAAACAATTAGGAGATTTATCGTTAGAGTAAGTTAATTCACGATCAGATGGGAATACTAATTGGAGATTTATTATCAGGCCACGCTAACAGTACTCATAATGAAAATGTAGAACACAGAAAATGCAGTAACATAATTATTTATTTACTAAAAACAGGTAACTTATTAACTTCTTCTTTTTTTTTCTCTTTTAGTAAAATCAAGTGTATAAAATTTCGTTCGTTCCGTGTCTACTTTTTGACTGTTTTGTTTGAGCTAACTTTGCTTTTTAAACATTTGACGGGCTCTGTGGCGCAGTGGGCGAAGGTCCGCCTGAGACGCAGAAGGTTGCGGGTTCGATTCACGTCGTTTTCATTCGTCTGGGTGTTTTCTATTTATGATATGTTTGTATTTACAAAAAAAAGTATTTATGTAGTATACCAATCATGTGGTTCCCATAACACAAGCTCTGCTTAGTTTGGGGCTACATGATGCTGTGTGATAACGTCCAGCATTATTTATTTATTTATTTATTTTATTTGTGGAAACTTGTAAGTATCCTTTAAGTGCCTATAGCTTATACTTTTTTTAAACTAGCTGTATGTTTTCCTAAAATTGTAAAAATAAAATAAAATAAATTGATGGTACTATAAAATGTGTGCCAATAACATTTACATTGAAAACCTATTTACATTATTTTTAAGCAAAAAAAACAGACTACATGCACAAAGTAGAATACAAAACAAAATGAGATGAATAATAATAGAACTAAGGAAATAAAATAAAGTGAAGCCAAACTTACATGAGATTGATCATCAAAAATAAATCGCAGAATAATAATATTAAAACTTAAGCTTGTATCAACGTTGATAGATAGAAGGAATAAAATGATTTTTTTTCAAAATCAAACACAAAAACTAGAGCAAACTGGAATACCATAATACTAACTGCCTGGGTTATGACATAAGTACGTTCCTGCCTCAGCTTTACCGCATAAAACACGTGGGTTAGTTGGTACCAACATGCTGATACTGGTTTTCAGACAAGGTCTTCTGTAAAGTCATTAGGTTTAAAGAACTTTATTTTCATATAAATACATTGTTCATTTATATTGAGATACACAAGAAACAAAAATCTAGGTTTTACAATATACAAATAACTAAATATCAGTAATTACTGTCTGATCATGTAGGATTGTAAATGGTTTAACTATACGTAAAATAGTGTTTTAATAACTGAACGGGGCGCTAATTTTCCTGGGATAGAGCAATGAATAGGCTTTCTTAGCACCTAAACCGTTCTCTCAGCCTTGTCAGCCTTAGGGACAGACGTGGTGGTCAGTAAATGGGAGCTGACTAAACCGCGGGTTTCCTCGCGATGTTTTCCTTCACCGTTTTGAGCATTGGTAGTACCTAGATTTGTGCAAAGCGGCTTTTTGCTTATTTGTGAGATCAAAATTTAAGTTCATATAGCCAAAAACTACACCAGAAGATTATATTTATTTTATTTAAGTTTTCTAGGCATTTAGTTCGAAGCTAAAAAACCTCTCGCTACCTAAATTAAGTACTAGTTAACTAAATAGAGAATGTTTAAGCTACTATAATATATACCAAATCTATATATTTTTTTACCAATAATTAACCCGTATAACAATTTGTTAACAGAAGTAAAGTAACTTATATTCCAAAGTCTACTTTTTCAGTAATATCCGTTTTGGTTTTCACAATGCCAGATGCTGTACTGACAAAAACCATTTGATACTCAATTATTGCTCAATAATGTCAATGAATGTGTACTATTCTAGAGTGAATAGGCAAACGAAACGCGGAAAGTACCGGCTGACGTAGACAGAGCGGGCACTCGACAATTACTGAAATGGTTTAATTGGGTCCTCCAATAGGACCCGTTCAATGCCAAACATACATAGCAAATAACAAAGGCAGTTCACAAAACATTTGACAAAATCTACATTAACGAGAGCGAAGTTAGTCACTAATAAAAGAGAGATCTTAAACCAGCATTTCGTTATGTTTTTCCCTGGTAAAAGATAGTTTTTGTCAAATGTTTTCATTGTTGCCCTCGGTAGCCGTATTTTTTCCTGCATGAAACATACCCACCCCCTTAGGTATGTCCTTTTCTTTACCTTTACATGTTTGTAAAAAAGGTCAGTTAATTAGTAAAGGCGTAAAAGCTGTATAAACCAACTCACTTTAGAATTAGTATCAGTAAGGATAAGTACGTATTTGGAAAAAAAAAATGTGGTCAGCTCTATTAATACATAACAGAAGATTAATTTTCAACACGGCATCAAACAACAAGTAGGAAACAATTTTTGAACAAATTCGTCTAATTTCTCTCATCTTTTATTTCCAATACCCGTAGATAATAACCAGTTATAGAATCGCTCGCTTGTTAATCGAATAATTCATTAAAAAAAACAGATTTCTAAATTTATGAAATAAATTTGATAATGAAATAAATTTAGCAAAGCTTTAATGTAACAGAGCTGAGGACAGGTCACAATGGCACTCATTGGGGGAGGCATTATGCCCAACAGTGGCCTGCTACGCGCTGATGATGATGATGACGATAATATTGTTAACCAAACTCAGTATACATAACAAGTTCTTGTATCTTTCCCGATCCATTTCCTTGACCACTGGATTATAGAGAAATTTTAAAGTTTAGATAAACTTCAAGCGGTTTATGAATTTGATCAGCTAAATAGCAAGTATTAAAACAATAAACTTTAATACTCAGTGAAGCGGTATGGACTTTTGATTAGGAAAATTTTCAAACTTTGCGAAGCCTTCAAAACTATATCTGGGGAGTTCATCTTCTGGGATACTTATTAAGTTTCAATATCACGGAGCTACCGTGTCTGTAAGCAAAACGGTAAATATTATGATAAACGCTTCATGATCTGATCTCTTTTTCAAAAAAAAGGTTATGTTTTGGTTTTATAATCCTCGTCGAATTTCCATAGCTAGCGTAAAGCACGTAACAAGGGTTGGAAGTTCCGAATTTACATTGTATGTTAAGGGCTCTAAGCGTCTAAACACACTATGCCCAAAATTACGCGACGTAAGTTCCGCAGCTGTTTTTGACAAGTTTGGTTGTACGCCATAACGCAACGTAATTTCAGCATAATGTGTTATCTGTAATTCAAATAGCAATCATGTAATTTCGGCTATAGTGTGTTTAAACGATTATACACGAACGGCATACCGCCAACGGCAGAGTAACTGAAAATGTCGACGGCTGTCGATGGCAGCCGTCGCTGCGGCATTCGTCAACGGTAGCAGTTGCTCTCTCTATTTATAATAAGGTAGTATAAATACAAATTCATGAGCCGCTCATGTAAAAGAGCTCTAAAGTTATAAGTGGACCAACCAACGGATTTACAGTTCGCACCCGCATCGTGTTGCGGTTTTAAAACCACGGCGAGGACGTTTCCACTTTGTGAGCGTTTCCACTTCGCATAATGCAGATGGGACTGGGGATTATCGTCTGATATTATCTAGTTTCTGAACGTTTTAGGTTTCCTTTGTACCCTTTACACAAAGGAACTCTTCAGATGAATAAGTATTTTAAATTGGAAAAGCGATTAGAGTACTTGAAGTAAGATTATCTTAACATACCGTGTTGTTGGTCACGGATTTTTCAATATGTCTGAGGTCTTCAGAAGGTTTTATTACTTGGCATTAGATTTATCCGATCAGAAAAAAAACAAGATAGCGAATTAAAACAGAAGTTACAGAAGAAGACCAGCAACTTACTCTAAACAAATGATATATTAAAACCGAAATGTTCGGAATTTATTCTTAACAATGTTGAGTATGTATGAACAAGTTGTTTATAAACTTTAGCAAAGTTGAGAAATCTTGAATCGTTCAGCTGTATGCTGTTTTTGACCAACGTAAAAAAAGAGCAGGTTCTCAATTCGGTCGTTTTTTATGTTTGTTACCTCGTATCTCATGTCAGTTATGAACCGATTTGGAAAATTCTTTTGTCGTATTGTATAGTATACTTTCCAATTGGTCCCATGTAAATTTGAAGTAAAAATACCGATCCTAAAGGTGAGAAAACAAGAAAGGAAAATTATGTGGGCTCAAATTTTATTCAATTTTGTATGTTTGTTATTTCTTATCTCCGTCATTTATGAACCGATTTAGAAAATTTTTAGTTTTTTGTGTAGGGTATACTTTCTAATTTGTCCCAAAAAATCATCTCCAAAAATTACATGTAGGTATCTAGATCTACATATGTGGTAAACGCAATAATCGTACGGGATAAATTGATAAAAAAAAGGTGGATTGTTAGTTGTGTGAAAAAATAAGCATTTATTTTTTACTTTTTAGTTTTGCAGTTTTTGTTTTTGAAGTCGGTTTTATTGAATTTGAAGTACAAAACCAAAACTTTAAAGTAGGATAGTAACATTTTAAATTTGGTTTTGATTTTAGTGTATTTACTGTACCTTAGTAAGGAAAGCCAGAACACGCTAGTCTCTCTTGTTTGCCTAATCCGTTTTATTTGCTTATTTATGAATGAACCTTCTCTTTTATCAACTTTTATAAATAGATTGATATAGTAAAAATTTATGTACCATATACATACACCACATAAAACTATAAAAAGTAAATATCCTACTCCTACTAATATTATAAATGCGCAAATTTAAATGCAGTATAAATGCACACACACACACACACACACACACACACACATACAAACGTTCGCTTTTATAATATTAATGCTAGTTACACATTTTGGATTTGCTCGTAATTGCATAATGTATAACGTATTGGTTTTATTTGGTAATTTTTTTTGGTAATTTCAGTGTAGAAAAAGAACCAGCACTGCATGGCCGAATAACTAACCATTTCCACCTCTACCACCACCACCACCACCCTATATCAACACACAGCTGGACCTAGTCTTCCCTAGTAAAAAGGGGATATGCCCATAATCCCCACGCTGGGCATTCAAGCCATTTAAAAAATTAACAAAACCTTAAGCGCAGTAGCGCCCTCTAAGGATAGTTTTTAATTCAGTTTCTCGCTGACTAAATTACATCGTCCAAACGCCGAACAGAGCGTCCGTGAACTTGCATTGAGCGGAAGTGTTAGATTGACGCCAGTTAATAGTCAAAGGCGAGTGCCAAGGTACAGTAGATGGTACGAGTTGATAGCAAGTTATTAATTGTTACTTGCCTGACGTAGATTAAGGTGGAGGACAGTCAGTGCAGTGTTGCTGCTGAAATTAACATGAAGGACATAGACGGGGTGCAGTGGGTAGGTTAATGGGTTTGATTCTCGCTATTTCTCGATGGAACTTATAATTATTATCAGCCTGCTTTCGTAACAGGTCCAGTTTTTAATAAACTGATAATATTAAGTTGTTAGATCCGTGATATTGCGAATTAGCTGAATTTAATGCAGAATATGTCTTTTATTTTTACAGTGGGACTGTTTTCATAATGTTATTTAATAGATGTCTGAACTGTAGATGTGTTGATCTGGGTTATTGTATTATAGGAAAATCCTTATCAATGACAAATAATTTTACTTTTACTTCTTATGTTTTTTAATAAGATGTAAAATTACAAGGATTTGTTCTAGTTAATAAAGATTTTCCTACTATTAAATTGATACGTGTTTCTTGCAAAAACAAAGAGCAACTATTAAAGCTTAGGTCTTAGTTTATTATCTACATGATAAATACTATGAAATTTTAACTCACTCACCGGATGCCCTCCGGCCAGGTGGAGTGACGATCTACGAAAGACTGCTGGTGGAATCTGGATGCGTCGAGCTCAGGACAAGGCGCAATGGCGCTCATTAGGGGAGGCCTATATCCAGCAGTGTACTGCTATAATATGCTTATTATGATGAAGGTAATAATGATGATAACCGGTCGCTATCGTGCCTGGGACCTGATTACATGGAGTAAACATACCCAGTACTTTTTTATCATCATAATCATCATAAGCCTCTACTAAACATGAGAACCATGCAACCTGTTCTTCGCTCGACGCATCCAGTTTTTTTCTATGGAATTTGAAGATGGAACTAGCACATGGCCCACCTGATGTGAAGTGGTAACCATTACCTATCACAAAGCATTTCATCGTAGATCACGTTTTTTGGAACGTGCTCTACGATGCAACGCCCTGCGTTCGTCAACTTGAGGCATGAAGATGAGAAGTCTCTTGTGCCTGGTATTCCACCTGCCTGTAGTTTCTACCAGCAAAATTTCGCAGATCGTCACTCCACCTGGTTGGAGGGTGTCAACTCAAACTCTTATGCTTATAACTCCCACTCCTATAATGTACCGTAAAATATGACGCTTAGTTTTCCCTTGAAAAACTGACAAAAATTTGACAGTTTTTAAAGCGTAGCTTAGGAGCTTCAGACGCACTGCTAACTACCATCCGCATCAATTTGATATTCCATTTAATAAGACTAAGCGCTTCCAAACATCATTTATAATGCGCACTGCTAAAATATGGAATCAGCTGCCAGCGTCTGTTGTACCATTGACTTACGACCCTAACGGCTTCAAAAAGAGAGTTAATATGCATCTTCTGGGAAAGCTCGCCCCATCGTCGACCTCATCCTTGCCTATGCAAGCCTCGAGGTCAAGTACTGGCCCATATTAAATAAAAAACACGTTATCCGTTGCGGTATAATATAGGAATCGGCCATTACTACACTCAAGAATTCGAGAAATTCCGGTATACCGAGTTAAAGGTTACCTAAAGATAAATGCAAACAAAGAACCTTCATGCACTAATCGATTTTACGTTCGTTAGAAGATTAGTGGAATGCTCTATTATCATAATCCCATAAAGAGTTGGTGGTGGCCCCGGCGGGTACGATCGATTGCCGTCAAGGTCGCCCTCGTACCTTGGGTTTCCTACCATTGGTTTGGGTGCTGCAAACTATTAATGTGGTGCCTCTTGCAAAAAATATAATATTCTATTTTAATCAAACTCAAGTCTTTTCTTATTTTACTGTCGTGTATTTCTTTATTCATGTACACTTTGATTCGAATTTTTTTTATTTACACCAATTAATTAAGTTTTATTTGTCTTGTGACAATACTTTTACGTTAACAGCACCTACCCCCTTGCTTATAAGCGCTACTTAAAATTAAACGTTGCTTAAAGTTATTCCTGTCAGTGTTTGTCAATATCCAACGGTAAGAGATGGCAATAGTTTAAGCATCGTTTATATTTTGACAGATTTTTATATGTAAGGCCCCTAGAGTAATCATCATAAAGAAATTCTAGAGCCCCAAATGTGACATAAATGTACGCAGTCCGCACTAAAACTCGGCGTACGCTGTACATTACACCGACATTTACAAGCAACCAACAGTCTAAATCAGTGCAAATATGGTATTTTGATGTTTATTTGAGTATGTCAACGATTTTCGGACGTTTTTTGAGAGTTTTCACATAGTGTGTTGAATGTTCGCGTAGAGGCATGCAAACGATCAATGATACTAATGTTAACACATTACTCAACAATAATTTATCCCAATTTTATACTGATGTATATATTTACAAGTAGGTAATATATCAGTCATATGGTTTGGTGGAAACCATTATGTCATTATGCTGTGTGAACACTGGCCAGCATTATTTCTCAATAAGTACATTATTCACAGTAAGTCTTAATAGGTACATGGATTTTTTCTAACAGTGACACCACTTCAAGGTTATGGTATTCTCAACTATAAAACCACTGAAGCATGTGATGTCACGTGATTTAAAAGATAATATTTAGCTTTTAATGCGACTAAAATGAAAGTAAAAATATGGAAATTCAGAGCTGTCTGAACTTTTGACTAATACTCAGTTAATATGACATCAGAATAATTATATATTTTAAAGCTTTGTTCTAATTTTCGTATTTCTTAAAACACGCCAGGGGCCTGATTCTGACGATTCGATTCTATTTGATTCTTATCGATTTAAATCGCGAGAACTGTTAATTTTCATAGAAAATTTACAGTTTCCGCGATATATATCTAATAGAATCAAATATATCGAATCTTTGAAATCAGGCCCCTGTATACGTAGCGTAGTGTATTAGCGTACACTCTCCGGTCAGGTGGAGTGACGGCCTGCGAAAGGCTGCTGGTAGAAGCTGGATATGTCGAGCTGAGGGCAGGGCGCAATGGCGCTCAATAGGGGAGGCATATGTCTAGCAGTGGACTGTAAGCCATGATGATGAAGATGAGAATAATTATGACAAGTTTCTTCAGGTTTTCGTTGCGCTTTCTTGCTATATCACCAAAATACTCAAGGACTTTTGGAGGCAGATAGAAGATAACTTAGTAGTTATTTTGAATTCCTCAAAGAACTCATACTACTCCACAAAGATGTTTGCATATGAAGCAATAACTGAAGATGTTTGCGTAAGTACATGACATTGTTTGTTTTTGTTAGTAGTTAGCTGGAAACTTGAAGGTGTTCATTTGTTTACAATGTAATCAGTCTAATTCATTGAGATGGTTAAGTTTCTATCCAAACTCTTTGGTCTAATTCCGCTACCAGTCCACTTCTGGACATAGGCTTCCCCGATGAGGAGGGGGATATGCCCATAATGCCTACGCTGGGCATGCGGGTTGGGGATCGCAGAGCACAGCTTCTCGAACCGCCGAAGCTGCTGCCCGTTGGTGTCCAGGGGATTTAGCTGTGCCGATGTAGGCTGCGCTATGCCGCAATCAGCCGGCCGCCAGAGCCCCGTTGTTATAGAAGGGCGCACCACGTGCAGACCTTCCAGTGACCTATCTGTCAAAGTTTTCTTAAGTATACAGGATGTCTCAAAATACGTAAATTAGGTATACTATGCAAACTATTTGGGCATCACTTTTGTTCTAGAATTTGGAATTTTGACTTCATCTTTGTTCAAAATCAGCTTCTTGGTTTCGATGTCAAACTTTATGAGCATTTGCAACTAAAGTTTCAAGGCATGTTCCTTCCTTTTTCAGCGTACATTCCCAAAAAATCCAGGGAATGCAATTACACATACCCATAGTAGCTAGGTCTGGCAGGAATTTCCCACTTAAGTTTGAGCATGTGACCAACTCAAGTGTCTTTAGGCCACACGAAGGAGCCATGGCCATGACTACAAAGCCGAGACAAACGTCTTCGTGCCATCGTGGCATCAACGTGCCTACCGAATCACGGAAGCGCTCAGATCTAAATGCCACTAAATGGTCACCCATCCAAGTAGAGTGTTGCATAAATTAGACGAATTTTTGCATTGAAACCTAAGTTCAAAATGCTTTGAGTTATGTCAAAGTAAGCTAATAGCTTGTTAACGTGACAAATCTCTGAGCGTACTTGTCACTTTAAAAGGTTATCTTACTTTGACATTACTTGAGAATGGTGAAGGCTGCTTAAGTACTTCTTTGAATACTACTTAATCTACATTAAAAAACTGTTTTTAAAAAGGAGGAGGTTCTTGATACTTTATTTTTCTATTCTCAAAGGAAAACTTACAGATAAAAAGTACATGAGTAAATAAATGAATAGGTTTTGGCAGCAAATTAAAAGTTTTCGCACATAATTGAAAAAATCCATCATAAGTGATTATTTTATAACAATCTTCAACTTAGTTCAGTGGAGGGCATTAGTACGCCATATCACAGGTCATCCTAGTTTGGGTACTAATTTTGTCCATTCATGAATTTAAAATGCTTAAAATTAATAACTACTTTTATGATTGTGATTATTTGTACATTTATGTTTGTTGTCTAATAAATATTTCAATATTCAATCCACATTACTCGACCAAAAGCGCGGTCGGAAGTTAATCCCTACTAAAACCCAGCATATCTGCCGAAGAACCGATAACCGATGGAGGTAAACGAGTTCTTGAGTGGAGACCGCGGCTCGGCAAACGTAGTGTAGGACGCCCTCCGGCCAGGTGGGGTGACGATCTGCGAAAGGCTGCTGGTAGAAGCTGGATGCGTCGAGCTCAGGACAGGGCGCAATGGCGCTCATTTGGGGAGGCCTATGTCCAGCAGTGGACTGCTATAGGCTGATTATGATGATGAAAACCCAGCATACATCGGTATCCCATCTAGTCCGGACTGGAATGTCCTTCTTGAAGTTGTCCGTATGCATGTAATTAGTGTAATCAGTCAAGGCCGATGGTCAATGTCGGCTGGGACGTGGACGCGACGTGACGTCGTATGCCGCAGTCGATGTCATATTACACTAACGGGCCGCGTTTGGTGAGGCAGGGGTTACTAACATTTTTTATTTGAAAATTATTTGATGCTGGTTTTGCGATCCATTCTATTTCAACGAATGTAAAAAAGATCTTCTTAATTCGGTTGTATTTTTTTCCTAATCCTCGCTTTCCATGACAAAATATGCTAAGAATTTACTTAATATTTTAATAGGAACAACAACCATTTCTGGTATATTTTATTTATTTATTTAAGATACACCAACAGAGCACATATTCAATACATAAACCTAAACAGTATTTAGTCATATGACAGTTGTCATAAGCGCGTTTCTGATATGTGCGCCAATACAGGTGTATACAGCGTTTTGCCAGTAATTAGTGAACAGATTTAAAACGTACATAAGTAGACAATGATTTAAAACGTACATAAGTAGACGTTGGAAGCATAATAGAATTTTCTAGTGTCCCAGATAATATTTGGAATACTAATGTTTATATTACTAGAGGTAGATACTAAACAAAAGAACAAGAATTAAACTACTAAAAATTAAACAACGAAGATGGCAGTGCGTTTGCCATCTCTAATGAGAGACTTCCACAGTTTATACTTGTGAGTATGAAGCAAGTAATTAAATATATCAAGATCTCTGACTGTAACATTGAAATCATTGTAAGTTCGACAAATTCGCGTTATTGGAGAATTTAAGGCAAGATTGATTTTAACTGATGGCCGTATAGAAAGGGTGTCAACCTCACCTACTCGTGGTGCACCCTGGTGATGGCAAACGGGGTTCTGGCGGCCGGCTGATTACGGCATAGCGCAGCCTAACACTGGCACAGCTGAATTGCCAACGGGCAGCAGTGTCGGTGGTGCGATAGCCTTTGCTTTGCGATCCCCAACCGCATGTCCAGCGTTTGGATTATGGTCATATCCCGCATCTAGGGGATGCCTATGTGTAGCTTTTGACTAAATAGGCCGGTGTTGTTATTGTTTTTGTTGTTGAAGACCTCCTTGATTTCGACAATGGTAGTTATCGCTATTTTTTCAAAACGCTTCCGCAAAGTAGAAACCTAAACACGACACCATAATTATGAGTAAGTATTCCAAATTTGACGTGCAAAAATACAAATGTAAATGGATTCCCTTTCCCGCACTGGGACGAACTAATAATTGACGTGCAAATAATAAGAATATTTCACTTAGCACTTTATCATGATTCGTTTACATATTAATTTGGTCGCTTCTTGCTTAGACCACTTCTTGGTATAATCACAAAAATATTGACTTAAAATTTTATCGTTTTCATGATTCAAATTTATAAAGCGGTATGTAATTGAGTCTGCAAGCGGGAAATAACCGTGTCGTGGGTAGCTTTAAAGGTGATATATAATTTATAATGTAATGTATTTAACTCTACTACTGAAAAAAAAGAGCTTTCATAATTTCTTATATATAAACAGATTAATAAAATAAATCTTATAATTCTATTGTTTGATAGGAAAATCGATAATATTACTAATAAGCATAAAAATAAAGGCTAACGGCTTCAAAAAGAGAGTTAATAGGCATCTTCTGGGAAAGCTCGCCCCATCGTCGACCTCATTCTTGCCCACGCAAGCCTCTAGGTTAAGAGCTGGCCCATATTAAATAAAATAAAAATAAAAGCAGTCTTCTTCTTCTTCGTATGAGCTAATGACCAACTCTTGTGTCGGAGTTTTTATGCCGCCCGAAGGCCTCCAACATGGCTTAACTTTCAAGACCAACATCTTAACGTGCCTTCCGAAGCACGGAAACGCTAAAATCTAAATTTTACTAAACGGTCACCCATCCAAGTAGTGACCGGACGGAGTGTTGCTTAACAAGGTGATCTGTAAAAAACACCGAAGTTAACCACGCCACGAGCGCTTCAGTAAAGGTATAAAAAAAGGACCGCAATAGTGTAAAAGTGCACTGTAAAGTTGTTACGATTAAACTTATTTAAGTAATTCAATTTACCGCAACGTTTGTAGCAAGCCTAATTCGTCAAGACAACATCGATCAGTCTTTATAAATAGTGGACGGTGAATTCATTACGTCGCTAGCAGAGAGATGTGTTGATGTTAAATCAGTGTTCGTTATGCCATTGAGATAGCCTACGAATTGCAAACTGTTCTATGTGGCTTAGACATTTGCAGGAGATAATTGAGTGATACTACGCTTGACATGCTATTAATGCTTTTTGTTTTTAACCAACTTCAAAAAAGGAGGAGGTTTTCAATTCGTAATCTTTTTAACATATCGTTTAGTGCCGTGTTTATCTAAAACAGCAAGGATACAATAAGAAGGTAATTTTTGATTTTATGCATTTAATCACATACAATTTATAGTCTTTTATTATATAGTTGCGAAAGTTTGTGTGTGAATTTTGTTGTTCCAACTCAACTCGGAAAGACTGAACGGTTTTGGATGGAGCTTAGAATATTATAGTTTGTGGCCAGGATAAATACATTGACTTTTTATTTTAGTACCGCGCGAGCAGATCCACAGAAACTTAATTATGAACAATTTCATATAATCATATTATATCATACAAGTAGAACAAATAACAGCATCAAAACCCCAACTTATTTAACTGCACGCAAAAAAAAATATCAAAACCGGTTCCGCAAAACAAGTTTTCCGTAACCAACACATAAATATTTCCCGTACCCCCATACATAAAAAATGAATCAAAATATTCCTCGCAAGCCAAAAGTTTTGTACCTCTGCCAAGGCGGGCGGTGGGTGTACCACCATTGGTCTAAGCACGCAACTCGACTTCTGCAGCAAGTTTTCAGTTAAAACCATAGCGGGGGCCGCCCCGACCGCGCCGCAACACCCTACCACCGTACACCACATACCACATACACCACTAAAGTACCACAACAATAGTGATAAGTGCCGTGTGTCGTGTTAGTTTTACATGTTCAATGTTGGTGAGTTGTAATTTCAAAGTTTTTAAAAACAAATAAAGTGCAGCCAAAAGTTATTGAACTCTGTTTTGGATAGTTCATTAATACTTTTTCTCAAAAAGGAATGTTATTGGAGAATCGATATACGTGATAATAAACCACGTCTGGTTTATTTATAAGCGAGGTCGATATCGAGTGGCTTAGCTGCTGTTTTATAATTATAAAATGCACGAAATATGTATTTGAAATAACGTGAGAATATTATAATTGAAATCATCAGTGTAACTTTTGTTAAAATGACGGTTAAAATCACGAAACAAAGACCCAGTCGTTTCAGTTCCAGTAAAGAGCAGTTCTTTCTGTTCTGTGGTGAAAATTATACAGACAACATATACACCTGGGACCTACGATGCAATACTTTGTTATAGGTAATGGTTACCTCTTAATATTAGGTGGGTCATGTGCTAATTCTATCAATAGGTATCATAAAAAAACAACGGGCATAATCTAGCTTAAGCTCTAAGCTTATGGATATATCAGTCAAATAAGAGCAAGGCATCCAAAGCACGTTGGTGGGAAAAAAATAAAAGTCATTTGAAGCCAAAGACGGCTATGTGGATCATTGTTATTATTCCACTCAATTTAATTGTAAGCTCATAAAAAAATGATTATTATTTATGACCATGAAGCTATAATTTATAGTATCTACGTGATCTAAGTAATAAGTATAATTAAGTAATAGGATCTTTTCAATATTATATTAAGCAAACCTATCAACTCTACAAAATTAAAAGCATCCTGCCTATAAAAATAGGTAGGTATTCAAATAAATATTTGAATTCGATTATATAATTATTACTTCGTACAACGCGACCAAAAATAGATTTATAAAAAAAAACTAAGCGAGTGTAACCAGGTTTATAAATAAATCAAAGTAAGTTTATAGTAGCTAGATGATATTATTACAAAACTTCAGAATGTTAGCGAAAGTTCCAAAGCCGACCAAACGGTTTATCGAAAAAAAACTTCTTGTTCGGCTTTAATTGTACGACCAATATTTCTGTCTAATGTCTACAAAACTTTAAGGAATAACTTTAAAAGTATTTCATAGCTTAAGCTCAAGTTATTTTAGACTTGACTTATTACGTAGGTATTTCACGAAATAAGTTTATTTATAAAAAAAGACGTGTGGCACTCGGGGACTGCCGCGGTAAAGCTATTGCATAGCATTTTGTATCAACTTATGCAATTATAATTATTTATTTATTTTATTTATGCAGTATTTCTTTTTCTTTGATATTAATTCAAGTTACACTTTTTGAGCGTGGTGATTGTCTCGATTCGTGCGAGCTTCGTAGAGTCGTACAATACGTCTAGTTGCACGCACACAAACACCGTGTCGAAGACTGCCGAAAAGAAACGACGTTAGACAATGCACGGCCTTCAAGCCACACCTCCGTGCCCGTCGGAGTGGGGAGAGTGAGGTTTTATTTCGTTACGGAATTTCTGGATTCGGTCCCCGCGCTCAAGGCCCTCGATAGAAGCTATGCAATAGCTTAATAATAAGTTCTTACATAGCTGATGTTACCATTTATGAAGAACCACCAATTTTTACTACGAAATTCGACAAAGTAGACATGTATTTATTTCCCTTGAGCTACTCTAGCCCATAAATTTAGTATATTACCAGAAAAAAGTTTCTAAGCAAACTCTTTGTTCTACTTTTTGCCCACAGAAACATGAAGCATCAAAAGTTTTAAGCCAATCGCAACCACAGAAGACAGTTAGTTATTATTTAAAAGTACACATACATGCTCTTTTCAAGGACCATCTTTTTGTTTTTGAATGTCACGGTCATTAATATGTACGTACATAGAAGGTTTTGTTCTGAAGAAACGTTTATTTTGAAAGAAAATATAATGGCTCTTTCGGATTTTAGAAATAATGTACCTGACTTTCCTAGAAAATGCTATTCGGAACACATTTTACAAAGTCAATTACCAATGAGGTGTACGGGGTTCCAACCCCCATCTTAACAGCTCGAAAATACTATTAGAATTTCTCAATACGCTGACGATTTCGTTTTTTATTTGAGAGACATAAACTTATCATTATGCGAAAATGTAATACAAAACTCGCTTGAACTTATGATAGAAAATTTAAGGGAAATGGGTCTCGAATTATCAGATACTAAATCTATGGTATGCATGTTTAGTAGAGGAAGAAGAAGGCATAGGATTAATTTAAAAATAAATAACCGTAAACTAAACCAAGTTGAAAATATACGATATCTAGGTATGTGGCTTGACAGGTCATTGCTTTTTAACAAACATATAAAAGAAACTACAGGAAAAACATCAAAATTTTTAAACATGTTAAAAGTACTAGCCGGACCTGGTTGGGGAATGCACCCAAAATACCTTCGGACGCTGTACATCTCCCTGATAAGAAGCAGATTAGACTACGGCTGCTTTTTATACGACACTAGCGCAAAAATACACCTTTATAAGTTAGAAAAAGTACAAAATCAGGCATTAAGAATAATAGGCGGATTTATCAAAAGTACCCCCATACATGTTATGGAAAGTGAAACCTATTTGCCGCCGCTTCATATTAGAAGATTATATTTAGCTTATAAATTCTGTATTAAAAGCATGTCTTGGGAAAACAGCTTAACTATACAGTTACTTGATAATCTATATACTCTTAGACAATCTAGATATTGGCAATCAAAAAAAAACCCGTTACTTTTGGCAGTTTACGATACATGCAAAAATTATAATATACATTCCTCTCATCCTCTTGAAATGTATTCACTTGATATTTGGGTTACATACATTCAGATTGACGGGGTCATAAATTGTAATTTAGAAAGTGTAAAAAGATCTAAAAGAAGTCATGAAATTACGTCCCTAAAATTTGATATTATCAAAGAGTTAAACGAGAAATACCACGGTAGACATATATTTTATACGGATGGATCTAAAAGTAATTTAGGACAAGGAGCAGCTTACTACGATGATACTTACAAAAAAAAATGTATTTATAAGATTAACCCTGAGGTTTCTATCATGACGCTGGAACTCATTGCGATTTCAGAAGCCTTAAATTCTATAGATTATCAAAATAAACAGGAGGTAGCTATTTTTACAGACAGCAAGGGTGCATTGCAGCATTTAGCTCGATGCGCCTCTGGACACAGAGGCGTCTCGATAGCTTATGCTATTTTGAATATCATTCATAAGTTTGCACTCAATGGCATAGATCTAAAATTGCAGTGGGTTCCGTCGCATATAGGTTTAAAAGGTAACGAGGAGGCTGACAAATTAGCTAAATTAGGAATAACACAAGGGAATAATTTTAACTTAGAACCAAATTACACGGAAAAATTGTTTAATGTTAAAATAATGTGCCATAATTCATATAAAGAATATTTTGATAAGCGAAGTAGGGAAAAGGGAATTTGGTATAAAACAATACAATGTCAGCCTCCTCGCATACCATGGTTTATTACTGGTAAATTAAGCAGATCGTATATTACTTTAGTCCATAGAATGCGTTCTGGTCACTACCCTTCAAGAAAATTTGGATTCCTTATGAAAAAAACTGATTCACCAAATTGCGAGGTTTGCGGAACATTAGATGACGTTTATCATATCCTAATGGATTGTAACAAATACAAAGCTGAAAGAGATTCATTGATATTTAAACTTAAATTAAATAGGTATGACGTGGGCATGTATTTACATATATTGGCGGAACCTACTTCAGAGAGGGCTGTCGCGTTACTCAACATATTTAGACATCAATAATGGACTTTGATGTTTGAATGTGTTGAGCGACGAGATACCTTTCTAATAGTTTTGTGTTAATATATAATATAAATAGTTTCGTGAAATGTTTATAAATTGTTTAGGGTATAATGGGACCGACATACCATTGTTGGTAAAGGTTCCTTAAATAAATAAAGAGAAAAAAAAAAAAAAAAAAAAAAAAACCCCCATCTTCGGAACCCAAGCCAACCTCACCTGCACGTGGCGCACCCTGCTAAACAACGAACGAGGCTCTGGCAGCGGCTGATTGCGGCATAGCGCAGCCTACATCGGCACAGCTAAATCCCCTGGCCACTGACGGGCAGCAGCGTCGGTGGTGCGAGAAGCTGTGCCCTGCGATCCCCAACCCGTATGCCCAGCGTGGGGATTACGGGCATATCCCCCTTTATTAGGGGAGGTCTATGTCCAGCAGTGGACTGATATAGGCTGGTGTGTGTGTGTTACCAAATCATCATAAGATTAAAAAGAAGTAGATTAACTGCAGCTCAGAAAGCAAAGCTCAGTATTTTTGAAAAGTGTTCCAAGCATTTTTGTGGAAAAACGTTACGGAAAATATGTTGGAAAATTTTAATAAACATCATAATTATATATTCACCCATCGATTTTATAAGTTATGACAAAGTAATTCAGGAGCAACATTTTAGTGAATACTTTTGAGAGAATATATATTATTATAGCATAATATTATAATATTATTTCGAATCCTGTAGCAAAAAGCTAAAAACCATCATTTCTAGCTGATTAATTGTATCTCTTTGTAATTGTTTTCAGCATTCAAAAATCAAGCAAATTAAATTGAGTACGTCCTATTTGTATAGTTTTCATACGTAATATAAAGCCATTGACTACTAAAAATTTTATTCATTTTGTTTATATTAAATTACTGTTTTGGTCCTTGTCTTAGCCAAATATATTTTAATCTAAGCCCGCAGTGAGACAGCACCCGTTTTGGACCGCGTGTGCCAAGTGATAATCCTTCAAGGACAATCGTTATGATCCGTGGCGAACCATGAATATTTATTAGATTTTTGTGAGTATAAATTTTATATTTCCAAGAGTTTACTGGTATTACCTATTAGCTAAACTGCCCGCAACTTCCTTTGCGTGTATACGTATATAACACATTCTAATCAATGGTCATGGTTATTGATTATTTGACCTATTGAATTTGTTATTACTGACTATTTTTATTGAATTTTGACAATGTAGAGATGTACACTGGTAAACTCAACTAAATTTTTATAATAAGAGTAACTGGCGCAAGCCGTTCTAGTTATTAAGTTATGGTATGGTTTAATCAAACCATAACCAGAATCTCTCAAACGTCAAAGCCCTTATGATGAAATAGCTTCTGCGTCATATCTTAACAAAATGGCGTGAATTTTTTATGCACTTTTTACGTATTTACCTCGACTTTAATAGTAGATTAGTAGCTAAGGGCTGTAAGGCATCAATTGCAGCCCGAGATATTTAGGCGCACGAGCGCAGCGAGGGCGCCAATAGTTCGAGGGTGCAATTGGTGCTTCCACCCGAGCTAACTATTCTGCTTTACAACTCGATTGTGAGGTGAGTTAAGTAGAAAAAAATCGGCATTACAAGAATAAAACATTTTTTTCACTTCTCTTGCTCAAAAAGTGTATCATAATAGTGTAGCTTAGCGGGCCTAAAACTCGAGTTTAATACCTAGGGCTAAAAAGTATTTTTTCTTTTTAATTTTTGTCTAAAATCATCAGCCCGTACAAAGCATTCGTTCTCTTATATAAAAACTCGACTTCTTGGTGCTCCGTCAATCTTTTTTTTTGAAAATAGAACCGTCTTGGTGATGTTTTATGAAGGTTGATTCTTCCCTTCACGGTAGAATGCGAACTGTTTCGTTGAGGGTTATTGAAGGTATAGAGATTTAAAAAAAAAGATGGTATTGGCGCTAAATCTCTAGAATTTTCTTCATTCCAAATCACAAACTTTTACGTTTAACTTCCTGACTTTAACTTTCAAATTGTGAACGTGAAAAATGTCATCAAGTGATAGTGAAGATGCTAATATGCAAATGGAAGAAAAGGGCAAAGAAATAATTATGAATCTGTTGCCGACAAAATCACGTGAAATATATTTAAAGAGTTACGAAAATTTTATGAAATGGAGAGATGAGAAACGTGTGGATTCTTTTACAGAAGGGGTTTTTCTCACTTATTTTGATGAATTATCGAAAAAATTCAAATCGTCGACTCTTTGGAGCACATATTCAATGTTAAGAATGACCTTAAAAACGAGACACGACGTCGATATTAAAAAATATGTAAATTTAACGGCTTTACTGAAGAAATTGTCCACTGGATACAAGGCAAAAAAATCTAAAGTCTTGACGACACAAGAAATCGAAACATTTTTAAATAACGCTCCAAATAAACAATACTTGGCAACAAAGGTAACCTACTTATGTACTCTACTCAAACTAAATAAATAGATATCTACCTACATACCTAAATTATGTACCTAGGTTATTACGATTATTAACACACTTATTTTTTTGTTCAACAGATTGCTTTAATTTATGGAATCAGCGGTGCATGCAGAGGAATAGAGCTTGCCAATATAACGCTAGAAGACGTAGAAACGGATACAAACCTACAAGCTGTGAGTCTGCCGAACACGAAAACAAACAAAGAGCGTAAATTTGTCATCAGTGGAGAATACCTTAATATAGTTAAAGCCTATCAGGAGTTACGTCCCACTAATGTTTCAACGAGAAGATTTTTTCTAAATTATCAAAATGGTAAATGCACAAGGCAAGTCATAGGCAAAAATAAATTTGGTAACATGCCTAAAGATATTGCCACTTATCTAAATTTACCAAATCCGGAACTCTACACGGGCCATTGTTTCCGCAGAACATCCGCGACTCTGTTGGCGGACTCTGGTGCGAATATAACGACATTAAAACGCCACGGTGGATGGAGGTCCGATCAAGTGGCTGAAGGTTATATAGAGGACTCTATACAAAACAAGTATCACGTCACGCAGCGGATTATGGAAGGAATCAATATTCTACCAAACATTACAGAACCCCAAGCATCTACATCGCGGGATTGGATGAATATGTGAACTCAGCTGAAGCCGCGCAGGAAACTCAAGCATGATTCGAGTCTCTCCAACTTTTACTCCACAACAATCAACTCAAAATATTATCACATCCCAATCACAGAGAACCGAAATAAAATTGCCCGGGAAAAACATATCACTAAACATTCAAAATTGCTCTAACTGCACATTTAATTTTTAATAAAATTTCTGAAAATTGACTAATTTGGAATTGTTTTATTTTCTCGCAATCGAAGTGAAAAGTAGAGTGTTTTACTCGGGCCAAAACCACCCATTATAACTCGGTCTTGTCATCCTCCCTCGCTAAGCTCGGGAGTATAACAACCTCGTATATAATGGGATGGTTTAGTCCCTTGTAAAACAATCTACTATTTTTTCAAGAACGAAATTGAGCTTCACCGTTCGATATTATACTGAATAGCAAAGCGACCTCTTTGGTCATAGGGCTGAATGCATGATGTCTATTGCCAGTATGATGGTTAGATGTATGCGAACCTTTTGAAAGAAAGAAGTGTTTTTTTTTTAATTACTTACCGCCCTAGGGCTTTTCTAGCTTCATTATTACTCTAGAGCGCTAATTAGGCACCTACAAGTCCCATTTGGAGGTAATAAGAACCTACTTACCGAACATGAGATATGTAAATTATTTTATTATTTAATAGATGTTTGTTCAAGAAACCAATATTAAAATAACGTAAAACCAATGTAAAATCCGGTCTAGATTCTAAAATATAGAATTTAGACCGTTGGATATATCGATGTTGCGTCTGCCTTTTCTGATGTAAGAAATTTAGCCTTGATAAAATAGTTCATGCAAGTTATTAATCGTTTTCAATTTGATTTAATTTCCCGACTTCGTAAAGGATTACCTTTACGTCGGTAAGTCGGGAAATTATACAAGTTGTTACCATACTGAAAGTAGTTACCACACCTCGAAAATAATCCTTATTTCATTATTAATAAAGACTGCTGCAAACGGTTATAATGCCCCATTAATTTTGATGTTTGATTATGAAATTTTGTTACTTTTGCAGTTGTAAACGTTCACACCTGTACTTTGATATACACATGTTTTTTGTTCCGAATATTTTTATTTAATTATGTTTGATATATATTATGTTTTGATATATATATTTTTATTTAATTATATAATATATATATACAAAATAATATGATATTTGAAGACGGAGCAAGCACATGACGTACCTTGAGCACGTTCCAAAAAAACGTGATCTACGATGCAACACCCTGCGTCCATCGAGTTGAGGTATGAAGATGATAAGCCTCTTGTGCTTGTTGTTTCACCGGCACCTAATCTGAAACATAGCAATGCTGCTTCACGGCAGAAATAGGCATGGTGGCACTACTTCCCCGGTCGAGCCCTCCACAAAGAACTTTGGCAAAATATTTACAATAAATAATGATAATTGACTATTCATTAATTTTGTCAAAGAACAAAATGAATAAAACTGAGGCTGAGTGTGTTATTTTAGGATTGATAACGTGATCATGAATAATATATGAAAAATCCAATTTCCATTCCACGTCTGTTCAAGAATTTAGTCGAATTTAGGTGACGGGGCACCCAAAAGGCTAAAGGCTACTGTTGCAAGCCATTGGATCTTACAAAGGTTAATAAAAACCACTCAAAAAACATTCTGAGCAAATATTACAATAGTATTAGAAGTCAGCTTATGTTCTTTTTTAATTTATATATCGAATAAAATAAGTACCAAAAACTATGTTTTAAATAAAACTTGAGAGGTGTCAAGGGACACCCGGATGGAACGAAGTAGCTTTCTATGAGAGAGAGACAGACAGAGAAACATGCGCACGCCGCACGGCTTTATTGAAATACAGATCATATTACATAAATTCAAATTAAAAACATGCAAAAAGACGATATCACCACAGCGATTTGAACTGGGTGTCGTCGCTGCGAGGCAGCCCAAGCCTATACGGCGTGGCTAACGCGCACTTAGCATAGATGATTGAAATAAACGCACCAGTTTTTATACCATGTCATCATCAGCTCAACCATTTGACAATTATTACAAAGTGTCGTTACAACTTTCGGTCTTAATTTTTTCCGTCTAGCCCCCTTTCGCAACGCGCAATAAGGAACTTCGTTCCAAAAATGGCCCAATATGAGGGCAAATTAAGCGATGGCATTTCCTAATTCATAAGTTAAATCTAAATTAATACAAAAAGTATTGGCGTACTTTTTTTTCTTACCCAAGCCCCACCACTCCATATACAATATATAAATAAATAATAACCTTATTGAGATATAATTGTTAACATTTATTTATCAATATCGATCAATCCAATGATAATTTAATCTAAAATGTACATAGAAGGTACTAGCGGCGGTCCTCCCGCAAAAGCCATGTCTTATAAACGACCATAAAACTAAAGTTAAAAGGGATCCGAAATCCGAAACACAGACTTAAATGGGCTATTATTGTGCTATATTGCATTAAAATGTACCTACGTATCTATTTTTGTGTAACCTTTGCTTTTTATATCTGTCTTCATAATATGTCTGCTGTAATAAACTAATAATTGAAGCGTTTCGACTCGATTACACCAAATACGTTAACGACCGAAGTACGCTCGGGCATAGGTACCTACTGTATAATGTAACCTTACCCTTTATTTTGTGTTAAATTGATCGGACTATGGGTATAACATGCATGACATGTCCAAAGCCATGTCTTATAAACGACCATAAAACTAAAGTTAAAAGGGATCCGAAATCCGAAACACAGACTTAAATGGGCTATTATTGTGCTATATTGCATTAAAATGTACCTACGTATCTATTTTTGTGTAACCTTGGCTTTTTATATCTGTCTTCATAATATGTCTGCTGTAATAAACTAATAATTGAAGCGTTTCGACTGGATTACACCAAATACGTTAACGACCGAAGTATGCTCGGGCATATCTACCTACTGTATAATGTAACCTTACCCTTTATTTTGTGTTAATTTGATCGGACTCTGGGCATAACATGCTCGACATGTCCTTTGCAGTGGTCTAGTAGCCGTTTTGACTTACAATTTTCGCTCTATACATACTTGAACGCTTGGCGTCGGACTGTCTGTGAGCCTTGATTGACAATATTGAGTTTTCTTTGGAGATTTCAAACGATCATTACGTAAATAAACAAGATGTCCCAACACTCATTTGTTATCTGAAGAAATGTTTTTCTTTACAAAATACTAGTTTATCCTTTCTTGTTATTTGGGATTAATCAAACAATTCCTAGATCGAGACAATATTATTGTCCTTTTTTCGAAATAACTAAACATTAGGTAATACAGTTAGGTATGGACACACTGTAACACAAACATGGCCGTAAAAACAAACCCAGAAATTGATTCTGAGAAACATTATGTAAATGTCATAAATAAATAATACTGGATACTTTATAATCACATAGAACAGATACACAGTAAACAGAGCTTGGTTTATGGGAACTTTAAACAACTATTTACATAGAAGTATACTTTTTTCTAAAGTCAACCTTGGCTATTCTATTAAGGAAAAAAGATAATGCACTTAAATTAATGCTTCTATAGATGACCACTGTAGCGCATCGGGTTGCCTGAGTTACAGAAGGTTGCAGGTTCAACTCCCGTTGTGAAACAAACGTTTGTGGATTTACAAATATTTGTTTCTTGTCTGGGTATTTACTATGTATAAGCAAAAAAAATCCATAACATAACATAAAAAACATCATCATTAATATAAAGTGTAATTTGAAAAATAATCCTGTTTATTGGCATAAAAAGAAAATTGTATATTCTCATGTCAATCAAGTGAAAAGTTAGCAACTCTTGCGGCCTGCCGAAAATATATTGGAAATTTAATAAACCTTGTCTCTTAGGATAAGGTGGCTGTATACAAAACATCTATTAAGAATTATTTTAGTAAAACCTCCGAGAAGTGGCGAGGTGTCTCAGAGTTAAGAGGAATTCCTATTAAGAATTTATGAGGAAGACGCAAGTGATATGGTTGAGAAAGATAAAGAACGTATATTTAAATAAGCGCAATACATTTTGCGTATTACAGATGTGTATGAGAGTGTGGGTTGAGAAGAATTCCTATTATGTATTTATGGAGAAGGCGCAAGCGTTTCACATTTTTGACGGTCTCTGTTTCAAAGCGATATGATTGATGATATTAAGATATGCGGCAAGTTAAGAAATAAAATTTAAAATAAGGACTATGGTGACATAATTTTGTAGCAAGCACAAAGTACGGAGATTTTAATATTATTAGATTATATAGGTAGATAACACTTTGTTGTAGGTAACACAAATGGTGGCCTTATCGTCGAAAGCCATTTCTTCCAGGCAATAACCATAGTACGGACAGGAACAGCAAACCTTTAGAGGATTGCGGTAATACAAGGTTACCTTAACATATTACAGTTAAATACAATATTAAGAAGCCTAAACAAATTTTTTTACAAAAAATTAATAGAGATACCATTAAATAAATATGTTCCTGGACTAGCTGTTTTCTCATTATGTTTCTCTTATTTGTTTTTTTTTGTGTCAATTAATAAAGATAAATTACATAGGTACGTAATTTTAAACCCTAGTTAGACAAACGTAGCAAGGGTCATACATGATTGACCAGAGGTTGTTATCAGTTGTTACTTTGTTTATAGGTAAACATTAGAATCATCATCACCAGCCTATATCAGTCCACTGCTGGACATAATGTTCTGCAGATATTTGTCTCGGGTCTGAGTGTTTTCTATGTATGATATGTATATATTTACAATAAAAATGTATATATGTAGTATATCAATCATGTGGTTCCCATAATACAAGCTCTGCTTAGTTTGGGGCTACGTGATGCTGTGTGATAACGTCCAGGATTTTTTTTTTTGCTGCCTCCTCTAATGAACGCTATGTGAATGCTGCTGTCCAATGTTTATTTATCAGCATACTAGCTTCCTCCCGCGGCTTCGCTTGACTGGCACCCTGATAAAAAGTAGCTTATATCTTATTTCCGGTCTAGAATTAGACTAAAAGTTCAGCTCAATCCATTTAGTAGTTTTTAGTTATCGATTCTCACAAGCTGTAATACATATTTGTGGGAATCAAAATCTCTGTGTTCCCTTTGGAATCTTCAACATACACAGGAGGAAACTTCAACTAGCTAATGAACAATACAATCCAAAGTATTACTTTGACTTTAGAAACAGTGTATATCAATGTTCGACTGTGATTGATCAAGGACCCACAAATTCACAGCTTCCTTTCCCGAACATTTGTCAATACGGCCATGCGTGGAAGAAACAATTTAGTGGACTCTACCCATTGAATATGTCCGGGAAGAACAAACGCGTCACGTAAGTGGTTCCAAGGGGAATTGCTGATTTATGAACAGGTCTAGAAGAAAGGTCAAAATCAGTTTGTCTTTTCAAGTCCAAGTATCAAGTTGCAGGGACAAGGGTGAAATTTCAAGATATAAGATACAAGATACAAGATATTTATTTGCATATAAGTGTAAGTAACAGTAGATCTTAAGACTAGTTGTAAGTACATGAATTATTCACCGTTTTCCGGTATTGCAAATTTGGTGGGTTAGAGGGCGCTTTACATTTGGTAAAATTAAAAAAAAATGTACAAAGGTTACCTATAAAATTAACTAAGTACAAACCTAAATCATACTTTGATTATATTTATATTATATTTGTATTAAGAAGAAAAAAAAATGTCAAAAATTAATAATATAAAAAAAAACGACGAAATTTTGAATTTTTAGTTACTAAACATTGAAATTGATGCGTTCATTTTGCTGATTTACACTGCAGCCCATACCCAAACAATTATTGTTAATTTTAGTTAAGCTCTGCACAAAATAATTACGCGAAATTTAAATTTAACATTATTTTATGCATTTTAACTAGCTCTATAGAGGAGTAAATTTGAGATGTAAAGGTTCATTTGGGGGTAACGCGATTTCCCACAGGACTGCATATCAGATATCTATGGGTATCGTACGATGATAGCTTATTCTTAATTATGCCGGCTTATTTTGCTGAAAAATGATTACACTTTTACCCGCGGTTTCGCTCGCGTAAAAAGTTATTTTTCTATACGAGAACAGTATTTTTTTCTGGGCGACCTTTTGTCTGACATTTATGAAAAATTTTGATGGAAAATGGTGACCGATAAAAATCCGACAACTTTAGACCCGAGAAAGATTGTAACTATGCCGTTTCATACCTAGTTTTAAAGATTAGATGAAGAAAACTTAGTATAAGGTTATACTAAGTTAGATACTAGAGATAATAGAGGTCGTTTGAAGTGCTCGTGGCGTGGTTAACTTCGGTGTTCATAGCACCTTGGTTATGCAACACTCTGCCCGGTTATTACTTGGATGGGTGACCGTTTAGTGACATAAAAAAATTTGAGCGCTTCCCTGCTTCGGAAGGTACGTTAAGATGTTGGTTCTGGCTTCTCAGTCGTTAAGCCAAGTCGGAGGTCTTCAGGCGGCCTAAAAACTCCGACACCAGAATTGGTCACTAGCTCATACGAAGAAGAAGAAGAAGAGGTCTATTGAACCAACTATGTTAAACATCTAAAGTACGAAAACATAAAGCGAATAAGACATATTCATTTTATTTTAAATCTATAAATATAAAAAATATAAAATAGCCTTTATTGCTGTTACATAAAATTACAATGGATAAGTGCTTTCTTATTAACTAAATTACTATTACATATTACATTACATCGGCAACTGAATTTTTGTCTGTAACAGCTTGTCTGTCGACAAAGGCCTCCTCTAAAGATTTCCACCTATTTCTGTCTCTTGCTAGGCGGGTCCATATTGGACCAGCTATTTTTTTGAAGTCATCTTCCCATCTTTTAATTTGTCTACCTCTATTTCTCTTGCTGTCCCTTGGATACCAATCTGTGACTAACTTTGTCCATTTCTCTCTAGTTTTTCTTAGCATATGCCCCGTCCATCGCCATTTCAGTTGTCTGTAAACTGTGAGTGCATTTTTAAATTTTGTTTTTGCTTTAATTTCTTGAAGTTTCACTCTATCCCTTCTTTTTATACCTAGTATACTTCTTTCTATTCCATTTTGGCATACTTTCAATTTGTTTTCTAGTTGTTCGGTTAGCGCCCATGTCTGGCAGCCGTATAATAGACATGGCATAATGCATATTTCGTATACTTTCTTTTTTGCTTTCATTGGCATATCTTTATCCTTCATTATTTCGCCAAGGGACCAAAATCGTTTCCAAGTATTGTTTATTCTTCTCTCTATTTCTTTATTCATGCAATCCTCTGTAGATATAAGCTGGCCTAAATATATATATTCATTTACCTGTTCAATTTGTTTATTTACTTTTATGGTCTCTGTTTTTTGGTAGTTTGTCATAATTTTGGTTTTAGTTAAATTCATTGTCAGACCGGCTTCAGCACTTTCATCCGATAATTGCTGTAACATTAGTCCAAGAGTTCCTGCGTCTTCTGCAAATAAGATTAAATCATCTGCGAAGCGTAGATGACTAAGATTTTCACCGGTTATATTAAAGCCATTTTCGGTCCAGTTTAAGTTTCGGAAGATCATCTCCAGCACAGCTGAAAATAATTTAGGTGATATAGGGTCTCCTTGGCGTACACCTCTCTTTATAGGAAATTTATTACCGGAAGTTTCGAGTTTAATTTGTGCCGTGCTCGCTGTATATATTTTTTTAATTATTCTTATGTACTTTGTTTGCACCCCTTGTCTTTCTAGAGCGTCCCATAAGTACTCATGTTCTATTGTATCGAATACTTTGTTGAAGTCAACGAACCTTATGTAATATATTTTATTGTATTCCCGATATTTTTGTAGAATTTGCTTTAAGGTATGAATGTGATCTATATAGTTGAGAATTTACTCCTGAAACCAGCTTGTTCCTTAGGTTGATTTTCTTCTAATGTATTGGTAATTCTATTTAGTATAATTTTTGAAAATATTTTGTAAATGTTAGACATTAAACTGATTGGTCTGTAATTTCCTATATCGCCTTTGTCTCCTTTTTTATGCAACAGTATTATTGTGGTGTGTATTTTAAATCTAACCAAATATAAATCTATTGCAATAATCTCGCAAAAATCAACTTAAGAGATTTTGCCGACAATTTTTAGCCTTGCTTCTTACCGTTTATGAAAAATGTGCAATAAAATAAACTCAAATTTGCTGGCGGGTCAACTAGTTACCTGCTCAAATTCAGCTTTTACCCTCAGGAAGCAAACTGAGACTGCCACAGATAAAAACATCGTATTGGGAGGGAACCCCAATGTGGGACGCGGTGTCGCGTGTCAGATCGCTCACATCGATATTACGCAAAATGTATTGCGATTCAGACACTTTCTGAAACCAAATATCAACCTACTTGATATAAAAAAAAAACTATGTATAAAATGCGTTCAGACCGAAACTACGATCATAAAGACTAGCGAAATAGAATTCGTATTGAAGATTTAAAATTTTGTTGCGTAGATTCTAAATAATGCTTTGTTTATTTCATTATTCATCATTTTTCTTTACGTTGAAATGTTCAGTATCATCCTACGGAAGGTCTTATTTCCAAATTGCCTAAAAAGTAAAATGCCTAAAACGTGAAATGACTACATTATCCAAAACCTTAACAGAAAAACCGGTCAAATGCGAGTAGGACTCGTTCACGAAGAGTTCCGTTGTATAGGAGCCCCACTTAAATATTTATTTTATTGTGTTTTCAAGTATTTGTTGTTATAGCGGCAACAGAAATACATCATCTGTGATTTCAAATGTATAGCTATCACGTTTCATGAGATAAACCCTGGTGACAGACAGACGGACGGACAGTGGAGTCTTAGTAATAGGGTCTCGTTTTTACCCTTCAGGTACGGAACCCATAAAATTAATTTGACTCCATTGTACCTAAAATTTAATATGCCTTAAAAAACCAGTAAATTGACCTGACGTGACTGATAAAAATGCATGCATAAGTCATAAAGAGAATTGTTCTTAGTTCCATGCCCAAGGTAAGCGTGCACTTAGAAACCACCACACCACACCAGCCTATATCAGTCCACTGCTGGACATAGGCCTCCCCTAATAAAGGGGGATATGCCCATAATCCACGCTGGGCATGTGGGTTGGGGATCGCAGGGCACAGCTTCTCTCAACACCGATGCTGCCTCCCGTCGGTGGCCAGGGGATTTAGCTGTGCAATTGTAGGCTGTGCTATGCCGCTATCAGCCGGTTGCCAGAGCCCCGTTCGTTGTTTAGCAGCGTGCGCTACGTGCGGGTGAGGTTGGCTTGAGTTCCGAAGATAGGGGTGGAACTCCGTACGCCACACGCGCTAAGAAAGGGTCCCGAAAATTTGATTGAAGGGTTGAATACACCGGGATGGAATCTAGACATAATCTCAGGGCGCCTTCTAGTCTATATAGCATCTGGAAACTATAGTCTGGTTTGCCCGTCAATTTTTTTCAGATTAGGTTTAGGTTATATCATCAAATAAATTTGGATTACTTGAAAATGTTAAAATTTTTATAATCCTAACATAATTAATCTTAGACTTTTCCTGAAACATCTAACTCGTCGAAAGGATCATCACTTAAAAGATTTTTTTTATTTAATTAAAATATAAACAATGTTTTCGGTTCCTTACCTACATCTAAAAATCTGTACCTGATTAGGTTTGAGTATAAATAAACGAATGAATGAAATAATACTTAATTACGTAACATAAATCTACAGAAATCTCACACTACACACAATTATCAAAGGCTCTCGTTTACAATTTTTTTTAATTTACCTTCATATTAATTTCAACACGATTACAGCGAAACGACTGTGCCCTTAAAAAGTAAGATAAAATAAGATAATAAATTTATTTCACCCGAGATATAAAAGTATATAAACATTCTGTTTAAGTCATTTTTTTCATTTATTTATCATAATAAACGAAACTTACAAGTTATAATGTAATAATAGCAACTTTAAATATATAACCTTAGTGACCTTTGTATTTGTAAAAACCTTAGTGACTCACAATGTGATAGCACAAACTTTTGCTGTCATATTGTGAGTCTAGGCCATGATGGAAAAACAATTATTATGTAAAACATTTAGGTATCATAATTATCTTTAAACTACCTACATAAATAATAAAAAAACAACAACATAGCTACAGAAATCTTACCTACCTACCTAAAATTAAATCTAAAATTTAAGCTAACACCTAACACCTAATATTTTTAGGAGTTAGGAAATTGTTACCTATGTAGAAATAGCTGCAATAGAACATTGGGGAAGAAAAGGTCTAGTTCTTTGTTTATGAAATAAGACATTTTAATTTTGTCGTGAAACATTTTTAGCCAACACAACACCTAATATGTTTGGGAGTTAGGAATTAGATACCTAAATAAAAATAAATGCACTGGAACATTGGATAAGAAAAGGTCTAGTTCTTTGTTGAAATATGACATTTTAATTTTGTCGTGAAACATCACAAAGTTACCTAACAGTCTGGTGCCGGCCTCCACTCTTCCTCATTCATAGGTAATTTACTTCAATTTACCTCACGTGATACCGTAATGTCGTGTGGATATGGACAATGGAATTACTTCAACTTGTAGCTAGATTAGTTTATTAGCTCTACCTTCTGCGTTTTTGTGTTTGATTCCCGTTCAAGACAAACTATTTTCTATACTACTTATTTATTATTTATTTATTATTTTATTTGCATTTTCCTTTATTTGGGTTATTTATACGATAATAATATTACTGGACACTCACACAGCATCATGTAGCCCCAAACTAAGCAGAGCTTGTATTATGGGAACCACAAGACTAATACCTACTCATATAGTTTAAGTCAAAGTCAAAGTCAAAGTTATTTATTGCATTCATGTGTAGGTACAAAAAGTTCTTAAATCTAATGTATGTATCAACATGAGCCCAGGACCCTTCCTGGGCTCATGTTGATACATAAGTATATTTATAACCTAAATGTTGCCATGCCCTCATGGCAACATTTAGGTTTACCTATGTAATAGGTACTTATATACAGCTTTTTATATGCAAGTATCTATCTTAGTTTTAAATTTTTATTATATAATTATATTTTACATAATATATTTTATTTACAGCTTATTCCTTTAATACTATCTACATAAATAATACCTATCTACTGCTTTTATAAGTCCTGTGTTCTTAGTATACTTTGTTATGCATTAGGTACACCAGTTTTACTTAGGTTGTACATAATTTATTTCGTATACACAGTTTATTTCCATTAAAAGGCATATATGTATTTCAACACAAAGTAATAAGTTTGTTGCTCCCACGCGGACACCACGGATACAATAGTTATATATTTTTTGTAAATATGTATATGCATATTAAATAAATAAATAAATAATAATGCGGGACGTTATCACACAGCATCACGTAGCCCCAAACTAAGCAGAGCGTGTATTATGGGAACCACATGATTGATATACCACACATATATATTTTTTATGTAAATACACACATATCATACATAGAAAACACCGAGACCCGAGACAAATATTTACATGTAAACATTTGTCCCGCAGCGGGAATCGAACCCGCAGCCTTCTGCGTCTCAGGCGGACCTTCACCCACTGCGCCACAGAGGCCGTCAATATTATACATAGAAAACCCCTGAAACAAATACCTGCAAGTAATATAAACATTTGTCTCGCGGCAGCAGTCGAACCCGCAACCTTCTGCGTCTCAGGCGGACATTTGCCCTCTATGCCACAGAGGCCGTCACATTATGTATGTTCTTACACCTCCTTATCAGTCTCTGAGATGTATGTATTATTGATAGTGGGTACCTATTACAGACACTGATACGGAAATGGTCTTTTCTCAATCACACTATTTCCACTAAACTGCACTATTTCTTTGAATTCTAGATATTTATTTGTTCGTGATAAATAATGAAAATAAATGTGATATAATCAAAAAATTGAAAAGATTAATTAATTAAAAAGTAATTTAAAACACTATGCTAGTCCCTGTGTAAAATTACATCATACTTTAATTGGAATGTGTTTGTCCATAAAAAATGTATTTAGATGGTAACTAACAGTTAAAAATTAATAGTATAAGGAGTTTACGCTTAAACATTATTAATTTTACCTCTCTTATATCTGGGTTATCACTAAATAGTATAAAACAAAGTCCCTTCCCGCTGCCTGTCCCTGTATATGCTTAGGTCTTTAAAACTACGCAACGGATTTTGATGCGGTTTCCTTTAGTAGATAGAGTGATTCAAGAGAAAGGTTTTTATAAAGATAAGTAGCCATCCCACTAAAAATTCTTAGTAGTAAAGTTGTTTTTCCATTAGTTATGCATAAATGGTCAAAACCACGTCTACTACATGAATGACTCGGTCGTAATCTGGCCCTGACTGGGTCTGGATTTTCACGAAAGCGATTCTATGCGCTTTGTTTTCTTAGGAAAATATTATCGACAAGATCCTCATTGGTCAGTAGGTCATTGACTTACAATGAAGGCATCGATTGAAGCCAATCGATCGCCATGATTAAATTAGTAGTACTCCTTTGTAGAACTGCAGACCTGCAGCCCCTACCTACTTGTTAGAATAACTAAGACAATCTATAGCTGACCTGATTTGGTGTTGTTTGTATATCCTCATCAACAACTACAATAGCCCATAATTCCGCTCTCGAAATAGGCCTTACTAAGAAGGGGTTCTTAGTAAGTTAGTTAAGTTCTTTGTGGAGGGCTCGTCCGGGGAAGTACTGCCACCATGCCTATTTCTGCAGTGAAGCAGCCATGCTGTGTTTCAGTTTGAAGGGTGTGGGTGCCGGTAAAATTACAGGCATAAGAGGCTTATCATCTTCATGCCAAAAGTTGATGGACGCAGGGTGTTGCATCGTAGAGCACGTTCCAAAAACGTGATCTACGATGCAATGCTTTGTGATAGGTAATGGTTACCACTAGACATCAGTGGGCCATGTGCTTGTTCCATCTTTAAATACCATAAAAAAAACCACGCTGGGCATGCGTGTTGGAGATCGCAGGACACAGATTCTTACGCCACTGATGCTGCTGCCCGTCAGTGGTCAGGGAATGTAGCTATGTCAATGGAGCAGGAGCAGGCTGCTGTGTCAGAATCAGCCTGCTAACAGATTGACGTTGTAGAAGACCACAGTAGAAGGGCAGGTGAGGTTGGTTTGGGTTCCGAAGATGTAGGTTGGAACCCCTAGCATCCCAGATTTACATAGATACTGAGCAATTTATTGCCTTAGATACTAGATTCCGTCCGCAATTTTAGAAAAGATGACTGCTTCAAAAAGGAGACAACTTAAATTCTTGTCTGTTGTACACTTTTTCTGCTTGTATTGTGCCATCGCCTCTCCTCTACTCAAAGGTTTAACATCATCATCGTCAGCCTATAGCAGTCCACTGCTGGACATAGGCCTCCCCTAATGAGCGCCATTGCGCCCTGTCCTGGGCTCGACGCATCCAGCTTCTATCAGCAGCCTTTCGCAAATCGTCACTCCACCCAGCCGGAGAGCATCCTACACTACGTTTGCCGAGCCGCGGTCTGAACTCAAGAACTCGTTTATCCCAACGGTTATCAGTTCTTCGGCTGATATGGCCAGCCCACTGCCACTTCAGCGTGCTTATTTTCTGAGCTATGTCGACAACTTTAGTTCTATGTCGGATATACTCGTTACGGATTCTATCCTTCAGAGAAATTCCGAGCATAGCTCTTTCTATAGCTTGCTGAGCGATTTTAAACTGGTGGACTAGCCGTACTGTGAGTGTCCACGTTTCGGATCCGTATGTCATGACAACTCAAAGGTTAGCTGGAAGAAAACTCTTAGAGTTAAACTCAGCTCTGTACATATTTTTTGCCATACTCTTTGTTTGTATTATTTCCGTGTACAATAACGAATTACAGAATAACAGAAGACAGACAGGCTGAAAAAGATTGCTTTTAAGCGATTCGACCGCCCATTATAACTTTTATTATTAAGGTTGTGTTTGTTGTTTTTTTTTTAGTAAAGATGTTTAATAGTCCCATACCAAGTAGGGTCACATACATTGTGAGATACCAGTTGCAAGAGAATCTTAAAACAACAGTATTAACCTTCCGCGAAACGTGTAAAACGCAGCCAAGAATATTCTTATAATTCATTGTACTCATGAAACTAACTTAAATTTACTCTTTCATATTGAATAATGGGAATTTTCACGCATCGTTAAATCACTGGAGGCACCGACGGCGTTTTGAATTTATTCTGTCTTCTAAAATAATAATGAGCATAAAGATTTAGCATTTCAGATTTATTCTATTACTAGCTTCCGCCCGCGGCTTCGCTCGCGCAGTACCGGGATAAAAAGTAGCGTATGCATTAATTCAGTTCACAAACTATCTATATTTCAAGTTTCATCGAAATCCGTCTAGTAGTTTTAGCGTGAAAGAGTAACAAACATTCATCCATTCATCCACCCATACATCCACACTCACAAACTTTCGCATTTATAACATTAGTAGGAAGTAGGATAGTAGGAAGTAGGAAGTAGGAAGTAGGATAGTGGTGCAAAAGGCCACAAATCCGAGTTGCTGGAGACAGGCCGCCCACGTCTGTAGAACATCGTATGGTGATCAGAAATAAAGACATACAAAAATAATTAATAAAAAATATATAATGAAGAAAAATATTAGTAAGCTTGCATACTAGAAAAAATCATGGTAGTAGGTTTCTTTCAATCGATACACAAACTTGAAGTTCATCTTTTGTTTCAGATATTGCGGCCCTGGAATGAACTCCACAGAGGAGACGCATAGCCTTCCATCATCAGACCTCGAAGATGATACCTTGTGTCTGGCCCACAACGCTTTTTTTTCTAATATGGTAAGCATAAGATATAATAGGGCTGACGACTATTAATTCTTATTAGTCCGTCAGATAGATAAACAAAAAATATAGGCCAGGTATTTTTTTATTCATCAAATAAATTATAATTGATGGAGATAAAGAGCGACAAAGTTCGGGAGTAGGGGCTCGTGACGTCACGGCTCGGTAAAAAGTGTACCCGTGACGTCACGTGGAATTTCAACGCACTATATCTTTGTATTTTTTGTTTAATTGACAAAAGAAAAAATACGTGTTGAATGTTTTTTTAATAACGGATTTTTAGAATTTTTCAGTTGTTATCCTTAGGGAAAAAACTGATAACACACGAAAAAATCATTAATCCCTATGTGTAACAAAGTAACCTTCTTATGTCCCGTTGCAAGCCAACATTTTTAATTAATTATGTCTAAGCAAAGACAAACGACATAATATTTAATTACTATGATAACTAATTATGTTAAGAAATTCAGTTCATATTATGATTTTATAATTTGTTGCGTCTTTATGACGAATATCACCAAAGAGAAGATTTTGTTTTTCACCAAAGAAATTGTAGTTGGGTTTATTGTACCTGTAGAAAAGTCTTGCAAGAAAGGTAAAGAAAACGAATATTGTAATATTGTATTTTCTGTCGATGTCTTTGACAACAACAACGCCCCTAGCGGGAAATTTGTAAAACTTTGACATTTCCAAACCTCTGAACGCACAGTTACAATCAGTCCCAAAGACCGTTGGAGTGATCCGCTAATTCTGTTACAAACAAAAATGGTTGACACCAATCTTGTTTTTACAAACTTTGATATTTCATCCGTCGAAATTAAATGAACGAAATTAATTGACAAACAGTTTCATATTGAAAAACAGGAATTTTTACGTACCATTACGTTGGTGAAGGCACCGACGGCGTTTCGACTTGTTAAGAGAGTCTTCATCAGGGTGAGTGAACGCGACGCTCTCCCTCCGCGTCCCACAGCACAGTTTGTTAAAACAGAATCGGTGTCAATCATTTTTGTTTTCAACAAAGTTAGCCGATCACCCCGCTGTTTAGAGAGTATATGCCTTAATGTAGGGGTGTGTGTGTCAGAAGAAGATACTGAAATTCAGCTCTTAAAGGGGGGTGGTCCTGGGTAAAAATTTCTACGCGTACGATGTCACGGGGCGCCTATTAGTGTCAATCACTAAAATGTCATATATACCTTACCTTTTAACAAGAAGGTGAATCGTATCACAGACTTGTTTATTTATTTATTACTACACAGCTAAGTACCTACACAGCACAAATACATTTTACATATAAGTTTGTTTTACGCTGAAAGATCTAAGACATAATCTATAGAGCCTAAGCTCTATATACTCTATACTCTATTAGTATATACTAATACTATACGCTATACTCTAGAGTAACACTGAAAGGAAAATGCCGAGAACCCGTACCAACTGCGTCAAAACCGAACGTATCCTATAAAATTTATTATATTTTATAAATTACATAAACATTTATTTTAGTTTTACACACCGACGGCATTAACAATCAAGTAAAAAAATATTTTGTTGATTTGGTTTCCGCCGCACGCCGAAATTTGACTGCAACAACCAATGATATCTACGTTACTATGGGAACAAACAGTGATGTAAAGTGTCACTATGGCAATTACCCTCATTTTTAATTATTTGACAGAATCGACTAAAAAGTTATTGGAATTTTTTTTGACGTACTCACTTTAGTCTTGGTACCGAACGCCATACATCAGACGGCATTCTCCTTTCTGTTAACTTTGAATATAACCTTATGATTAATTGATTAGAGTAGGTTAATAACATTAATAGTAGCTACATTTGTTATAAGGATGATTATCGATACAAAACTGTTAGGGCGCGGCCACAAGACTGCGTTTGACAACTTTTTTTAACAACGTTGCGCCGTAATGCGATGATTTAACGCAACTAAACATTTCTTCGCTTATCTTCGTTCGAGAAAACTATAACGATCAGTTTAGTAAGCACGTCATAATGCAGATTAGTATGTTGCGGCATCGTATGAGAAATTTCGACGATTCGTCGTTGCGTTGTCGCATCCATCCTTCAACCGTAATGTTATCGAAACTAAATCTACAACGTCACATAATGCATCCTAGAAATTTCCTATGCTTCGCCGCAGACAGAAGTAAACGAACGGTAGCGTATGCAATGAAATTTCTGCGTCAACGCGATGAGTTTCGGTGCAACGTCGTATTTGCGATGCGCCTGCATTCTCGCAACGCAGTTTTGTGGCCTAACCCTTCTCTGGTAAATGAAAAACAAATAACTAATTACATATATAGTCTAGTTTGATTGTCACTGTCTGTCAGTTGTACGAACATGTTTTAGAAAATGACAGCGTAGATGCTAAGTTTGGCATGCGTTTAGCTAAACATGAATTTGGTTAATCGAAATACAGTTTGTAAAAAGACTACTAACATAAACTGGGAGGTTGCAATCAGAGCGTGATTTTGAAAATATTTAGCGAAAACAAAACCATTTTTTGGGTAGAATAGTAAATATTTTTAAGCTATTGCATAGCTTCTATCGAGGGCCTTGAGTGCGGGGACCGAATCCAGAAATTTCGTAACGAAAAAAAACCTCACGCTCCCCACTCCGACGGGCACGGAGGTGTGGCTTGAAGGCCGTGCATTGTCTAACGTCGTTTCTTTTCGGCAGTCTTCGACACGGTGTTTGTGTGCGTGCAACTAGACGTATTGTACGACTCTACGAAGCTTGTTTATTTAATAAAAGAAAAAATGTTTTCTTATCGGTCACCACGCTCAAAAAGTGTAACTTGAATTAATATCAAAGAAAAAGAAATACTGCATAAATAAAATAAATAAATAATTATAATTGCATAAGTTGATACAAAATGCTATGCAATAGCTTTACCGCGGCAGTCCCCGAGTGCCACACGTCTTTTTTTTTTTGTTTAGGTGCATAAACAAAATACAACATAATAGTATCCTATCTACCTTACTATCTCATTTAGATACACAATAAACAAATTAAATAAAAAATAAAAACAAGCATAAATTACTCGATGAAATATAGGACTAAGAATTGAAACATGATAATCGTGACATGTATAACGCCCGACTGAACAACTAATGAATTTTCCACTGATGTTAATTGATTATGTTGCGTATAATTTGTGTAAGGTAATAATTTCATTGTATTATTCTAATGTAAGCCTACACCAATGCAGCCTAATTCTCCCGTAAAGCAGCTGTGCTGTATTTCGGTTTGAAGGGTATGGGTGCCAGTGAAATTACAGGCACATGAAGCTTAACATCTTCATGCCTCACGTTGATGGATGCAGTGCGTTGCATCGTAGTGCACGTTTCAAGCATGCGTTCCTTTGTTATGAGTAATGGTTCCACTTAACATCACGTGGGCCATTGGCTTGTTCCATTTTTGTTTACCTTATAGAAAAGCCTATTTTTTTTTTCAATTTATAACTTTAAGGTAAGTTTTTGAATTATTAGCGCAGGGGGCGAAGGTCCGCCTCGGACGCAGAAGTTTGCGGGTTTGATTCCCGCCGCGGGAAAAATGTTTGCATTATCTGCAGATATATATATTTTTTTAATTAATCAATTCAAAAACTACTATACCGATTTTCAAAGTACACCCTGAGTAACATAGGCTAGATTTAATGCTAGAAAATATAAGAGATCCTTAATAAAATCCGTGCGAAGCCGGGACGGGCAGCTAGTGAATGATATCTATGTATTTACAAAAAAAAAATATGAGCAATATTATCAATCATGTGGTTCCTATAACACAAGCTCTGCTTAGTTTGCTATGTAATGCTGTGTGATAGCAGCATTATTTATTTATTATTATTTATTTTATTTTATAATATGATCTAGGTATATTATGATAAGCTAAGAACAAGTAAACATAGCTTATCGTAACATAATGTGGCCTTGTTTGTTTATACACAAAGTTTCAAGATAGTAAAACAAATTACTCAGTAAAGGTTACTACAGTGTTAACAGTGTATTTTAGTTCGAAGGTTTTACATCGTTGCTAAAAATACACAGCACAACGTACATGATATTATGAGCGTTGAGTGGGGTGTAATAAGTGTCTAACCCCCGTCTTCAGGACCCTTTTTTATTGTCGATGTGAAAATGCTTTACGCATGTCCTCAAACTTGGGGAGAGTTAGAGGAGTCTGTCGGGCTCTCCGCCAGATATTAGCTCTCGGTAGCTCGTCAGCCTAAAGACTAAAAACACACCGTGTTCACTCACCGTAGTGCTAGTGCATCATCGTATCATTCATCGCTTGATCAAATCAAATCAAATCAAATATATTTATTTCAAATAAATTTTTACATGGTTTCTTCCTATCCTTGATGTTATGTGTTCGGATAGGATTTCTCTATCCCCCGAACTAGTCAATAACTGTATCTCGACGGGTAGGTCTAGTCCTCCTCGCACCTTGCCGCTATCGTTGTAAGTACAATTTTACAAAATTTTAATGGTAGGTACTATAAGAATCTAGGTACAAACAGACAATATTTCTAAACAATTTCCCGGTATTTAGTTATATAAAATGAAAAAAATAAATAAAAGGTAGGAAACTATGGATTGATAAGTAGGAAGTAGAAAGTACTTTTGACTTATTTTAGCTTAGATTAGGTTAAAATATGTAGGTATATTCATTTAAAAATCTTTTTTTTTTTTTACTGTTTATAGGCTTACGTTTGACCGCCATCTCACCTGTTGGTAAGTGATGATGCGGTCGAAGATGTAGCACGCTTGCCTAGAATGTACCTATTTACTGTTCGCTTGAAGACCCCTAAGTCGTAGTGATCAGGAAACACTGACGCCGGAAGAGCATTCCATTCCTTAGCTGTTCTAAGGATGAAAGTTGCAGCGAAACGCTTCGTCCGGGCAGGAGGAATGTCTACCGTGTATGGGTGACGAAATTCCGTTCGTCTGGTCGTACGATAATGAAATGGTGATGGGGGAATTAAATTGTGTAATTCTTGCGCACACTCTCCGAAATGTATCCTATAGAACACTGAGAGGCGAGCGATTTTTCGACGGTGTTCTAAACTATGGAGTTACATAAAAGTAAAGATAATGATGTGTACGAAACATATATCTCTCTCTCTATCTCTCTCTCTTAAAAAACATGATGAAGGGCTCCGGGCTGCAGTAGCACTTGACGGGGTCATGGGGTCCCGGTAGGATTCTACCACGGCCCCGTCAGTTCCATCTTCGGAACCCAAGCCAGCCTCACCCGCACGTGGTGCATTCTATTAACAAACGGGTCTCTGGCGGCTGGCTTGTTGCGGCATATCGCATCCTAACAGTGGCACAGCTAAATCTTCTATCATTATCTCCTCATAAATTATTATGAATACTGTGTCCGCCTGTAATTGGTTTCTGTATCAGAATGAGAACTTTGTCAGTGTAACCCTACAATGTATTGATATTTAAGCTGTTGGCGTTCCTATTAAATAAATAAATAAACCGCTGACGGATAGCAGCGTCGGCGGTGCGAGAAGTTGTGCCTTGTGATTTCCAGCCCGCATGCCCAGCGTGGGGATTATGCGCATATCCCCTTTTATTATGGGAGGCCTATGTCTATGATTAATAGAGGCCATTGTGGTGGAGTGTTGAGCTTCGTGTTGCTGTAGTCAGAGGCAAATCCAAAAACATATTGTTATTAGATACAATAGATAGATAGATAGATTAATTTTTTATTGCACACCAAATTAAAAAAATCAATCTGCAGAAACTTTACAATAAAAAAAGCGATCTCTGTCAGACAACCTTTGGATGGACAGGATAGCAATATAAACAAAAGACGGTGGTGTACATACATACGAAAATAGCTGGATAAACAATATCATACACATACCTAACTAACTACAAAATATACCTACTACATAAAATATTAATGTAATAAAAATGAAACTATAGACTACATAATTATAATACATAAATACCTATTTGTAAAATATAACATTATTAGTATCCCTTAGCAATAAAACGTAGCAGTCAAGAGAAAGGAAATGTTTTAAATACTTTATCCTTAAAAATGGGCAGGGATTTAGATGATCTTATAGAAAGAGGTAAGGCGTTCCAGAGTCGTATAGCGTGTACAGTAAAAGAGTCGCTGTAAAATTTAGAGCTATGGACAGGTGTACTAAACTGCAACGTTTCTGAAGAGCCTAAGTTTTGATCGTGTGCCTGGTGCAAGAATTCGAAACGCTCCTTGAGGTAATGGGGTGAAAGAGGATTAAATAATATACCATAAAGAAGATGCAGTATGTGAGCATTCCGGAGAATACAAAGGTTTTGAAGGCGCTCAAGTTTATTTAACTCAGCATAATCTAAAAGAGGGAGTAAAAGAGAATGTGCAAGCGTAACTTTAGTAGCGGTTGGCAGAAAGTTGCGCAGTCTACGCAAAGAGACAGAGGAAGCAAACATCTTACGACTGATCTTACACAACAATAGTCAATAGTCAGTAGTCAATTGACAATAGTCGATGCCTTAGGCTAGTCACCCACGTCATACTTTTTGTAGGACCGATAAATAGGCCAATTTTTCCTGCACAGTATTTCTGACTGACTTTTTTTAGCATGTGTGCGTTGCACTATTGCAATCTGTGCATTTAATTTTTCTCCTACAAAAAATTGGTCACCGAATATATAGGTCATGCATGGACAGCCTTCGACGTGACAATTATTTGCAAATTATAAAAACATTTGTCTTGCGTTGGGAGTTGAATACGCAACCTTCTTTACCTCAGTCGGGCCTGCATCCACAGAGGTCGTCAAATAAATAGTATACTGGGCAAATTATACCTCATTAAGGGCAGATTCCTTTTCTTTTGTACATAGTTAGAAGGTTTTGTTCCTAAGAAACTATAAGATTTTTTTAAGAAAATAAGAACCGCTATTCTTACTTTTCAAAATCCGTGCAGTCAAACTAGAAAATGAGATTTGTCAAAAAACGAAACATCAAATAAGCATTCATTGCGGAGCGTAAAGAAGTTTATACATACACCTACATACAATTGTTACCTACTCTCGCTCGCGGCTTAGCTCGCTTAAAAGTTATTTATTTTAAAAATGTATGTCGGTATGTTTCCTGTAACCTATGACAAAGTGAATGTAGAATTTTATGATGATATGTTTAGTAGTTAAAGCGTGAAAACGTAACAAACAAACTCACGTTAGCATTTAAAATATTATTTCCCGCATTACTTATTTATTATTTATTTAGAATTATTAGAAGGTGAACAAGCTGTATTCTTACGTTATACCAATATTTTGAACATAGCGAGTTTTTTTTCAAAAAACAATACTTTTATATTGCCAGGTGTTAATAAACGTGTTCACATTAGAAAGAGCTAGAATAACGGTACACAATAGATTATAACTCACGAGAGAGATAAAATGTATACGCGAAATGAAATAAAAGTGAATTTTCACTGGTATTCTCGGATGAAGAGAATTGTTCGCTCATCGTTATTGTTATAGTCCCCATTGTTATATATCAGAACAGGGCCTGACTGAAGATTGGACGACTGAACTTATACTCCATACAACGATGCCTTTTAATATTACATACGCGTAAATGTGATGATATTGGTGAAAATGTGGAAATTTTTTACTTCAGGCTGAGATAGAACCTTTTTAGCCCAGGCTTTTGCAGTGTAGATGACACCCACACCTACCTTTTTATTAGTTATTCGCTTAAGTAGTTACTAGGTACCAAAACTTCTGTCCTTTCATTATTCTGTGATATTGCCTATATTGTACCTGTTAGTCTTGTAACTACCACCTACCTTATTATTATGTGTTCACTGTGCTGTAATTGTCTATGTGTGCTGAATAAAGAATTATCTTATCTTATGTCATGATTCTAGATCAAAGGGTACCCAATAATAGGTTTGATTCCCTTGCGTGTGTCAAATTATGCGGCATACACTACCTCTTTTGATTACATTGACTTAGAAGTTTGATTTTCTCACAGTTCTTAGGGATAGCAAACTATGAGTATTTAATATTAATTTCAACTTGATATCTCAAAGCGTTCCCGAGAAATATGTCTAAAGAGGATGACTTCCGTAGCAATGTACGAGCAATGTACCACTATTAACGGTCCACGATAATGAAGAAGATAACAAGGCTAAAATATCACACTTTTATGTACGTATAATCAAAGTCTAGACCGTTCACGTTATTCTAGTTTTTATTTCATATCGATCGGTGCAATATTACCGAAGTTATAAGCATGGGAAGTTTACGTAGGTTTTTTAAATCTCGTCAGTGATCGCGAGTAGCGCGTGACGTCATCGCTCCTTTACGCCGTCGCGCGGCAAGCGTCCGCAGTACATTTCGCTGCTAATTTGTTAGCTCTCGTGCGCTCTAGTTATTTTTATTAATTTAAAATAATGCTGATTGAGTGAGTGTATCGTGTAAATTATTGTTTTAGAACTAAAATGGATGAAGGAGTTCAAAAAGGCCAATCTAACAACCTTCCCATAGTTCACGATATGATGGTGGCAGATTTTTTTTTTATAAAAAAATAAAGAAATCATTAACCTTGGAATGGTTCAATAAACTCATATTACAAAAAACGCAGTGAGGTTATTACTCGACAGCAAAGAGCCAAGTTTAAAAACTTACTATATCAACCTCCATGTCATAAGGAAATATTTAGAAAAAACGTTTATAACATGTCTATAGTCATTTATAATAAATTGCCTGAAGAACTTAAAGTGCTAGATGGAACCATATTAAAGAAAAAGTTAAATAATTGGTTACTTATTAATTGTTTTTATAACCTAAATGAATATTTAAATAATTAAATTTGTAACGACACTCTATTACTATTTGCATGCCTGCATGCAGGCTGAATACATGTACTATCATAGCTATAAGACCTAATTGTGAGATTAATTTTATGTATTCTAGCAAATAAATGTTTGAATCTTGAATGAATCTTGAATCTTGAATCTTCTCATAGCATTTGTCCATTTTTTCTGATTTTCAGATCCTTGGGAACGTAAAAAAACAACTTTTCGGGTGTTTTGTGGCCCTATTTTTACACTGAGACTCAATACAACATTTATTAGATGAACTCATATAGTTTTTATTGATTCTTATTTAAAATAAACAAATTAGTTCCGTGCGCGACGGGCACATTCCGGTAAATGCTTCCGGTAAATTTGAATCCCCGAGTCGCTCGCCGGGAGACAGGAGCGGTGACGTCATCAACGATACGGTCGGTCCGCGGCTTAGACCGAAAATATTAACTTTGCTCTTTTATATCTCGGTCAGTTTTAGAGATAGAAAAATAATAAAAACACAATTGTTCTTGTAATTTTTTGTAGAATATTTTGGCATATAAAACAAAAAATGGTTTTCTTCTTCATTGTCACTAAGAGACTGCAACCTTTTCATACTAGCTCCCTTAGACTAGTTCATGTATAGATACCCCAGGCTATTTGCTCCCACTGTCGGTCTAACTTACGTAATTCCAAACTCTATATTTTTCTTACACTTGATGACTTCTTAAATTGCAAAATTTAAATACTTATTTTTCAATTCATCATCATTTCCCTGCCCTTATCCCACTCTAGGTGGGGTCGGCACGACATGTTTTCTTTCTCCATTCACTCCTATTATTTATTTTTCAATTATTATATCATAAATAACATTTAGTACTTATCTGTAAATTTTTGTTTTTGTTTATGATTGTTAATTAAGTATTTTAAACAGATTTTTTTATTTTGATTTCATTTTTACTTTATTCTAGACTATTTTATTTATTGCATGAAATCATAATAAATATTGTATTTTGAATTAGCTTTATTATTTGATATTTTGTAATATAATTTTCATAATTCGATTATATCCTTCTTATCACTAAAAATATTTGCACGACTAATAATTTGAATATAGTGCTCATAATATTAAAACATACAACCAATGTATAAACCTGGCAAATAAATGATCATTCATTCAAATTCCGTCAACGCAAGGACCCGAAGTGAGCACTGGCTTTCAAAGCAGTCTTATGACTAAACACAGTCTTATTACAGACAATGATATAGTCCATGCGAACATGATAAAAGAATTTGTGTCTTACCTACATAGCCTGCCTCGTGTCGATTAATAGACCAACAAATAAATTAATTCATCAAGGCCCTGTAGGGTTTTACGAGACCTTTGCCAGGTCGTTATCTACACAAGGCCATAGCACTTTAGATTACTGGTAGGTAACTAAGTCTAGATAGCCATCCTTTTATATCACCTAGGTTTTTTAAAGAAAATCTTTTAAAAAAGCGTTTCAAATAGGTCGTTTTAAACTTTTTAAAAGGTCAGCCTGCGTATGTCCTTCAACCTTCAAGAGGATGCTCCCTCCAACATGCGTGTTCATACCGCTATGAAACCCGCATACCATCCAAAAGGACCATGAGCGCCCTGCACACGAAACAGCACGCGCCATTCCAACCCGCACTTCGAAACGTACGTGTAGATGCGCGGGGCTGACAGTCCGATCTGGCATGTCAATTAGAAGGCAAATCTCACAGTTTCACTCTCCACCTGGATATACCAGTATTAAAAAATCTCAATGAATGATTTCTAGCGATGTATAATTTAGAATAGTACCTACATAAATAGTTTATTTCCTTATATTTTTGTGGATATTGTTTTTTATTTTATTTATGTTATTTTTATTTAATCAGGATGTTTTTATTTCAATTTAATATTTTATTTCAAATATGATTGTGTTGATTTATTTATATATTGTTTGAAACACCAACGACAATTCACATTACAGAACAGTAAAATCTATAACAAATATTATCGGACAGTGTGACATTGCCATAAATATTTCGTAAACGCCTGTTGTGTTCGTGAATAAATGAACTGAACTGAACTGAAGCTTTCATATCAAAACCAAAAACAAAATCATCATCATCATCAGCCTATAGCATTTGACTACTGGACATAAGCCTTCCTTAATGTGTGCCATTGCGCCCAAAACCATCACCAGCTTGTACATATTTACATATTTATTTTTATTTTTTTCCGGCCCGTACCCTACCTCGAAATGGTACTTACCAGCGACTAATGTACCTATAACTTTATCAAAGACTCTTCTGATATCTTTCTTATGAACTACAGAAAACTTATTCAGCTGTCTTTTTCAAGATGACTGATAATTCTAGCTATCTTTTCGAGAGAATCGAATCCTCGAAGTCAACTTCTGCCTGTCAACTTCATTAGGAATTAAATCATTGGGCTTTATTTATTTAAGAAAAAAACTTTCTAAATGTTTTTATTACAGTTTCATATGGCTACATTAGTCCACTGCTCAATAAAGACCTATAATTAAAAGGGGGATACAATTCGTGGGAATCCCAGCGTGGGCGGCGATCGGTGGGCACAGTTTCTTGCATCGCCGACGCTGCTGCCCGTTGGCGATCAGGGGTAAGCCACCAGAGCCCCGTTTCTTAGCAGGGACTGCTGATGTTGGCTTGGATCCCAATAATGGAATTAAATACCCTTATAACCAAAGCTTTCTTATCATAACTGTTTGAATTATTTTCGCCCGCATTTAAAGTATGAACATTATTTTGCCAAATACGGTCACTTTAGTCTGAAGTGGATCTTTTGGAAAAGAGATACGGTAGGTTTTCAATTGAAAATTATTATAATTTACTAAGTAAGTAGACCATTAATTAGTAAGGTCTTGCTTATAAAAATCTGTGATAAACGATGTAAACTATTGTCAAATCTTTCTGTTAGATAGTGTTCTGACAAACAGTGACAGCGTTAACTTTAAACAATGGTTTAATATAAGAAGCGTTTATAAATATGGGGGTCAGTAGTTAGAGAGCTCAATTAACAAGGTTCTTTTAAAAATTGTGTGTTAGTTCATATTTCTCTGTTTATAAAAATAATTTTGTTTTGTTTTGTTCATCGGCTAAACCAGGCTGATAACTCTTACGTGAGTATTACTTTACATTTCATAATCTGTGTTATGCTTCCTGAGCAGTATGCACCTAAGATTTAGGAACAACGTATATTTTAATAACGCCTTCAAGGTGCACCTTTCTTCCTTCAACCTTAACTATGTTTTGCAATGCATAAAAACCGGACGAAACCATTAGAAATTATCAAATCAAAAAAATCACAACGTTCAATATTTTGTACAAACTTCGGGTTTGTAAAAAATATTGAACGGATTGAATGGATTTTGCACAAAATGTTGATCTAACTTTTGTTCACACAAATAATGTTGTCAGATAAATGTTGTTCTAAACCAGGAAAATCATCATCAGCTACTATTTATTTGGATAAGACCACGCGTGCGAAAGCTAAATCTGGGCTCTTTACTTGTGACCCGCCCCGGCTTTGCACGGGTGCAATATATACCATATAAACATTTCCCTTGAATCACTCTATTAAAAAAATACGCATCAAAATCTGTTGCATAGTTTTAAAGATTAGATCTTTAAAACTATGCAACATACGGACTGACAGACAACAGAAAGCGACTTTGTTTTATACGTAGTAATTTATCGGTCCTTATGCAAAATCGAGATTATTTTCGAAGCAGTAACTTCTTTATTCTTCATGAATAATCAATTTTGTGATTTGAGTGTGTATATTTTGTGAATAATCACATTAGTGCTTATAAAACAACTTTAGTTCTTTGGGCAACGAACTTCTTATGAACAAATAACTATGGACAACAAACTATTAAGGTTACCTATTGTAAGCGTGTAATCCTTACAAAATGAATACCTACTATTGTCGAAGTAGACGCTGCTCTCGCAATTTGTCACGTTGAACCTCACGCAGACTATTTTAGTAGAAGGTACAGACATCAACACAAATCAAAGCGGCTTATTCATGTTTTAGTTACAATAATTAATAGAGTTGTCTATTTAATTCTAGAATAAAATTGCCTAGAATAAGAGAATGTCTAGCTAATAATAGTTAATTGTACACGTTTTATTTATTTATTTATAAGGTCACCCAACACAGGTGAAAAACTAGATATTAAATTCGAAAACTCTGAACAAATGTTGTTGAGTTTTCGGAGTTGATTTACCTTTTTTTGGGATAAAATTCCTCATTCCTTTTAAAAATAAACTTGATATTTGTTTTTTTTGAAACGATTTAATGTACCGTTGCACAGTCCTATAGTTTCAACTAATTATTGATAAAACACATATCTTTGGTGAGCATATGATAATTTAAACACTGAGCAAGCACTATGAATTAGACCTGGAGGGCAATTCACGGGCTTACTCGACACAGAGTCGCATCGACTAGGAGTCTCCCAACTTGGGTCGAGGGTTTGTGTCTACTCTAAAGTCACGATTCATAAAAATAGCTATTCTTACGGCCACTCGACTGAAGTCGCTGCGACATTTCCGTGACATGACTAAAATACGTTTCGTTTTACGCGGGTAAATTTACAGTAGTTGGGGTAAAATAGGCCGATTTAGTACATCATAATTTTAGGCTTAAAATCATGCAAAAATAGTAATTAAAAATGCATTTGATTTATATTAACCATAGTATGCTTCAAAATGCAACTATTGGGGCTTACTGATAGAAAAAAAAGATTATTTTAGGTAGGTACTAAGACAAGTTTCTATGCTTGAAACGAAACGTAAATGCTTGGTTTGTTTGTTTACGCGCTGTCAAGCAAGTGTCAGTCAAAGTGGGGGTTGCCGGTGGTCAGTAAAATCTTTATTTTTTATAAATGTAGCAAAAAGCTTACATTGCCCAAAAAATAAATTATTTCAGCGTTGAAGGCGATTCTTTACATTTAATCAATTTATCAGGAATAATAATTAGGTATCGATTGTTATACTGTTTCTGAATGAATATTCGAACCGACTTCATTTTGAAGGAATAAAAAAATAGATAGATAATTAATTAGAGGGGCACACATTAAAATCTAAGTACCAGTGAAAAAAAACACAAACACACGCTCATGCTCATGCCTCATGACTATCACGTTATGGAACTGATTTTGTCTATGCTGAGAAGTGTAAGCCAAATTAGGTTTCCTCTCAGCTTAATGCTGCTCCGCGAGCGTAGCAGCGCTGGTTTTCAGAGGAAACCAGAGGTGGCGACCTCACGATCGGCGCGCATTCTTGTAATCAAACGAATACCTATATATATATGGATGTAGGCGTAGCTCAGTATTTAGACAGGAAGGTAGGTACATAGGTATTACATAAAAAGTACATTGTATAATAGAAGGTCTATGATACGATGAAATAATAAACAAATACTTAATTAAACAAATACTTATTAATAGGTAGGTAGGTACTAAGTCGGAGCCAATCTTTATAAGTAGATAATGCCGGACGTTTTACACATCTTCGCCTAAAAGTGCCAAAAGTAAGCCGAACCTGTACTAGTACTAAGTATTACCTAGTTTATTAATCAATGACAGAGCTTGTGTTACGGATAGGTAGGTTTGGTACCTACTACATGACTGAATAAAATTTAGATAAACATCATTCAAATACGTACATAAATACCTACTTATCTACTTGCCTACGTACTTATTAAACTTAAATAAAAATAAGAAGAAAATATATACCTAGGTATATAGGTTTATTAATAATAAAGGTTATGTTCTTGTTTATGTCAGTTCTTGTGGTAAGTACCAACAACAATAAAACGTAGATACATTTCAAATTAGTTTGCTGTATATCTACTCATTGTTAAGTTGTACTCTGTGGTTATTACGCCACCTATTCATTAACAGTCAATTTAAAAAATTTCATGTTTGATCGAAATGAAATATCAATGTTGGAAACATCGATGTTTATGAACGTAAATATGGCGGCTGTCATCAACTATAACATCGACAAATCCTACGACAAGCCATGTCGTGTGCTCAGGACCACTCGTTGCATATCTCTTAATTTGAGTCGACTTTTGTCTGTTGGTGATTTCACGAGAATAATGTATTTTCTGCTTCGAGAGACAAAATGGCGGATCACTCTACCTAAGTCTAGTAGAAGTCAATGTATCTGGCTTGAGAATTGCCCTCCTGTCCTAAACCAGCGCCTACTAAGTACGAGCCTGACTGAGCGGAAATTTTTTCACGGCGGTTAGTTAATGATTCAAACTTAAGAAAAAGGTGTAGTTTAATAATATGCGATTAGTGTAATAACACAAACATTTTAAGTTTACACCATAAAATAAAATTAAAAAATAAAAACAACTAGGTACGTGAGAACCTATTGTATAAAGTATTTCTATTGTAAAAAGTATGGTTAGTCTTTTTTTATTCGACTTCAAAAAAGGAGGAGGTTTCTCGATTCGACCGTTTAATTTTTTTTAATAAAGATGTTGGTTTTTCTCTTTTTAAACGCAATAAATAAATAAAAATACGAATACAAACTTACCGTGTATATTTATTTAACCCTGAACTCGAAAAAACCAATATGAACTCTGTCGATGAGTTACTCGACATCGGCGAAGTAATCAGGGGCTCACAAAAGACCTACTACCTATTGTTTAAATTGAATACGAGTGTGATAGATTATGGTGGATATGCCGTTGTTTTTTCGGGGGTTGTCAAGATGATTGAATGTAACAAAAAATTCATAATTAAATTGACGCAGGTCTTTGTTCTGAAAATTGAGTTTGATTAAATGAACGAATGAAAACTTTGTAGTTACCTACTCGTTACCTACCCGTACGAACGAGGCTTAAATATTAATAAAGTATCGTGGTGCTAAAGCAGTAATTATAATTGTTATTTAGCACGATATTTATTCCGTAACAAAATGAAGGAAATGTACGTGTAATACACGACATTACACAGATTTTGTAGGAAAGAAAAAAAACATACAAACTAGCCCAATTTATGCCAATATCCTTACGACAAAGAAAAATCAACACTACGAGCAAATCAGTGAATATTTATGATAAAAAAAAGGATCGTCACCCCTCACCATTTAGATCATTGATCTGATGGCATTTTGACTCGAGCGCTTCCGTGCTTCGGAAGGCACGTTAAGATGTTGATCCTGGCCTAAAAAGCAATTGAAGAAAATAAGCAACAAATATTTGAAGTAATTAACTTGAAGTGCATCTTTGTGCTAATGATGATAATGATAATGATTAGTGCACAGCACATTAATACCTCGCATTTTGGATGTTCCTTAACACATATTGAAGGGCCTATTAAATCAGGTGAGTAAGATGACTGATATTTTACAGTAAAATGGGGTAAATTGCGTAATCCAGCAAATTGCCTTAAATGGGCAACATTAGATTAGAACACACCTGTTCTTGATGGCCAAGGCAACCCTTCGCGGTCAAGGTCGAGTGAATAAATCATTGATAAGATACTGATAGTGTCGGTGTGTGGGCTACCGGTTAACTGTAATTTACACTGGATAATTTATTGTGATAATATACTGTTTTCGCGCGTTTACGTGTCGGCTTTTGTAGATTGATTCATATATACGAGTAGGTTTATGTTGATTCAAAAGGAAATAATCTAAATATATATAACTTTTCGCTATTGCTATTCTAAAAAAATATATTTTATGGTTTCGAGAACCTTAGATCAAACATGGAAAAATCGCAACTTCGCTTGCATGTAAAGCGAAGTTAAGAGCGGAAAATGTTGATTCGGTTAATTTTTTAATGATATTTTGGGAACCACATGACTGTTATTACGCAGCAAACATTTGTATTGCGGCGGGAATCAAACCCGTAACCTTCTGCGTCGCAGGCGGACCCTTGCCCACTGCGCCACAGAGGCCGTCACTATTACACAAATAACTGGTGTACAAGTGTTTTGAGGACTTAGTTTAAAAATAAATATCGGCTAAGTGTGAGATAGACTCGCGCACGAGGGTTTCCGCCCCGTTGTATGGGAGCCCACTTAAATATTTATTTTCATTTACTTTTTAATTTTAATTGTTGTTATAGCTGCATTAGAAATACATCATCTGTGTAAATTTCAACTGTCTAACTATCACGGTTCATGAGATACAGCCCGGTGACAGACAGACAGACAGACAGACGGATAGAACATTTTAGAAGGCAAATTTAAGTCTTACAAATTTTGAACAAAAAGCAAGGCGAATAAACCCTTTACAAATAATTGGGAGTGCACGCTATAATTGGAGCCAGCTTTTACCTTTTGTGTAAAGTTAAATTCATTTAGCAGCTTGTTGAAATAATTTGACCAAATTGTGATATTGAAAAATAGTTGGTTTTCGCCATTACACTAATGAGGTGACGACTAATTGGAATTTGAAAATCCCGTTAGTTCATGTCATAATGTGTATGTCTAATCATCCAATATAAATTTTCACACTAATTCAAATAGGTAATTATCACTCTTCACACTAATCCACATAGGTAATTATAACTCTTCTCACTAATACACAGTTATCACTCTGCACACTAATCCACACAGGAAATTATCACTCTTTTGATATTATATTTTGATATTTTATATTTTGATTTCTGGAGGTAGTAGAGTTTTTTGTGGAGGGCTCGTCCGGGGAAGTACTGCCACCATGTACCACTATTTCTGCTGTGAAGCAGCTGAGCTGTGTTTCGGTTTGAAGGGTATGGGTGCCTGTGAAATAACAGGCACAAGAGGCTTATCATCTTCATGCCTCAAGTTGATGGACGTAGGGCGTTGCATCGTAGAGCACGGTCCGGAAAATTTTTATCTACGATGCAATGCTTTGTGATAGGTAATGGTTACCACTTAACATCGGGTGGGCCATGTGCTTGTTCCATCTTGAAATAGTATTAAAAAAAATATATAAAAAAAAATTCTACCTGGGGATCGCAGGGCACAGCTTCTTCATCACTAACGCTCTTGACCGTCACCGGTTAGGAGCAAGCCCGGTTTCGTAGTCTATTCAAATTTCACACATCATGCATGGAAATTAAGCACAATTTATGATTGTGATTATGACGCACCATGTTATAATCACGTCCAAGCATAGACATAACGTGTGTTCATCGAGATATTTATACTCTAGACTCTAGAAAACGTGGAAAAAAAGAGTTTACACCAAAACTCATGGTTTTTGAACACACTTCAAGCGTAATAAGCTCTAAATTTCAAACAACTGTTCAAATTTATTTTAGGTAGTATTAAATTTGGTATTTTTTTCTGTTCCTTTTCTGTAGTTAATTCTTTAATATTTTTAACGTTAAGTATGTACCTAGTTTTGTTAGCACGCCAAACTTGCTTTTCTACCAAGAAAGGTTTACTGGCAGAAAATTCCTTAGCATTAAGTCCTCTTTTTGTTCAATTCTTTATTTATGTGCAATAAAGTGCTAAATAAAACAATTTGACATTTTCAAGTTTATATAAGTCAATCATTCTTGGACGATTTTTGTTAATTTTCTTTCTTAATGAAGACTGTCACTCTATAGTGTTCTATATAATTAGTATGCTTTATTTCCATTTCCCTTGTTTGAAATTTGAATGGCACACGTGCAATGTCCACGCCCGACGCCATACAGATGTGGCCTGGGCCTTAGGCCTCATGAGCCTCTAATTCTACCCTTCAAACCGAAGCACAGCAATGCTAGATTTGTAAACCAATTTATTACATTAATTTGCATAAAAAATGCGTTGAGGTCATAATTTGAAGAAATCTACCACCGCTTTGTACCTATTATCTTGAAATTTTATGTCGTTTTGCGTAGAAAGCAGTAAACTTAACCAAAATTTATTCAGCCATTTAGCATTTGAGCAAGGAAACTCGACTTTATGTCGCAATCAATGACATTCGGAGTACAGTATGATCTAAATATAGAATGGTGGCATGCAAATAATATCTAAATCGATACATTTGCCTTGGCCTGTGACTGGTCTAATTCCCACATCAACGGCATTTGAACCATATTTATAGCTGTCGCACAATTATTGCTCTGACCCATCAGGGGTTAAGGGTATCAAATAAATAAATAATGCTGGACATTATCACACAGCATCATGTAGCCCGAAAGTAAGCAGACCTTGTATTATAACCGAATATATTACTTCCATATTTTTGATGTAAATATTATTAAAGATAGAAAACACTCACACCCGAGACAAATATTTGCAGAACATGCAAACATTTGTCTTGCGGTGGAAATCGAATCCGTAACCTTCTTTTACATCGCAGGCGAACTTGTGCCCGCTGCTTTTGCTGAAAAGTGTTAAACAGGCAGAAACAGCAGTGAGTGATGGTCAAAAGACTTCTGAATATCAGAGGTAGAGACATAACCCAAAAAAACTTCAGAAATTGCTTAGAATAAAACTTTATTGATGACAGCTTCCGCCCGCCACTTTGCTCGTCACAAACTATGTACATTCCAAGTTTCGTCCAAATCCGTTCAGTAGTTTTTGCGTGAAAGAGTAAACTCAAACTAAAAATTCATTTATTCAGTAGGAACTGTATAGTATACTTTAAAACGTCATTTTTTTAACACGCTTTTATTAGTTTCACCTGTATGTATGTATGTAACCGACTCCTTTGAGCTCGATTTTGCCCTACTATGAACGATCAGATTTGATTCAAACTTTGCACACCTGTCAAAGGTCGATGACAATGCAATAATCCGATAAAAATATCCGATTATCCTAATTAGATTCGCCAGGATTAATTAATTTCTTTCCGCATCCTTTGCATGCGAGTAAGAGAGACAGAGCTAGTGCGCGAACTACGCATGCGTGCAAGCGTGTTTTTTTAGTTTTTTTAAACTATTATTATTTTTAATTTACCACTAATTCGTAACGCGACCAAACAGAGGAGAATTGGCAAAAAACTCTGCTTGGCTTATATTTTTTTAACTAACATTCATCCATACTCACTAAGTTTCGCATTTATAATATTAATTAGGATAGTACGATAACTAAAGGGAGTAGAACCAAGTTCGCCGAATATTTATTAAGAGTATAAAAATTTAATATTACACAAATACACAAATTTTGAATAATTTACAAAACGGATCCCTTTTGCAGTACGAATTACCATTTGCACTTCAATAATGAATGGAATTTACAAAGAAGACTAATTAATAAAGTAAAACTATTATCTAGATGAATCAAGTTCATACAAAAATTGATTAGCTCTGCGAAAAAAAAAATAGAAATATTTCAGTATCAAAACATTCTAGTTTACTAATTTGTCGTAAAGAGCAATAAAATTCAGTCTACGGTGTATCCAAAATGTTCAACCATGATTAACACCAGGGCCTGCAGGTTTAAGTCATGTCTGATTCGCAAATTTTATTAAAACTCTATTAACTGATCTACACCTAGGTCCTAGGAAAGTTTCGCCTTTTCTCTAAGGAGAGTGACTTCAATATCCTTATTAGGATATAATGAGCATATTAATTATCAAGCATATTATTCATTATTGTAATAAGCATATTAATTATTATATTATTAGGGATATAATAAGCTTATTTAAGTCACTCTAGTTAATAGGTCCTTACTTATGAAGTTGTTTTTTTTACTTTATTTTATTTTGTACGTTTATTTAATTCAACACTCATATTTACAACATCAATTTAAATTCTGAACGTAATAATATTGCAAAGAATGTAAATTCAATACATAAATATTTTGGGAAAAATTAATCCCAAAAAAATAAAACATAAAAACAGGGTGCCTAGTGCGAGTTTTTTTATCAGCTCGATCGCGTTTGCGTTTACGGAAATTTGTATGCAAAGGACTCAGTGCAGTGCTACGCGTTTTTCACTAGATGGCGCTACCTCGATTCCATATAAATTTGCGAAAACGCAAACGCGATCGAGCTGGTAAAAAACTTGCACTAGGCACCCAGTTCATTTCATGTGTTGTCGCTTTCAATGCATAAGGCTATTCGTTGTATTTTTTATTTGGTAGTTTTCTTTTTTTAATAGAAAAAGAATCGCATTTTATTGGTACGGTTCATTTTGTTGCGTAATCTAAAAATAATAGAGCCACTACATTGCCATAGCCATGGAATGATTACCTGCCTTCGTGCTTACTTTGGCTACCGCATACGTCTAGCAAAAATGCTTTATTTATTTCCCTTTGTGCTACAATAAACTTTTTGACACAACTGTCATGTGCTAAAAGATACTTTCATTTTTATTTGTAAATAGTTGGCAGCACGATACCTACCATGCCGTGAACAAAAACCCTTACACGCTATATTAGCATAATAATTTTCATTGACGTCATAGGTAAAGCCTGCAATGCAACCTACCACGCAATTAGAGATCCTATTTTATTAGTACTAAAGTCTAATTTAAATGCTGTTTCACACTTTAGAACCTTAAGCTCTATTTTTAGATTTTATGGCAAATAACTTGAAAATAGTGTTTTCTCTATGGAATTAGGTTTCTTGCTGGAAATAGAATTAATGGGGCTGGTTGTTTGAATAGGTTTTCTGAACGAGCAAAATTAAATTTGTTATTATCTTACCTTCTCAATGTGTATTCGCGGAAGAAATTGAATGAGCTTTTATTTAACTAGATATTTTTATTCATATCAATTTGCTTACCAGACAGGTATTGTCCAGATTCTAGAGTTCATACAAAAAATCCTTAGAAATAAGTTCATTCAGTTTCTAATTATTTTCTTATTTCCCGATGAATGATTCGAAACCTTTTGTGTCAGGTGCCAACTGTGCTACATAGAAAACTTGAACAGTTTAAATTTTTGTAGCGTATCTACGTTAAATTTAGACCAATGAGAAAACGTAGATAAGAAATAACGCTTTGCCATTGTCCAAATTTATAATATTACTAAGAGTTGAAATATTCATGTTAGCCTTAGGCACAGATTATAGGTACAGAAGAGACGTGGTGAGCAGTCATTTGTCACGTCGCTTCGTAAACTAAAGGCAGAGACGCGGCGCGATGCGATGTTATTGCTCCACTAGTTGACAAAACTGTATATTACATTAAAATCAAAATTTATTTATTCAAATATGAACTGTTAAGTACACTTTGAAACGTCATTTTAATTAATTTATCCCAAAAAAATTCAACATAATTATATTTCTTTAGTGCTCACGTTATATTGCTCCTTTTTCGACGACTAGCCTGCAACTGACGTGACGTGCGCCACTCGGTGGCGGTGGCGCGTCACCAAGTGGGGTCGTCGCGTCACCTAGTGGGTTCATCGCATCGCCTGAAGGCGCGGGCGCAATTCTCCTTTACGACAAAAATGACTCTATGCTACGAAATAAGGTTTATATTGTGTCACTTTGACTAATAAACCACGCCTGGGTGTTTGAAACATTCAAAATGTTTCAGAGTCTGAATCTGTCAGGTCAGTAAGGTGTCCTTTGGAGCTATAATTGGCTTATTTTCTATTATATTGAGTCATGATGTGACATGCCATCGTATCGTGGAGAAGAAATTTGATCAGATTATGAGATTATAGCAATTAGTTGGAATCGAAATTGAATGGATCAAAATTGAAAGGGACCAAACGTGAAGTACTTATCCTGTTCCCTACGAAATAATATTTTTCCGTTTGATTTGGAAAATTCGTTCGTAGTGTATATGATGTAATAAACATAAAAAACCGGCCAAGTGCGAGTTGGACTCGTGCACGAAGGGTCCCCTACGGTTGTATGGGAGCCCCAATTAAATATTTATTTTATTCTGTTTTTAGTATTTGTCTGTTATATTGGCAACAGAAGCACATCATTATGTGAAATTTCAACTGTCTAGCTATCACGGTTCATGAGATACAGCATGGTGGCAGACAATAATATATATAATGTAATATATGTAATATAATGGGATGTGTGTACGATTTTTTAACAAAATCCCAAATGACGTGATTAATCTATCTGTAAATAAATTCAAAACTGTTGTTAAACGTAATCTCTGTAATAAAGCTTATTATAAAATATCTAATTATTTACATGAAAAAAAAGCTTGGGATGAAACTGCCTCCAACTCCATCAAAAACAATGTAATAGTTATTAAGAACAATGACGTTAAAAAAATATAAGCCAAGCAGAGTTTCTTGCCAATTCTTCTCTGTTTGGTCGCGTTACGAATTGGTGGTAAATTTAAAAAAGATTACGTTTCACAGTGTACTATACAGTTCCTACTGAATAAATGAATCTTGAGTTTGAGTTTGAGTTTGATACAGACAGACGGAGAGTAGAGTCTTAGTAATATGGTCCCGTTTTTACCCTTTGGGGTAAAATACAACCGAATTGAGTACTTCCCCTATTTTTGAGTCTGTTAAAAAACGACAGATTCAATAGGCATGACGAATGGGTAAAAAAATAATAATTCTAATTAGTCCGTCAGTTAGATAAAAAAAAAATACTGGACACGTATTTTTTTATTTATCGAATCAATAGAGATTGACGGAGATAAAGAACGTGAAAGTTCTGAAGTCACGCGGAACTTTAACGCACTATATCTTTGTTATTTTTTGTTTAATTGACATAATAATACGTGTCCAATATTTTTTGGATATGTAAAAAACGGACTTAATAGAATTTTTCAGTCGTCTAGCCTATTTTCAGGAATTTCATAATATCCCTGCAGGCATGCAGACCATTTGCTCGATAACCAGCTTCGGTATAAAAAATATACAAATTTATATTCTATATTTCCAGGCTCTGCAATGACGTGGCGTCGAAGAGGAACCACACATTAAAACCGAGGGTAGTTCTACCTGAAAGTTATGTTAAAGGTAATTTACCCTCATAATAATTGGCAGCTAAGAGTATGTGGACTACATACTCTTAGCAGCTTAGCATAGGAAGTCTTACAATGTAATTTTTTATATCAGGTAAAAAAGTTACTAAATTATTTTATTACTAAAAAAATTATGTAATCTAAGTGTCTATATGACTTGACGGCCTCTGTGACGCAGTGGGCGAAGGTCCGCCTGAGACGCCGAAAGTTGCGGGTTGGATTCCTTCCGCGGTGCAAATGTTTGCATTATTCGCAGATATTTGTTTCAAGTCTGGGTGTATTCTATGTATGAAGTGTATATATTTACCAAAAAAAAAGTTATTTATGTAGTATATCAGTTATGTGGTTCCCATAATACAAGCTCTGCTTAGTTGAGGGCTACATGATGCTGTGTGATATCCAGAATAATGATTTACTAATAGTATTTATATGTTACCTGCAATCATTAATCCAGTATTCTTTACAATACCTAGGCAATGTTAAGATTAAGTCATATATGATTATTTTTTTGCCTAGGTCTCTATACAATACCTACTCCACCACGCAGCCAATATCTGTCAACTTGAGCAACCAATCTGATTGCGGTGATTATGTGATCTTGCGCGAAGCGCCCCGAACATTGTTTACATAACGCTGCGCCGTAAAAACAATTCGCTGGCTCAAATTATATCAAAAACGAATAATAAACCTAACCTTATCTAACCAAACCTAACTTTTGATTTATAATACTCGAAAGAAACGAGATCAAAATAAAAAAAAACCTGACCTAACGTGATTTTAAAAGTAGGAAGGTACTATCAGCAACTAGTCTACCTAACCAATTGTAAAACAGTTTCGCTTGTAAGTAGTTTAGCTAGCTGACCTCGCTTTTTTTCTTTGTCCACTTATTTTGACCAATAGGAGATACATTAAAATACATACATTTGGTTTTATGACTCTTCGAATTTAAGTATAAGCCTCTTGAAATTGTTACTTTGAGGAACTTGGAAACAAACATCTCCCAAATATCAGAAGGGCTGCCTTTATAAGGTGAGGCTAGCAGCTAGTCGCTGCACTGAAAATGCTCCCTTAAGATGCTAAGGTAGACTTGTAGATAGTACGTAGCACGTACTGGACAAAGTTTTTGTAGTTTTCAAATACCCGGTAGACCAGCTACTCCAGGTTCGCCAGGTTCTCTACGGTACTCTATACAATTCCTGGGCATTATAAACATTACTTAGATAAAGTATGGTTTTAATGGACAATAATATTTCGTACATTGCCTGCACGCCCCAGTTCTATACATTGCCTAAGTATTGTATAGAATATGAATTATACAGATTGCCGGTAACTTATTATACATATATAAAGCCACAGTAAAGCATTCTTTACTAGTAGGTGTACACATACATATTTATGGCTAAAGTGTTCTTTACCACTTTACCGTGCAATATACTAACGTTAGTATCATGCCTCATTATATTACTCTTTGGAAACAGGGAAATTCATTGTTGAAAATGTGTTTTGACTCACAACAATTTGCTTTGAAGTTGCAACAACAGTCTAGGGGTTACTCCATTTAATGTTTTCATAATAAATTTCATTTCTAATATACAATAGCTTGAATAAAGTAATTGTAGGATACCCTCCGACCAGGGCAGGTGGAGTGACTATCTACGAAATGCTGCTGGTAAAAGCTGGATGCGTCGAGCTCATGACAAGGGGTAATGGCGCTCATTAGGATACGCCTATGTCCAGCAGTGAACTGATATAGGCCTATGATGATGATGATGAATAAAGTAAGAAACAGCAATACTTCGTAATCATCAACCTGATCTTAGTTTGAATGAGCTAGTAAGTATCCAGCTCTGGTGTCGGGGTTTTGAGATCACTAACAAGCCTCTTTCACGCTAAAACTACCAAACGGATAGCCAGCTCTGGTGCCGGGGTTTTGAGACCACTAACAAGCCTCTTTCACGCTAAAACTACCAAACGGATTTAAATTTTGCACTTATGTGGTTCTAGACCTAGAATAGCTTAAGGCGGCTTTACAGGTCAAACCTCCCTCTCGCTCGCACTATTCAAAAGTTTAAAAGATATAAAATCACTGAATGTAGTTATGCAAAATAGCAAACCTTCACGGTCAACAATACAAAGGTTCAGCAATAATATCATTTTGATTCTATCACGTTTTCTTACGAAAAACTTGCACCAATGTGATCAATTTTGGTGCAAATTTTTTGGTAGGAAAACGTGTTGGGTTCAACATGATGCTGAACCTTTGTATTGTTATTTTCTAGGCCGTGAAGTTTTGCTATTTTCCATTACTATAGTCAGTGATTTTATATCTTCAAAAATGTTGAATAGTGCGAGCGAGAGGGAGGTTTGACATGTATCGTCACTTTAACCTACTTTTTATCCGGGTACCTACCGCGTAAACCAAGCCGGGCAGAAGCTAGTAAATAAATAAATAATGCTGGATATTATCACACTTAATCATCTAGCCCCAAACTAAAAATCGAAGTATATGTTAGGTTTACAAAAAGAGAGTTAATAGGCATCTTCTGGGAAAGCTCACCCTATCGTCGACCTTATTGCCCACGCAAGTCTCGAGGTCAAGAGCTGGCCGATAAAACAAATACTTAAATTATAATCTTAAATTTACTATTTTTTTCACGATTTATAAGGTGTCATGTAACTATTTCCAGAAATGCGCCCACCAGCAAGGAAGGGTCAGCCAGTGATAGTAGAATTCAGTATCTACGTTGTGGATGTCAACTCGATCAACGTCGAAGACATGGATTTCAGGTACACTGTATTTTTAACGACTTCAAAAAGGAGGAGATTCTCAATTCGTCGGAATATTTTTTTATCGACTTTTTTATGTATGTTCACCGATATCTCCTTCAATTGTGAACAGATTTTCAAAATTTTTTTTTGTGTAAAAGAGTATACTTCACAGGTGGTCCCATATCAATTTTATTCCTGAGGGTTTAGTACTTTTCCCGGAAAACTCAAAAAACCTAATCCTCACTTGTAATTTTCGCCCTATGATCACCAATATATCCGTCAATTGTGAACCGATTTTCAAAATTCTTTAGGGCACGAAGTAAGTAGTTTATTTGTAAGATTTATTTGAAGTCGGATTATTTTTTATAAAAAATTTATACTTGTAGAGTCTTAACTCATAACAGACATACTTTGCCACTCTTTATAAGCTAGATACGTTCTAAGCCGCACCAAGTAAAAACGACAATTATGGCAATCTTTTAAGCTTGACAAGGACAGACTTTTCAGAAACCCAGCTTTTGTACACATAATACACACACTATGTATGTATGTGTATATGTATATATAGTTATAATAATGTTACATAATATGGATTTTAATTTATTATTACTGATTTATTTATTAATGGGTTTGGAATATTTTGTTTTGTCACAAATAAAAGGTATTGAGTTTGTTGATATTTTATTTTAAATGATAGAAATAAAAATGTAATGTAATGAATTAAGAGAATGCTTAAAGTATTTATTGAATTATAATTCTACGGTAGTTTTTATGTCTTTATGTCTCTTTCTTTCTTTCTTTCCTATTATGTTGTTTTGTGCTAGTTTTGTGTGTAAATTTTAGAATTATGTACCTATATTAATGGTTTAGTAATAGTAGATTGTTTTACAAGGGACTAAACCATCCCATTATATACGAGGTTGTTATACTCCCTAGCGTAGCGAGGGGGGATGACAAGACCGAGTTATAATGGGTGGTTTTGGCCCGAGTAAAACACTCTACTTTTCACTTCGATTGCGAGAAAATAAAACAATTCAAAATTAGACAATTTTCAGAATTTTTATTAAAAATTAATCAACCTTCATAAAACATGACCAAGACGGTTCTATTTAAAAAAAAAAAAAAGATTGACGGAGCACCAAGAAGTCGAGTTTTTATGTAAGAGAACGAATGCTTTGTACGGGCTGATGATTTTAGACAAAAATTAAAAAGAAAAAAATACTTTTTAGCCCGAGGTATTAAACTCGAGTTTTAGGCCCGTTAAGCTACACTATTATGATACACTTTTTGAGCAAGAGAAGTGAAATAGTAGATTGTTTTACAAGGGACTAAACCATCCCATTATATACGAGGTTGTTATACTCCCGAGCGTAGCGAGGGAGGATGACAAGACCGAGTTATAATGGGTGGTTTTGGCCCGAGTAAAACACTCTACTTTTCACTTCGATTGCGAGCAAATAAAACAATTCAAAATTAGACAATTTTCAGAAATTTTATTAAAAATTAATCAACCTTCATAAAACATCACCAAGACGGTTCTATTTTCAAAAAAAAAGATTGACGGAGCACCAAGAAGTCGAGTTTTTATGTAAGAGAACGAATGCTTTGTACGGGCTGATGATTTTAGACAAAAATTAAAAAGAAAAAATACTTTTTAGCCCGAGGTATTAAACTCGAGTTTTAGGCCCGCTAAGCTACACTATTATGATACACTTTTTGAGCAAGAGAAGTGAAAAATAATTTATTGTTAGGTTTAGGTTTAGTTATAAGATTATAAGTTTGTGTTTTCTTATTTCCTCACTAGATTTAAATGATGTTGTATTATATAACAGCAGTGAATAAAATATAATAAAAAAAAACACATAATACACAATAGTAGGAATACATACTGCAGACAAGACCCTAAGCACTACCCTCCGCAACTAAGCCGGGTGTGACTTAGTAAGCCAATTTGCGATGCAGCATCGACATAATCTCTAATAGGTATACTTTATTCACTGGAGTACGAAATTTCGTGTTTCGTTTCGTGAAATTGGTTGAATTTTGTACTGTCTATTCCAAAATCGCGGTCGAATGTTTTCTGAAATAGAGTAGGGTGTGCAACGTTCGGAATGTCACATTACGAATTTCGTGCCAAAATGTCGGTTTTCCTTTGATTACGACTGCCAGTCGCACAAAACTAAATACGTAAATTTGTGTTTTGGTAAATTAGTAGTCTCCCTGCTACGGACCGCGGAGAGTTGCCAAATGCGATGCGTTGACGATCTAACAACTTCACAAGGCAACACCTCATCGATGCATAAAAATACTATAATAGTAATATAGGTCTATTATATAGTATATAATAGTACTTTTATATACTAAAACTAGTATGATTTTTGATCCATAAGTAGAAAAAATATAAATGACTTTTACTAAACATTTCTGAATTTACATAGATTCGTACCATTTACCAACCAAGCCGAGAAAAACAGCTCATATAAATGCAAAAAGGTTAGCTGTTTTTTTGGTTAACTTTGTTTTGTGTCATATAGATTCGTTGGAAGTCTATGGGGGATACCTTTGCCCAGCAGTGGGACGAGAGAGGTTATTAAAAAAAATATATAATCCAGCCTTACTGTAGGCTAATGAGTAATTTGACATTGATCTTGATTATAATATACCGAGTCAATAGATAGATAGATAGATAGATAGATAAATTCTTTATTTTACACCAAATTAAAAAATACAATTTGCAGAAACATTACAATTAAAACGAAAAGGTACAATGGGCGGTCTTATTGCTAATAGCGATCTCGTCCAGACAACCTTTGTATGGAGAGGATAGCACGATAAACAAAAGACGGTGGTGTACATACATACGAAAGTAGCTGGATAAATAATATCATACACATACCTAACTAACTACAAAATATACCTTATAAAATAAACCTACTACATAACATATTAATTTAATAAATATGAAACTATAGACTACATAATTATAATACATAAACTACATAAATACCTATTTGCAAAATATAACATTAATAGTATCCCTTAGCAATAAAACCTAGCAGTCAAGAGAAAGGAAATGCTTAAATAATTTATACTTAAAAATGGGCAGGGATTTAGATGATCTTATTGAGAGAGGTAAGGCGTTCCAGAGTCGTATAGCTTGTACAGTAAAAGAGTCGCTGTACAATTTTGAGCTTTGGACAGGTACTAAGTCCATTAATACTTTTCTTACTGTCTCTATTTAAGGCGAAGTCACTTTGTTCATGTGTTCTTTAGTAGAAGTACTATCACAATACACTATCGTTATCACTACACTAACTCAAAAGGTGTTCTTTTGAGTCTTCATACATGTAACATAAATAAAATCTAAAATCTCTTATTATTTTAGAGTGGACATGTTCATACGACAAACTTGGAAGGAGAGTAGACTACAACTGCCTGAGGACATCTTCGAGGAAGGTGATGATCACGTCACACTTCCACCGGAATTCTTCGATAATTTGTGGCATCCGGACCCTTATTTCCTGAACTCGAAAGTTACAGGTGAACGAACAACATTTTAAAGTTTATGTCAATATCGAAAGTAGTTACCAATAAATAATAGTATTTTTTTTATTTTTTATGATTTGAACTAGATGAACCTCCATTTGATTTGTAATCTGAAGTGGCAATTCACAAATGTTGCTTTTTTTAAATTTTCAGCTATTATTTTGGGTTTTCCCTTATTTTTTTTAAACATCCCAGATATTGAGGCGAACAAAACAAAAAATATGTATATTGTTGAGCCATTTTCGAGATCTAGTGAGACATACACGGCAACTCTTTTTCATGTACATCTTTCATTATTAACATCGTTTTTCCAGTACGTTTTACTACGATTAAATGAATAATTGAACACATGAAATGGAAATTAAAATTTAATCACGTTTCATCACAAAAAGGGTGGTTTATTCCAACAGCCGGATCCTTTATTTTTCATCAGTAAGCTTCTGAAATTGTTTTCCAACTTTCAAAATATACTTGCAAAATTAATTTTATTTTTATTTTTTCAAAATTTTCTCGATAAGTAGTAGATCTGAATAAAACCGCATTTAGTTAATCAATCATTTAATAATTTAAGGCAATTTATCAAACTTGGCTGTATTGTGTCGTATTAGTTTTTTTTTTTTAATGGCAATCATTGGACTTTCTGCCATTTTCACTTTTTAGTGTTGAGTACGCCATTATTCACAGTAGGTTGGTCTATTTAAAAAGGACGTAATTTCAAACACCTTTTGAATTGATTCAAAGTTATTTTAAAGGCTCATAACATAAATAAAATACCATATACCAACCATCTAAGAATATTATTCTATTTCAAATTGCTTTTGCATTTTGAAAGCAAAACTTCTTGATATAAATGAATTTCACCAAAGCTGAGAGTTATAACAAATTTTTCATTTTAGGAGGAGCATTACATTACCGTCAACGAAACAAACCTGGTAAATTTTTAATGCTCAAAGCAAATTGGCACTGTTTGCAAATTCAAAGACAAAGCTTGCACGAAATTGCACAACCCGTGCCCACTCATAAATATTAAATTACCAAAGTTAGATATTACTCAATAAAACAATAAACTCAAAGTTTGAAGTTTTGCTAAAGTAATCTTTATTATAATACAGTTTTTGCAACTGCACAGATAGTAATTATTCATAGTTCAAGCACTGTTTTACAATGTACTTGTTACCGATTTAATTATGTGAACTTTTTTTTTTTTTTTAAATCTCTAATAATGATCAGTATGCGCTTAAAACATTTTACGGCTGACATAAGCTTGTAGTTCATTTTTAAACATTTTGTTTTGTATTATAATTGCACTTTTACGAATCAAACACGTTTTTTTGTGACCATCAATACTATTTTAGTGATAGGGTGTTCCTTGACGCATAGTTCTTTTATCTGTAGCTCGATAGAGCTAGTTAAGAACGCCCAAAGAACACGTTCACAAGAAAAATCCACTGTTACACGGTTAATATTTATTCTGAATGGATGTTTATTAATCCTTCACGCTGAAACGGCTGAACAATTTTAGAAGAAATTTGGCAAACGTAAATTGTGTGTTGACTAGGAAGCTAACAGAATTTTAGAGATTAGTGTCTTAGTTAACTTTACACCCATTTGTGGTAAAACACATGTGTTTTTAGTAACACAATAATGTGTGATGTTTAAAATGAAATTTCATGCAAATAGTTAAATAACGAATAATTTTAACAACTTATAAAAACTTTCACTAAACTCTCAAGCTCTTTCAGCTTTGGTGAATTGCGCGAAAATTAAAGTAACATTAATAATCGCTAAGTTTAACACTTGTCAATGTTGTTGTTGTTACTTTGGGTAAAGTCCACGAACTTACCCAAAACAGTCCTTTACCCCAACTTGCCTTGACTTGCCTTGACTTGTTGGTAATACAAATAGCGCCTGCCACACGTATAATTCAGACTACGCATCTGAAACGCTTTCCAAACAGAAGGACAGATCCGAGTTTCTGTGGATCAAACTGTCTTGCAATTTTTTTATGGTATTTGAAGATGGAACAAACACATGGTCCATCTGATGTTAAGCGGTAACCATTACCCATCACTAAGTATTGCATTGTAGATCACGTTTCTTTGGAACGTGCACTACGATGCAACGCCCTGCGTCCATCAACTTGAGGCATGAAGATAATAAGCCTCAAGTGCCTGTAATTTCACCGGCATCCACAGAGAGAGAGATGAGGTGAGAAATAGATATTTGATCTGGTTATTAGAATGGTTAGATTAAACTGTCAGTGTTTCAGAACGCTTGTTGGAATTGCGTGTCCTGTTTCCTACGTTCTGAAATGTACGTGTGGCCGGCCTAATGTTACAAACAACCTTAAGGTAGAATTACTTTTACTCTCTTAGTTTCGGGCCGAGCTAATAAAAGGCTAAGAGAGACATTCAAAATGTATTTCTTAGATTTTTCATTGTAACATACTATGAAGTAAAAGACTTTAGAGTAACTACTGCAGTCTTATCAAGTACTATCTACGTAACATCTATTTTTGCTCAGACTACTAAAGCCACTTAATTTATGAATTTCCTTTTACAGAAATCGCGGAACTAACGCACAAGTTTTCCTCGGTGACGTTGTATAGAAACCAGACAGTGAGGTATGCAGCCAGAATGCACGCCATCATCGCCTGCCAGATGGAGTTTCAACTCTACCCCATGGACATACAGTCCTGCCCGATTTATATCGAGAGTTGTGAGTATCGGAATTTGTTATTTCTGTTGAGATGTTGATTCCAGCTGATCCGGACTTACCGAGATCTCGACTTTATACTACATTCCATGTCCTGCGCTTAATAATATTACCAACTTTTTTAAACAAAAAGTTGAGTCGCGGGACGTTGGCAGATGTAAAACATCAAAACTTTTTTGTAGAATATACATAAAAGGATTTTGTGTAGAAAGTTGTCGTTCTCTAATATTATTATCAACGGTTATATGTGACGTAAGAGAATAAGCAAGCTGAAGTGGCAGTGGGCTGGCCATATCTGTCGAAGAACCGATAACCGTTGGGTTAAACGAGTTCTTGAGTGGAGACCGCGGCTCCGCAAACTTAGTGTAGGACGCCCTCCGGCCAGGTGGAGTGACGATTTGCGAAAGACTGCTGGTAGAAGCTGGATGAGTCGAGCTCAGGACAGGGTGCTATAGCGCTCATTGGGGGAGACTTGTGTCCAGCAGTGCTCTGCTATAGGCTGATGATGATAAGGATCTGTACCGTAACAAAGTACCATAGTCAAATAAATATATTTATGTGAGTGCAGCCACAGATTTCTGACCACGATATAAGTTTTTTTATGGTACTTGAAGGTGGAACAAGCACATGGCCCACCTGATGTTTAGTTGTAGCCGTTACCTATCACAAAGCATTGAATTGTAGATCACGTTTTTTTGGAACGTGCTCTACTGAATAACGCCCTGTGTCCAGTTAGGTTCCTTCTTAGCAAGCGTGTTCCATCTTAAACCACACCGTCACCTGCTTCAAGTGTGATAGTGGTCAAGAGCTTGGCTATTTTATGGAAAAAAAAACTTGGGGCATGAAGATTATAAGCCTCTTGTGCCTGTAATTTCACCGGCACCCACTCCCGTCAAACGGAAATACAGCACAGCTGCTTCACGGGACTAATTGGAATAGTGGCAGTACTACTACTAGTTAGTTGGAAAGAAATGTAACAATTTGGTTTATGGTTTTAAATGTATATACAAAAAAATGTATATTAGTGGATTGTTTTACAAGGGACTAAACCATCCCATTATATACGAGGTTGTTATACTCCCGAGCGTAGCGAGGGAGGATGACAAGACCGAGTTATAATGGGTGGTTTTGGCCCGAGTAAAACACTGTACTTTTCACTTCGATTGCGAGAAAATAAAACAATTCAAAATTAGACAATTTTCAGAAATGTTATTAAAAATTAATCAACTTTCATAAAACATCACCAAGACGGTTCTATTTTCAAAAAAAAGATTGACGGAGCACCAAAAAGTCGAGTTTTTATGTAAGAGAACGAATGCTTGTACGCGCTGATGATTTTAGACAAAAATTAAAAAGAAAAAATACTTTTTAGCCCGAGATATTAAACTCGAGTTTTAGGCCCGCTAAGCTTCACTATTATGATACACTTTTTGAGCAAGAGAAGTGAAAAAGTAGTTTATCAATCATGTGGTTCCCATAATACAAGCTCTGCTTAGTTTGGGGCTACATGATGCTGTGTGATAGTGTCCAGCATTATTTATTTATTTTATTATTTTGTCCTTTATTTTACAGTTTCATATAGTAACCAGAAAGTGAGGTTTCGGTGGAGCGAAGCCGGAGTCACCATCAACCCTGAGTTGAAACTGCTGCAGTACCACATCGGGCAACCGTTACGGCTGGAGGAAACCAACGGTTACATGATCGACAAGGATGGTAAGTTCTCATTCTCACATTACAAGATTCAACTGATGGCAAGACGAGCTCTGTGTCGTAGTGGGCAAAGGCTCGAGACGAAGAAGATGGTGGGTTCGATTCCCGCTGCAAGATAAATATTTGAAAAATATGTTTCTCGGGTCTGGGTATTTTATATGTATGTATTTATAATAAAAAATGTATTAGATATATATCAGTCATGTGTTTTGCATAATACAATCCCTCTCATTTCATTTCATTTAATTTCTAATTAGTCAAATTCTGGCTATAATTCCTAAAAAGAGAGTTAGAATTTGCAAATTAGGTAGGTATCCCGAAACGGGATATTCGAATTTGTAAATTAGGTAGGATTGACCTATTCCAAGTCAATAACAATAATAACGACCATAATCTAAAACTTACAATTTAAAAAAATCATAGAACAATTTTTCTTTCCGGTAGAAACTGTCCAATAGTTTGGTAATAGAAGGAACGTGATAAAACTACGGATGACTTTTACACTAAAAATTCGTCTAAAAATAGTCAAACGTTTCAATTGCTACGTTACAACGATGAAGGTGATATAATACCGTTATTTTTCAGAAGTAAAAAAATTGGTACCTACTAAAGGTTTGCCCCCAAACTCTACTTCGGGTTATCACATCACACTAATATCACTAATCATAAAAATGCCAAAGTTTCTGTGTCAGAACGAAAATAGTTCAGTGGGAACAAACATACTTACATAGAGTATGTTTGTTCCCACAAAGCGTCTAAACATACTGACGAAAATTACGCGACGTCGGAACACAAATAGCCCTGACCCGGAGATGTGTGGAGAATATAATAACCCGGAGATGGAGCTTTAGCCGATAACCCCGATGATTTAAATGCCTTAATTTATCACTCATCTCTGGATTAACACATGGGGTACTTTTTATCCGCTACCACCCGAGCAAAGCCACGTGCTACGAATTTATTATTGCGAAAGCTAGTATTTCAAATATATAACAAACAACATTCATCACAGAAACTTAATCGAAAATTCTTCCGCCCTGGTACGATCTTATTACAATTTATGTTATAATTTATTTTTTGGTTGTCCAATACATTTCTAGGGTTCCGTTCTGAAAAGTTTATAAACGGGACCTTAATACCAAGACTCTACAGTCCATCTGTCTGTCCGTCTGTTTCTCTGGCCGTCCCCACGCTGAACCGTGATAGCTAGACCGTTTACATTTTCACAGATGATGCATTTATGTTGCCTCTATAACAACAAATACTAAAACAAAAAAAATACAACCGAATTCAGAACCTCCTCCTTTTTTTGAAGTTGTTTAATAACAGAATAAAATAAATATTGGTGTGGGGCTCCCATACAACGGTTAGGAACCTTTCCTGCGCGAGTCCATCTAGCACTTGACCGGTTTTTTGTTCGACAGTTTTAATAAAGCTAAGGTACCCGAACTTTATTAAGTTGTTTTGATTATCAATATGGCCCGTTATTTCCTTATCTACATCTACACTAATATTATAAAGAGGAAAAATTTGTATTTTTGTGTGTGTTTATGTTTGTAATGAATAAACTCAAAAACTACTGTGCTAATTTCAAAAATTGTTTCACTATTTTAAAGCTTCATTCACTCTGAGTAACATAGTCTATATTTATTGCTAGAAAAGATTAGGGATCCTTACTAAAACTTAAGTAACGTAATCCAAGGTGTAAAAAGTGCCCTAACCCGTGCGAAGCCGGGACGGGCCACTAGTATATTAATATCATTGTTTAGCACTCACAAGAATAAATAAGGACATTATTTTCTTAATTGGTACTCAGAAGTGGGGTGACTTTGCGAAAATTCATTGCAAGATATTTTACAAGGCAAAATATTTAGTCCAAATTAATCAGTAAAAAAACAAGGTACGTTAATATGCGTTTTGTTAAACTCGTCAGAGCCTAGCCCGCATATACTGAGTTCGGATCATTAGCAACTAAGCTAATTATTTGTAACTTTGTATTTTATTCGTGTTTTTTTATTGATTTCTATGATTATCCTATTTGTGTTTTTAGGTGTATTATTGTCATAAGGATCCTAGGCATGAAAAAACTTTTATTTATTTGTGGTTTTACATGTATTTTGTTGGTTGCAAATACATAATTTGATTTGATTTCAGTTTGATTCGAGATGTTTAGCAGAATTTGTACAAAATATTTTGCCTTGATTATGAAATTGTTCGTACCTCATCAAAGCTGGCTCTCACCTTGTGGTAACACGTCGAAGTCTTACATCAGAGGGCCTCGTACGAGTTACACTATTCGAAAACTTTTTTAGTATACTATGTTTTTTGTATGTATTTCGTTAATAACCTCATCGTTTTGAGCGATAATTATTGCGATCTGCAAGAAGATTACATTACCTATATTGTTCGATCAGTTTCTACTTAAAACCAGTGGCGTAATTTCCTAAAAATGTACATTAAAATTGAGCTCGATATAGTAGTAAAATATACTATAAAATTTTCGAATTGTGCAACTCGTACTAGGCCCTCAGAAGTAACTTACCTAACGAACAATGTAATTATTTTCAAACTATCTAATACTTATCTACAGCTATGGGACGCTGACGATTGAAAATCAACTGAGGCTAAATAATAATATTTTGATATCGTTTGGTAAGCAAAGGTATCCTAAATTTTGGCTGATCAAAAAAAGCGTAGATTCGAAATAACGTGTATCAGGAAATTTTACGATATCTACTCGTACGATACGAATTGTAAAAATATTCGTTCCGGCGCCACCAGAGCCCCGTTTGTAATGAAGTAGGGTGCACCACGGGTAGGTGAGGTTGGCTTAGGATCCAAAGATGGAGGATGGAACCCCTACCACCTACGCACGCATGCATGCTTAAATGTAAAGCAAACTAAATATTAATTCTTCCAGGTAACTACTCAAGACTGGTGGTCTACTTCAGGTTTGAGCGTCAAATCGGTCACCACCTTATCCAGACCTTCGCTCCATCCTCCTTGGTAGTGATGCTGTCCTGGTTCAGTTTCTGGTTGGACTTAGACGCCATTCCTGGAAGGGTCACGCTCTTGGTCACTTGCATGTTGACTCTCGTCACCATGTTCACAGGACTCAGAGCTGACATACCCCCCGTTGCTTATGTAAAGGTAAGGCAATAAATATAACCTCACGGTTATGTTTTCTGTGCCCACGGTCACCGCAATGTTTCAAAACGAAAGTTTTCAATTGGTGCATCCTACCCGTCATGACATACAGAACTGAAACGTGGACACACACACCTAGTTAAGCTAGTCCACTATCTTTCGTCCAATAGAACGAGCTATGCTCGGAGTGTTTCTGAAGGATAAAATCCGCAACGAGGCTATTCGAAATAGAACTAAAATTGACGACATAACTCAGAGAATTAGCAAGCTGAAGTGGTGGTACACTGGCCACTGGCCGTTTAACCGATAATCGTTGGGATAAACGTGTTCTTGAGTGGAGACCGCGGCTCGGTAAACGTAGTGTAGGACGCCTCCGGCCAGGTGGAGTGACGATTTGCGAAAGGCTGCTGGTAGAAGTTGGATATATTGAGCTCAGTATGTGCAATGGCGTTCAGTAAGGGAGGCCTACGTCCAGCAGTGGACTGAAAAGTTTGATGATGAGGAGAAGAAGAAACGAATCGGCGACAGCGGTTCTGATTTAAAATCTAACGCATTTGCTCTTCTTTTGGGTGGTAAGATAAGATAAGATATACGTTTTTTGTGACACACACATACACACTTAGAATATTGGAACATAAAATTAAAATTGAAAAGGAAAAAAAATAAATAATAAGTAGGTATACAAACCAAAAATAAAATACAAAAAGATGACTTAGTAGGTTTATATAACTGTGGTCACCAGCCTTACCCTAAGATTTTCTTCTGTGTCGTGGGGCATAAAAACTGGATACGTACCTTATGGTAGGTATTGTAACACCCAGACTTGGAACACAAATATAATATAAGAAAAAAAATCGTGCAACAACAATACGGAGAACGACTGGATAAAAAAAAATCTAAATAGTCCGTCAGATAGATCAACAAAAAATATTAGACACGTATTTTTTTATTTATCAATTAAATAAAAATTGACGGAGATAAAAACCATCAAAGTTTGGGAGTGGGGGCTCGTGACGTCACGACTAGGTAAGAAGTGTACTTAGCCGTAACGTCACGACGCACTTCAACGCACTATATCTTTGTAATTTTTTGTTCAATTGTAAAAATAAAAAATACGTACCCAATATTTTTTGATAATGTAAATAACGGACTAATTAGAATTTTTAGCCGTCTATTTCTTATAGTTTATTTCCACAAAACGGCACATAAGTATACTTAAACACAAAGTAATAAGCTTGTTGCGCCACGCGGACATCGCAGGCTCCATGGCTTGCCTACGCGTTCGAGGCGCCAACACGCCTTTGTTAGCGATTAACAAATCTTGGTGCAGCAAGTGTAGGTCGTGATGCAAGGGCAGCCGAATCCACCGCAGAAACCTCCGCAAGGTCCGCAACATATTTTGTTTTTTGAAGATTGAAGGAGTACTAAAAATGGGTCAAGAGGACCGAAGAAGTTGCCGAGTAATAAAAAGAATAGACGTATTTGTTCTGTTGTTAACGAGGTCGTTGAATGAAGTAGATTGAAAATCTATTCAAAGGCAAGTCAAGGTCTGATTACTGCTTTAAATCTTTAGGGAGGTTAAACAATGAGTACCTAATCCTTGAAACACCCGGGCATTTTACGAAAATTTTGCCATGCTGCGAAAGTCACTCAATTTGTTTAGGCTTTCATTGAGCGTCGTGGTCGGTCGCTTTAAATCTAAAGAGAGATGAACATAATAAGATTAACCAAACATTTTGGTTTAGTAAAGATGCCATTCGGAACCATAAAATTAAGGAATGGCGACTGAAAAATTATAATTAGTCCGTCAATTACATTATCAAAAAACATTGGACATTATTGATTAAACAAAAAATTACAAAGATATAGTGCGTTGAAGTTCCGCGTGACGTCACGGCTTAGTACACTTTTTACATAGCCGTGACGTCACGAGCCCCCACTACCGAACTTTGACGCTCTTTATCTCCGTCAATTTTATTTATTTGATAAAAAAAATACGTGTCCAGTATATTTTGCTGATTTTTCTGACGGACTAATTAGAATTAATTATTATTTATTTACCCAGTCGTCATCCCAAATATTAAGAAAAAAAAGTGGAGATAGACTTGCAACCAGTCATGTGGAATCACATGGAATGCTACCTGCATTTATTTTCCAAGCAAATAAGCATAGCACCGAAAGTTATAATGGACTTGCCTTTGACTAACTTTTATGAACTAAGCTGCTTCTGAAAATATTCATATCGGGTAAAAGTGATGTTATATTTACCGGTTTCTTAGCTCAGATAATCTCTGTGCTTTTTGATCGTGGATTCTATTCTCGCTCATAATAAACAGTTGTATAGTGACTATGAGTGTTTGTACTTTTTATGTATTCTTTATAAGTATCTTGTACTTCGGGTAAAGGCTGTGCCCAGTTTGGAATCGCTCAACCGTCTCTATGATAGATAGATAGGTAAGTAGGTAGGTAGATACATAGATCGATAGAAATTGTTTTATTGCACAAGATAAAAACCAGTACTCAGGCGACCATTAAGATTGTCTGAGAAGATACTGGTAACTGATACATAGCATTTGCTTCCAGATAACCTTTAGTGGTTACAGTAGTTGTAGTGTAGAGATAGATGGGTAGTTGAGATTTCCCGTTTATTTTTAATTATTAATCCATTTTGAAAAACAGGAATTTTCTTATCGCTGAAGGCAACGACGGCATTTCGACTATTTAGAAAGCCATTTTCAGGGTGAGTCAACACGATGCGCTCACTCCGCGACCCGTCTAGGACTGAATTATTTTCTTATTTTCACCCGACTAATAAGTTACCCGTAGCAAGATAGGCGAACTTTATTGCATCCATCATGGGCCGAAACTTTGAACCGTAGGCTCATACAAAGGAAGGCCTATACCCAGCAGTGGGTGAAGTCAGGCTGTGGATGATGAATATAGGAGTGGTGGTCAAGTATGTGATTGAATAAAATTATTAAATTTAACTCCTTTTTGCAGGCACTTGACTTATGGATGGCAGGATGTATGATGTTCGTATTCGCTGCTCTCGGAGAGTTCGTGGTGGTGAAGGTGCTGGACAAACAGTACCAGTTGAACAAAAGCAAACAGCAGGACGCAATGCCTAGGATAATACCCGTGGTAAGCCCCCGCTTCTTATTCAAATTCATCAATTATAAGCCTGGCTTGACTTGGATGGGCAGCGTTCGGGAAATTGCGGCATATCTTCTCGTCACGGATAAGATAAGATAAGTCGCACAAAGCCTCAAGACAAAAGGTTTCAATCAGTGCGTGTTGATGACTTATGGAACTGAAACTTGGTCGCTGACTATTGGCCTTATCATCATCATCATCAGCCTCGATGCATCCAGTTTCTACCAGCAGCCTTTCGCAGATCGTCACCCCACCTGGCCGGAGGGCGTCCTACACTACGTTTGTCGAGCCTCGGTCTCCACTCAAGAACTCGTTTAACCCAACGGTTATCGGTTCTTCGGCAGACATGGCCAGCCCACTGCCACTTCAGCTTGCTAATTCTCTGAGCTATGTCGACAACTTTATTTCTATGTCGGATAAACTCGTTACGGATTTTATCCTTCAGAGAAACCCCGAGCATAGCTCGTTCCATAGCTCGCTGAGTGACTTTAAACTGTTGGACTAGCCGTACTGTGAGTGTCCACGTTTCGCCTCCGTATGTCATGACGGGTAGAACGCACTGATTGAAAACTTTTGTTTTCAAACATTGCGAAATCATGACTTTTTTGGCCTTATACTTAAGTTCAAAGTCGCACAACGGGCTATGGAGAGAGCTATGCTCGGAGTCTCTCTACATGATATTCGAAATAAATAATTTCGTGAGAGAACCAGGGTAACCGACATAGCTCTCAGAATCAGCAAGTCGGAGTGGCAATGGGAAGGCCATATAGCCCGTAAAACCGATAACCGTTGGGGAATAAAGGTTCTCGAATGGCAACCGCGATCTGGAAGACGAAGTGTAAGGAGACCCCCACGGATGGTCCGACGACATCGTCAAGATTGCAGGTAATCGGTGGATGGAGAGGGCTGAAGACCGTTCTTCGGTGAATTCCTTGAGGGAGACCTATGTTCAGGAATGGACTTCTATAGATTCTATAGGTATTCATGATGATGATGATGATGAAGCCTCTCTTTTCAGTCGTTAAGCCATGACAGAGTCCTTCGGCTGCCTAAAAACTCCGACACAGAATTGGCCACAAGCTCATATGAAAAAAAATAATTACGCGGGACGTAATCACACAGCATCATGCAGCCCCAAACTAAGCAAAGCTGGTATTATGGAAACCACATGATTGATATACTACACATATAACATTTTTTTTTTGTAAATACATACATATCATACATAGAAAACACCCAGACCCGAGACAAATATCTACAGAACATGCAAACATTTGTCCCGCAGCGGGAATCGAACCCGCGACCTTCTGTGTCTCAGGCGGACCTTCGCCCACTGTGCCACAGAAGCCGTCGACAAATAAAAACAGAAAGAAAAGGCAGGTTATCCAAGATTGTTTACCATGACGTCACTAGGATCGATGGCTTTGGATAGGGTACAGCTGCGATAGAAAAGAAAGGTGTCTAATTTATTATTCTCTTTGAATGGCGAATGTGGCCACGAAGGCCTATGACATGATCTTACGACTGAAAAAGCCGGGACCAGTCTCTTAATGTGCTTTCCAAAGCACAAAAGCGCTCGGTCTAAATTCTACTAAACAGTCACCCATCAAAGCAGTGACCCGACGGAGTGTTGCTTAACCAAGATGATCCGCTAAGAAAGCCAAGCCACAAGAATTTTCGCAAAATACAATGCTGCATATCTGTGTACATACATCCTTTTTTATTTTTTCACTAAGGCGGGTACATACTTATGCAATGGAATATGCAATGTAAAAATGTTGAAACCGTGCACACTACGCGCACGAACAGAAGATTTTAAGTCTTGCGCGCCGCGATCTGTGTTCACACTTATGAAAAGCTCCTTTCAAGTTACATTTCATGTTACGTTACAGCAGTCTGTACCCACCTTTAGTTTACCAACGGTGTACACACTTACAAAGAAGGCCGGTCATTTCAGACCTGACCATAAATGGAAGCGACTAAAAATGCGATTTATGTAAAAATATTCTTGATAATGGAGTATTTAAATCATAACTAATAACTTTATTTATTAAAGCCGGTAGACGCAGTAAATTAATATTAAATATTGATCGCAATACGCCCTACCGTATCGTATCATAGTTATTAAACGCACTCTCTCCTTCTTCTTCTTTTATTTATGGCCTGCCGACATTGTGCATCTCTCGTTATGCCAAAGTCAACTGTCAAAAACAAAATTGTCACTAACAAAGCACGCGTTTATTGGTGGTTTTGCCATTTTTAGGCCAATTCTAGTACTATTTTCAGTTTTACATATAGCTATAATTCAGCTGTTATATTTGACGTCTATATTTTAAACTAGCTGACCCGGGGAACTTTGTACCGCCTTAGCAAAATTAAATGTATATTTTTCAATATTTCTGAGAGATTTTCTTAAATTTTTTTCCGTAAGAACCTTCTCCTAATAATAACAAATACAACAAAAAAAGAATTAGTGAAATCGGTCCAGCCATTCACGCGTGATGCCGTGACCAAGGAAAACGGGTTTCATTTATATATATATAGATAAATGGTTTTTATATAGTAACCACCAGTATATAATACGTAGTGACCTGTTACTTTAGAAAAATTAAGTAACTGAGACTGTCCTAATTGATCTTAACCTAAAAATATAAAATAAATATTCAGCAAAATTCTCCGGCTTTAATAAAAAAAACTATTAATTGCACATGATATCCTGCATTAAGAACTATCAATTAAGACATAGGTCATTTCTAGTCGCGACATTTTATGTTCAAGTCACAGATTGTATGAAATAGGCCGATCTTCTTTTACAAAATCATTGTTACCTAATAGGTTGCTACGACAATTAATAGTCAAAGATAACTTATTAGTTATTAGACAAATAACAATTTAAAAGAACACGAGCGAATTACGTGAAATACTAGGCACTTTATAATTACTTTGAAAGGGTTTTCCACTTAACAGTCGAATTGATAAATCGCACCACGTGTTGAGTACATAGGTCGATGTTTTGATCCCAGCTTTAATAATAAATTGGTTCTGTAAAGCAATGATCGTATAGCTTATTCCTTCAGAACGTAATTTTCTTCTAGACATGATTTCATACATTTTTTTATTCTACTCGATGGTTAGTGTGAGCTTATCAATTTAGGTATCATTGGTTAACCCTTTCAAAATCGATACAGAAGGTATTCTAGTAGTTTTAGTGCATAAGAAGTTTCCTTTTTTATGTAATTTAACAATATTTATTATAAAAATAATAAATAATTTGGTAGATTTTTTGGAAATCCTTGGGATACCGGTGTCCCAATATGCGCCAAAGGTCAAAATAATGTGTAATTCTTAGGTTTCTAAAATACATGCTATCTGAGAATACCAGGGTATTTTTGAATAAAAACAGTGTTATTATGTGCAATAATAATATATTATAATTATACTATGCTAATTTAATCATATTTATTACAAGTGAAAATCCGCAAATAAGTTTCACCCCGTTGTGAGACACAGGTTTGTGTTCACAAACATCTGCCTTTGCACAATTGACGCATCATTTTTTGGTTTCCATTTACCATGGTGTGAGCCGGTGGAGATCTCTGGATGTCAGTCTGTCAAGACTCTTTTCTCAGGAATGCGTGGAAGTATCAAATTGAAATTAATATCAAATACTCCAGGTCTGTAATCCCTTCGAGCTGTAAAACAATCAAACTTCTAAGTCAACGCAAAAAAGATAGCCGCTCATGACGCATGTTATCAATTTATCACACTTGCAAGAGAATCCAACATATAGGGTACTTCCCGTTGACCTAAAATAATGAAATTTGGCAAGAAACAATTACTTATATAGCACAAGACGTAAAGAAACATTTGTCGAAAAACTAAATTTATAGTTATATCACAAAAAAATGATTTCATAACTACAAGTTTGTACAGAACCCTCGGTGCGCGATTCCAACTTGCACTTGGCTTGTTTTCCTTTTATTGACATGGCTGGTAGGATATTTTTGCCAAAAGACATATGAGGGGCAGGTTTCGGAACATTCGTAGTTTCTATATCCTGTACGATAAATGCCTGATCTTCATCGCCCAATACCAGCGCATCTTCATACCATTATCATCACAGACGCTGGTATGGCCACGAGATATTGTTCAACTTCGTCGAGAGCATGAGATTATTCTAGTTGAGGTCAACGAAAATAATCTCGTTCCATGATGAGCCTAAAACAGTGAAAAAATGTTTAGTAACTGTTAGTAAACGTACATAAAATGCTATACAAAACATATTTGAACATTATAATGTATTTGACCTATGAAGCATATTGGGACACATACTTCCCCTAAACATTATATGGTCTTTTAGTTACTTTATTCCTGCAAATTATTGTAAAAAGCATTAAAACATAAATGTTTACTTACCATTTTAGAAAACTTTGGCACTCAACAACCACAACAACAATTAAAACATAGTTTAATTTATTGTTCAAAATAATACATTGATGGACGCCAAAACATCGAATTTGAATTACAAACTTTTTATATTTTTTTCGCTCGCCGTACATTTTTTACTATAAATAATAAAGGATATGTTCAGAAATAAGTTCTTGGACTTCCAATTACGAAGAAGTTTTGCATATTGTAGTGAAAAAAGTATTAATATAAATCAGGGACAAATGTGTCCCATTTACGTCAAAGGGTTAAGAAAGTTAGCGTTGAATTTATAATTATAAGTTAGTTGTATTTAGTTTTATGGCCGGTTCCTGTATTAAACTGTTATCTATGACGCTTCGTTTTTCTTGAAAAACTGGTTAATATTTGACAGTTTTCAAGGGATAACGAAGCATCATAGGTTATAGTACATTGTTCACCGAGAGGACAAAGTGACCGATTACCGTCGAGAGTGTCGTTTGAAGCCCGAGCCGTAGCCGTAGGCGAGGGCTTTAAAACACCCGAGATCGGGAATCGCACTTTCTCTCGAGTGATACATAGTGCTTTATACTACACCTACGAGGAAAATAAAAAACTAACTTGACTTTGACTTTGACTTTGACTTTGACTTTGACTTTGACTTTGACTTTGACTTTGACTTTGACTTTGACTTTGACTTTGACTTTGACTTTGACTAGCCAGTGCTTTTTTTTTAGCTACTGGCCAGTGTCATTTTGCGAACTTGGAGATTAAAACTCACTGTAAAAACTTTTTGGCTTTTGATATTTAGGTTACCAGCGCATAGTCTTACCCAAAATTAAAAAAGAAAAACCACGTAAGAAATGGATTTTCATACACTTTTCTCTCCCGCTCAGATGCGTTTTCTCCCCGCATATTTGTTCGATATGCAATGACGTACTTTCTACCGTAAATTTGATAAAGTATCAAGGTACTTTCCGAGCAGGTGTAGTATAAAGGTATAATATACGATTCCATGGTTTATAATTACACTTCATTGTATTATTTTTTATGGCCTTTGTAACGCAGTGGGAGAAGGTCCATCTGAGACGCAGAATGTTGCGGGTTCAATTCCCGATACAAGACAATTTTTTTTATCATATCTTGCTAATATGTTTTTCGTATCTCGGTGTTTTCTATGTATGATTATTACGTATGTATTTACAAAGGGTATTGATCTACAAATATAATAGGCTAGATGCCTAAAAAATTCTAATTAGTCCGTCATTTAAATTATCAAAAAATATTGGACACGTATTTTTTTTAATCAATTAAACTAAAAATTACAAAGATATAGCGTGTTGAAGTTCAGCGTGACGACACGGGTAAGTACACTTTTTACATACAAGTGACGTCACGAGCCCCCACTCCCGAACTTTGACGCTCTATAAGTTTGTTAATTTATATTGTTTAAATAAATAAAAAAATACGTGTCCAATATTTTTTGTGAATGAAACTGACGGACTAATTAGTTTTATTATTGGTCTACCCAGTCATCATCCCTATTATTTATTTGCGTAGTGCACGGTTATGACGTCCCTTAGAGTTCAGTCCGAAAACCAGCGCTGTTACCTTACATCACATGAATAGTAGCAGCATTTAGCCGAGAATGAACCTATTTGGCCGCAACAGGGAGCGGCTGTACTGTTTGTCACCATGTATTGTATCATTTTTTGTTTTTGTGCCTTCCTTTAGTGTGTCAAATAAATTTATTTATTTATTTCTTTCTAAATAGCATTCAGTCATTATGTCCCCATTAAACAAGCTATTTTGGGACTCCATGATGTTGTGTGGAATAATTGATTTGTTTTATTGTTTACTAGCGACCCGTTCCGGCTTAGGACGGGTTAAGGATCCCTTCTAGCAATAATTAGAGCCTATGTTACTCAAGGTGAATGTATTTTAACAGTGGTAAAATAATTTTTGAAATCGGCAGAGTAGTTATGAGTTAGTGTAGTACAAACACACACACACACAAAAATACAAATTTTTCCTCTTTACAATATTAGTGTAGAAGTGTAGATTTAGATAGGTTTAGGTTTAAATTTTAATGATTTAAAATAAAATTCCTTGATGTCTTTCAGCGTCTAAACGGTGAAAAGGGCTCTTGCGGCACAGTGGCGGCATGGGAAGGCAGCGCGGTGCGGTGTCGCAAGGTCGACCTGACGTCACCCACCTCGCCGCCCGCCTCCACCCCCGCGGTGCACCCCGCCCCCTCTGCACCTCACACCCCGCACCTTGTCAACGTTGAGCGAAGGCAAAGCATATTACAGGTGAGGCCACAGGTAAGCAGAGAAACATGATCACCATTAAGGTCCCTTCCCGCGGTGCGTGATTCTGCAGTCGGACACGGATAGACCGCACTGACGCACGGTGGGAAAGCTACCGTCCGTCCGTGGCACAGATCTAGAAGAGAACTAGATGAAGTCTTCATATTCACTATGTTCTGAACGTCAACTCATACGTCTGATCTCTACTTTCTTATGTCTATAAATCATTTGCTAGAAAGGGATGCATATTTTATCTCATTGCAAACAGTCCGTCGAAATTTTAACGCTGCGACGCGACAACACGTGATGCAACGGCAACGCCCGTGTGGCATCACTCGAAGAAGCTCAAATATTGTTTCAGTATTCGGTAGACCTCGAAGTGGACCCCTCAGGGGCTTGACAAAGAGGGTTTTAATGAAAAAAGGGCTTTATCAAAATGAGCCAGTTGATTGTACAGGTTGTAATATTTGTTCTAAGTATCCAAACCATCGTCGAAAGTAATTTCGTTTGTTTGTAACGCTTTTACGTCTTAACTACTCTATTGTAGCCACTTTGGTTGTTATTGTTTTACTCACGTTTTACCTTTTAAATAAAAAAGGAAAACGTTAATACATCCTATGCATATATTTTCCACATAGCTCATTTGGTAGTAACTCTACCTTCTGAGCTGCAGGTCGCGGGTTCTATTCCCGCCCAGGACAAACACTTGTTTGATGAACATGGATGTTTGTTATGTGTCTGGGTGTTTTGTGAGTATCTATGTATGTTTATCAGTCTCTAGTACCCATAGTACAGGCTCTGCCTGGTTTTGGATCAGTTGACAGTGTGATATCTCGAATATTTATCTACCAACACCATCACCATCAACAACCTATAGAAGTCCACTGCTGAACATAGGTCTCCCCCCAAGAAATTCCACGAAGAACGGTTGTAATACATAATGCTCATAAAATTAAGAGACTATGCTATACCACTAAAACATTCTCAGTAGACTGTGCTTTATTAGTACGAGTAGAATCGAATTTGCTTATCAACTGCTGCTTTGGCTGCTTACTGTATAGGACGTGCCGTCTCCATTCAACATCCAGTCCCTCTTCTAAATAATAAAATATAAAATTTAATAAAAAATATTAAGAATATTAACTGCCTAGAATTTAGAAAACCCAAGGTGACCTAGAACAACGATCGTTATTCTTGAAAGCACTCTACATCAACTAAATTTTCAATTTTGTAAGCCCTCTATATCATCGATGAAAATTGTTGCTGAAAATAAGCTGTTTTATGCCTGTTCCGTTTTGGGGTCAAAAATCATTTGTAGGCTTTTGTACCTACTAAAGTTTTTGGCGATCTTGTTGATGCAATGGGCAAAATGATTGCGGGCTCGATTCCGAGGTATAATTCATGTTAACGTGACGTACAGAAATTCAAAGTCCTATAGTACTACTAGCTAGGTAAAGTTGGAGTTGAGGTAAATTAGATGTCAAAAGGGGTATTTTAACTGTCCGGGTCGTAAGTAACAGAAGGTACTAGTGTGTAAATTAGAAAATAATTTAAAACTGGTTTTTAAGCTATTGCATAGCTTCTATCGAGGGCCTTGAGCGCGGGGACCGAATCCAGAAATTCCGTAACGAAAAAAAACCTCACGCTCCCCACTCCGACGGGCACGGAGGTGTGGCTTGAAGGCCGTGCATTGTCTAACGACATTTCTTTTCGGCAGTCTTCGACACGGTGTTTGTGTGCGTGCAACTAGACGTATTTTTATTTAATAAAAGAAAAAAAAAGTTTTCTTATCGGTCACCACGCTCAAAAAGTGTAACTTGAATTAATATCAAAGAAATAGAAATACTGCATAAATAAAATAAATAAATAATTATAATTGCAAAAGTTGATACAAATTGCTATGCAATAGCTTTACCGCGGCAGTCCCCGATTGCCACACGTCTTTTTTTATTTATATTTTGCTGAGAAACAGATAATGATTAATCATCATTGTAAAAAATACTAATTACTTAGCTGGTTTAAATTTCAATGGATTTTAACTTTTAGTCAAAGCTTCATATTCATATTAATTTATAAAAGCTTAGACAGTAAATAGCCTAATAGCAAAAAACATTCACCCTGTTATGGCACTGCGGTTTGAGCCTATTTTGATATAACATAAAGATAATAACAAATACCTACACACAAATAATTATTCAAGAACATATTATTTAATGAATACTCAAAAAAATATGTTTTTTTTTTTGTTCAGGACATGTATACCTACATTTCCTGAACAATTAAGCTGTGGCTAAGTGGGCGAAGTAGTACTCTAAAGAAGTACTTAAATCCAAGCTACCACTAAAACTTAAGAAAAAAGTAATGGATTCTTGTCTGCTACCCTGCCTGTCATATGGTTCCCAGATTTATTCCGTATTCGTCCTGAGTTTTCGGCCAACTTCATTAAAAAGTCTTCGTACGTCCCGCACGATAATATTTGTCCTTATTCGTCCCACATTCCAAAGTTATTTTAAGTACAGTTAGCATCAAAAGTGTAATTTACCTATCACCAATCGGTGGTCATCAATCATTATAGGCTGAAGACAAATAAGTGTGTTATCTACCACTAAGCACTTACCATCACCCAATAATGATGGTCATTACTAGTATTATTATTAACTTTACGTAATTATCAAATTCAAAGCTCTCATTTACTACCTAAGTCTGCAAAGATTTATGTAATAATTAAAAGACACAAATGCGGCTAGAAATATTTATTAAAACATATACGGTATTTACACAATGATAAATCAATAATCAGTCTTAAAAGAATAATAATAAATAATAAATGCTTTATTGTGGACACAAAAAATAAAAAAATACAAAAGTAGGTACATATTTTAGTGAAATATTTTGGTCACACAATTCGTGGTCTTATCGCTAACAGCGATTTCTTCCAGACAACCATTCCTATGCCAAGGAAGCTAAAAAATAAGACAATAAAAACTATGTACTTAAACTAAAAATATTATAATTATGATACAAGCAAAGGTCGTATGAACTAAAAACATTTTAAACTATTAAAATAAAATATATAACATATTTATAACGTTTATCAACATCAATTTGTAAAGGGAATAATCAGTCTTATAAGAACTAAAATACTTAAAACTATTACAATATAATATATAATATATATTTAACGTTTTTTACAATATATAATATAATATTTAAGTGTTTCTTATTGCTTTGTCTTAATATTTTTATAATATAATCTATATATTAAAGAAATTATGATTTGCCTACACAAAAAACTTGGGCCGTATGAGGAATTGAAAAGTAGGACGAAAGAGGATTTTTAAAAATAAAATATGTTGTGGGCCGAATACGGCATATAATGTGGGACGAAAGCGGATTTTTTAAAATGGGCCGAGTTTCCGCGGGACGAATACGGAATAAATCGGTTCCCAAACATGGATCTTTAACAACAACACTAAAACTAAAATACAAACCTGTCAGCGAGCTATGGAGAGAAGTATTCTGGGCATCAAACTTAGAGATAAACAGAGGAGCAAAGATATAAGAGAAAGTACAAAAATAATAGATGCTCTCCAACACGCACAACGTCTGAAATGGAAATGGGCAGGTCACATCGCCCGCCTCCCAGATGAAAGATGGACAAAGCGTGTTACCGAGTGGGCAGGCCCAGACGGAAAAAGATCAAAAGGGAGACCGAGGCAACGTTGGGCCGATGAAATACAGAGAATGGCTGGCAAAAACTGGAAAGAGAAAGCTAGAGATCGAGATAGTTGGAGACATTAGGAGGAGGCCTATACCCGAAATGGGGCCTGACTTAAAACAATACTGGCGAAAACGTATAATTGTAAATTATGTAAAATATTTGTAATTTGTAAGTCATGGAAAAAAAAGGCTTATTATTATTATATTATATTATTATTATATAAGTGGGCGAAGGTCCGCCTGAGACGCAGAAGGTTGCGGGTTCGATTCCCGTTTGCGGGACAAATGTTTGCATGTTCTGTAGATATTTGTCTCGGGTCTGGGTTTTTTCTATGTATGATATGTATGTATTTACCAAAAAATTATATGTGTTGTATATTAATCCTGTGGTTCCCATAACAATCTACAAGATACACACACTATTGTACACTCGACTATTGTATCAATTATTATGACAGGACATTTGACTGTTGTATCAATTATTGAATCTGCTTTTCGTAAATTTACTAGCCTCAATTTATTGTTTGATCCATTATTGTATTATATGGTATTTCATACAAAACGATTAGAAAATTATTTTTGAATATAATATCATGGTAAAATAAATAAAATTTACAATCTATATCTATATCTATATGGGTATATAAAAGAAACTCGTGTTAGTTACACTATTTATAACTCAAGAACGGCTGAACAGATTTGGCTGACAATTGATAGATACATAGATGAACTCTTTATTGCACACAACACCAATTAAAAACCAAAAATTTACAAAAACAGAGAAATAGATAGAAATAGATAGGAATAGATAGAAATAGATGGAAATAGATAGAAATATATAGAAATAGATAGAAATAGATAGAAAAAGATAGAAATAGATAGAAATAGATAGAAATAGATAGAAATAGATAGAAATAGATAGAAATAGATAGAAATAGATAGAAATAGATAGAAATAGATAGAAATAGATAGAAATAGATAGAAATAGATAGAAATAGATAGAAATAGATAGAAATAGATAGAAATAGATAGAAATAGTAATGTAAGTACAATGGGCGGTCTTATCGCTTAAAGCAATTTCTTCCAAACAACCAAGAATGGAAAGAATATAATTAAAAAAATTGAGCGATGGCGCTTATAATACAAAAACTAATTACCTACCTGTATAAGAAATACTACATATTAAAAAAACAATTACATTATACCTAAACTATTAAACCAAATTTAGAAAATAGCCTATTATAATTGACCAAGTATAATTATAATTTAAAAAAATTATCAATTTAAAAATATTATCTAAAAATATCAATAAAATACTATTTAGCTAAAAAATTGAAAATTATGAAAATTGGTGCGGAGGTAACTTAGAACCAGGAGACAAACATGGGATACTTTTTATCCCGTTAGTATCAAAAGTAGGGGTAGGGGGTAGGGTAGAGATAGGGGTAGGGGTACGGTAAGGATAGGGTAGGGGTAGGTGTAAGGGAGGTATTGTTGTTGTTGTTGTTGTTGTATCCTCATTGATAGCTTTTTCCCAAGAAATATGTTTTTTTTTTTAAAAACGTTGTCCTGTCTCAAAGAAGGTATCGAAGTCAATGAAACATTATTTTTTGAATTTTTCATTATCTTCGATACCCTCTTTGAGACATAAATAAAAGAACCCTTAATTCTACATTCCAAACCATATTTTTTTAACAAACTTAATAATAATAATACTAAACTATCACTCCTCTTCCCTTACTCCGTACTCTTCGTCGCCTCAGTAACATCTGCTCGGCTGAAGGTCGTGCCCATCCTAAAATATTTTTATTATGGTATTGATGAGCTGCTTCCATGAAGTCCTGTCTTTGGCTTGCCTCAAGGCGGCAGTCAAAGGCAGTCCCGTCAGCGTGTTGACTTGGGCAGACGTCCCTCTCTAGTGCTTTCCTCGTCCAATGCTGTCCGGATCGCTGGTTTAATCACACCATCTTTTTTTTCTTTCTTCCTTGTTTTCTTTGTCTTTCCGTCCACTCTATTACTTGCTTAGTACATCTAATGTTATCTAATCTAATATAGGCTGGACATATATTCAGCCTAATTCTTTTTAAGTAATCTTATGCGTTCTGTTACATCTACCATATTCGCCCACATAAAAAATGTTAATCCAAAGTAAATTTTAATTTTTGCTCGGCTTATATTTTTTTATCTCATTGTTACAATATTTTTTCTTAATATTACATTGTTTTGAGGGATTTGGAGACAGTTTCATCCCAAGTTTTTTGTCATCTAAATAATCAGAAATATTAGAATATTACAGAGGTTACGTTTAACAACATTTTTGAATTTATTTACAGATAAATTAATCACGTCATTTGGGATTTTGTTAAAAAAACGTACGTTATGCCCTTTAAATGATTGACTAACTTTATCGAGCCATACAGTAGGAACCAGATATCTCTTGGTGATAATTTATTTAAGTTTTACAAAACTACGGGACATATTCAACCGTATAATGGAATAGTCCCTGAGGAATGGTTTTATTACCGCCATAACTCAAGGTTTAGATCTGTAGAGGCATCAGGTGCAATAACTAACTTTTAATGTATTGGGATAAGCTCTTACGATCCGATGTTACCCCAAATATATTATGGATTATTGTAATATATATTTGTTAATAATTTTCCGATTTCTATAGTGCCAGATGAGTTCAAAAACTGGTAGGTAAGGTATCTAGCAATTTATTTTTGTCAAAATTGATACATAACATACAACTACTCCCATTTTCTTCGTATGAGCTAGAGCTAAGTCTGGAGTCGGAGTTTTTAGGCCGTCAAAGGGCCTCCGACATGGCTCAGTTTTTGGCCGTTCCTTTGGATTTTCCCTGATTTTCTATTTCCCTAAAACAACCTTCGAGGCCAATGAAAAATAACTAATAAAGAAAATATATTCTAGTTAGTATATAACTAAGTATAAGGTGAATTAAGTAGGAAAATACTCATAAATAGGTCACGCATAGATAGGTATCGTTTTTTGCACAGAACCTTCCTACCTATTTACTTATCTCCAGATTAATTAAATCTAGCCAAAACAAGAATTTCGCCGCACGGTAAACCAGCTTCATGGCTATAAAAATGAGAATTCAAATTTTATATTTCATAAATATGAAAATTGAAGTTTTTTCCTAGTGGAATATGGGAGTCGAAACACGATTAATACATTTTGGCTCGATAGAATAAAATCGCGAAGTTACCTCGAAATCTGTATTCTTAGGGGAGGAAAACCAATGGCATTCGTTAACTATGAAAGTTATTACTTTGAAATTTTGCATACGTATTAACCAATAAATACATTATAGAAGTATGGAAAAATTTTACTCAAAAAGAGTAAAAACCTATTTAAAACCATATTAAAATCAGTAAAATGCGCGAGAAATGCAGGCGGGCCGACCATAACGCTCACCTCAGTCACGCCCAAGGCGTCGTAGAGAGCACCCGCGTACAACTTTTTCGCGCGCATTGTCACAGAATAATTTATAATATTCAATGTCAACTTGGAAATCTCTGAGGCTAAATGTAAAGAAAGGCGTTACCAGACCAAAAGCAATGCTACGTTCATAGTAGCGTTTATTATTTTTCGGAACTTTGACAAAATATACGTAATATTATTTCCTTCAATTGGATCTGACTAATTATAATTATAACTTTATTTTGGTGTATTTGTTTTTATTTTTATTCCGTTTTAGACGTAGTTATTAAATAAATAAAATTTCATGGTAGAAAAATTCTCGATACTTGGAACACCGGCAAGGATTCTGTTATCTTTGGATCGTTTTCATAGCACACTCCTAAGAGCGATTTATCATCATCATCATCATCACGAAGAGAGTTGATTTTTCGGAAAACCGCGTAGTTTTTTGTTCTCAACGAGAAAATACTACACGAAGTAATGTCGCGTATACACCTAAGTACATAAATTAAAGTGTTTTTTAGTTTAGAGGGTTTTAAAATGTTTTTGCAAGCCAGCGATAAAATTTTATGTAAATGGAAAGTGTTCTCGGAGATCTGTGGTAAAAATGGGTGTACCACAAGGGTCAATACTAGGCCCATTCCGGTTTTCAGTCTAAAATATTAGATTTGTATAAAATATTGTAAAGCAGGAAAGTTTTTTTGCCTCATTTGCGTTGCTTATTTATGCATTTATAGGAAACTTCATCACTATGGTATCAGGGGTTACTTACCTTAGCCCTTCTCACTTCTTCCCTATCTGACAGAGAGTAATTTTCATTCATTATGTATGTAAATGTCATGTAAGAAATATAACAACAAAGTAAATGTACAATATTATGAATGTTCATTTCTAAATAAAACGTTTACTAAAAAACTGGTTTAGATTTATATTTTATTCTTATGATTTCGTTTAGAAAATTTATCTGTAGGTAGGGTTATTTTTAGGAGATTTTGTTAGCAGGCTTGATTCTAACAAACCGGTTTCGGTTCATACCGTTACATACGATTTTTCATTTCGGTTAATTTTATAAAATCCAATTTTCAATAAAAATAATATGCAATCTGGTAGGTAGCTAGTAAAAATCGGCAACAATTCCAGGAAGAATGGCTCCAAATACAAGACTTCCGTAAGTGGTTAAAGCGTGATAAAAAGTCTGCTTTTAAATGCATTTGCACTGCTTGCGATTCTTCTTTGACTGCCGATCTGGGTGCTATCAAAAGACACAGTGAAGGTTCGAAGCATAAACTTCGTCTTCCTGGCTCATCAAATTGCGTGAATTTTAATCCAACTAAAGAAATGATTTCAAGGATGACTGATGACACCAAAGATTTCTGAAAATCATGAGCAAATTGTTCTGGAATAAGAAAATAAATAATAAATGTTTTTTAACTTATAAAAATTTGTTTTGATAAACAAAGACACGAAGAAACTTATTTTTCTATCAATATTATAACAATTTTTTTCTGGAATTTTGCTGTAATCGATTTTGAAATCTGCTGTATTGTTTTTAGAAACTTCTGTATTTTTTATCTGGCCACACTGTAATTTTACTTTTGGGATCTGGGTGCTTACCACCGAGCCAAATCAAGAACGGGATTAGGATTTGACTTCTGTCATTTGGTAGTATTGAAAGCCTGCCTCGTACTCATACAAAAAATGACAACTTGCGGAATTTGAATCGAGATTAGGATAGACTTGTCTATTTTTGACACTGTTGACGTCGATAAATTTGAAATTGATCGAGTTTGCTATCGAGCTTTTACTGTTATGTGAAAGTAACTTTTTAGCGATCGAGGATTTTAATCATGATGAAGTTTGAAAAAAGTAGGTAAAAAAATTAGGAGGTAGTCTGAGGCAAAACCAAACATTATTTTGGTACATAACTATGTGCTTGTGCGCTAAATTAATAAATAATCATCTAAGTAGGTAGGTACATACAAATTATCTGTTATTAATATTCACTGGAATTGCTACCTATTACAAAAACTTATTTCCGACGTACAAATTTAGTTAAATACTGAAATATGCTGCTGTGCGTTTGCAAGACAAACAGCAATCTTACCCTCTTGACGTTAAATCTGGCGGGACACCTTTCAATGTCGGATAATTATAATAACGTTGAGTTATCTGTTTGTAAATAAAATATGAAATATTACGAAATTTATGTAAACAAAGAAAATATAATTAATGGTAATAATTTTCGAGTATTGCTCACGTTATTTACAGGTCGAAAATTTACAATACACTAAAAAAAAATATATATTTGTGAGGATGTGGCTCCGCCATCTTGACTTTCGAGTGACATAAATCCAATTCTAATCCTAAATCTTCTCGATTTGGCTCGGTGGTAAGCACCGTGGAAGCACTGAGTACGATTGCGTAATCTGAAACCGCGACCCGCGCTAGGCTGCGTCTGCTTCACCCCCTCAAAAGTACTGAAACGCGAGCTTATCTCGTCTTAAGTGTCATTTATCATTTTACCTAGTTGCTAGACGAGCACACAAATGCTTCTAATATTTATGCTTAATATGTAATGTAATTTCTATGTAATTCTTATTTATGTAGACTTGTATTTTTTGTTCTTTTTGAGAATAAATAATCTTCAAACCGAAACCAAGGTTCGTCAGGGTTGACAAACTATGAGATTTTAGGTCATGCATATTTGGAACGTATCCTACGATGCAAGAACCAGCGTCCATCAACCCGAGCCATGAAGGTGTTAAGCCTCATGTGCCTGTAATTTCACCAGCACCCACACCACACCCTTCAAACCGAAACACAGCAATGCTGCTTTACGGCGAAAATAGGCATGGTGATAGTACTTCCTCGCATGAACCCTTGACAAAGAACTCTGGTTCTAATAACTTCTAAAAATACCTTCTTATTTCAAGTAACCCCCAGTTCGTCGCTTTCATTATATCAATATTTAACAGACTACCTTACGTAAGATTCTTGTGTTGAAGGCAGTGAGGATTATTGTATTTCCCAGACGCGCACAGTCAATATTTACCAAACAGGTTTCTCGTATACATATTTCTATTGACAAAACCTCATAATGAAACCTTTTTCGGTTTCAAACATCATCATCATCTTACTCCTAAAAGATCTATGTTATTTTTCTATTTTGTTGTACTACCTATTTAACTCATCTCGATGTCGCCTTCTTACATAATATGTCTCTAAAGTTTCTTCTGTGTATTGTTGTGTTGTGCTAAATAAAAACTTTTCTTTATTTCTTTCTTTCTTTCATCATCAGCCTTATGAGCACCATTGCGCCCTGTTCTGATCTCGACGCATTGAGCTTCAACCACCAGCTTTTCGCATATAGTCACTCCACCTGGCCGGAGGGCATCCTTCACTACGTTTACCGAGCCGCAGTCTCCACTCAAGAACTCGTTTACCCTAACGGTTAGCGGTTCTTCAGCAGTTATAGCAAGCCAACTGCCTTTTCAGCTTGCTAGTTCTCTGATAAAAATTTTGACAACTTTAGTTCTATGCCGGATAGTCTCGTTGCTGTTTCTATCCTTCAGAGAAATTCCGTGTATAGCTCGTTCCATAGCTCGCTGTGGACTAACTGTACTGTAAGCGTCCACGTTTCATCCATGCCATGACGGGGACGTACTGATTGAAAACTTTCGTTTTCAAACATTGCGTTATGCGTTAGGTGACGAGAAAACTCGACATAAGTACCTAGTTTTCCAAATGCTGCTCTATCCAGCTAAAACCTCCTCTTAGCCTCCTTTTGAAAGTTGTTTTTACTTAAGGCAACTATAAGGGTCAAACCCGCTCGTCGCACTATTCAACATTTTAGAAGATATAAAATCACTAAATGTAGTTATGCAAAATAGCATACCTTCACGGACTAGAAAATAACAATACAAAGGTTCAGCAATAATATCATTTTGATTCTATCACGTTTTCTTACCAAAAAACTCAGCACCAATGTGATCAATTTTGGTGCCAATTTTTTGTTAGGAAAACGTGTTGGGTTCAACATGATATTATTGCTGAGCCTTTGTATTGTTATTTTCTAGGCCGTAAAGGTTTGCTATTTTGCATAACTACATTCAGTGATTTTATATCTTCAAAAATGTTGAATAGTGCGAGCGAGAGGGAGGTTTAACCCTTTTAGTCGCCTTAACTGCTAATTCTTCTTGAGGTATGTGTACTCTGAAATAACTTCAAATAGGTCAGGTAACAACACGTTTCCAACCAATAATCATAATCACTACGTGACTATTTCCTGGGAAGTATTTTTATGGGAGTGCGCGCTTGGAATAAAAATCAGTGCCTAGTGTCCCATGGCGGGTTGGGTCTCCTTTCCTCATGAACAGGAAACCTGACACAATCCCCCTTTGGGCATTTTTATTGAGAAAAATCAAGCATTTATTTATGTTCAAAGCGCACACTCCTTATTAAAAAATCTTGCTATAACCAGTCTTAGAAAGGCATCAATTATCAATATCAACAGCCTGCAGAAGTTGCTGAAAAGATATCCACGAATATGTCATAATCTTTTTACATAGCGTAAGTGTACGTACTGTGTTCATATCGTACCTACTAAAGTTAAAGCTAAGAACCTACCAGATAAATTTGTAAAAGTGTAAATAAACAATTTATTAATTTATTTAATCAATCGTAATGCCTGAAATATCATACAAATTAAGTACAAAAATATGGGCAAGCGCGAGTCGAACTCAAATCGGGGCCACAAAGATTTTTATTGAGAAATTAAAACCATCTTAACAATTTTCGGCGGATAATTATATAGCCAGACAGCGTAAGTGGTTCTGTAATCTTGTAAAATAAGCTATTTTTAACCGACGAAAAACCCGCTGAATGGATATCTTTAATGTATGTAATGAGGTCAACTAGGAGTAGATTGAAACGGTGTGAGCGAGAATCTTCGCTGGCGGCTTTGCTCGTCTCAAAGTATTTTTTGTATCCCACAGGAACTCGTTTTGTGGGTGAAAGGTAACGTTTGTCGTTTTTAGGTAACCCTGACAACGTGTACATGCGAAATTTCATCATGTTCGGTTGAGTAGTAAAGGCTTCATGCCATATCTACGTGGCAAAAAAATGAACTCACTTTCCAAATTAGTTCATTGGGTGCTAAAAAGTAATTACCTAATCTGGAACAGAAAACTTAGAAATGCGAGTTCAAAAGCGATCGTGGTTGAGGGAATATCAAATGATAAGGATATTCCTTCAACGACGCCATTATTTAAGTTATCGGCAATCATCGTCATCATCAGCCTAGGTATAGCATCCCTTTTTCACTTTTTCTTTTTCACTTTTCTTACTTTTCGTTTTTTTTTCTTTTTAATTAACTTCAATTTGACTTTTTTGATCTTAAATCAAAATACTTAAACTTTTGAATACCTCAACCTTTTAACCTCATCACCGGTTGGCGGCGGCTTCAGTTGGAGTTCCCCATGGTTTGATGCCGAGTTTAAGGTTTACTTTAATCTATTTTAAACTTAATTTCTCATAGGAAATGCAATAATAACAGTCAGGTCGTTGGTAAAATTTTATTATACAGTAAATGACAGTGTTAAAATCAAGATTGGAAAATATTACATAATAAATTTCAGGGATAAAATAATTGTTTCATTCACAGTAACTAGAGCAGTTCTACGTCGGATCAAAATTAATATGAATATCATTAGGCCCCACCCCTAGCTTGTGATTAAAGGTTAGTGTTCATCGACTGGCTTATCCGAGTCAATTTTATTATCAGGTACCTGTTTCCTTGGTACGTCGCTTGGCGCCCGAGTCTTTCTTTTTTATTAGCGAGTGTGCCACTTAAGAGGAACAGCTAGGTTTGTTGGTCAATCCTGAAATGATACACCTACTACTTCACTACACTTCTCCCCCTATTTAATAATTAATTATTACAATTTGGCGTTTTTTAGTCTACGTAGAAATAAATGCTGCAATGTATGCTTCATTCAAGAAAATTGTTCAAACTATCTTATTAAACAAGGCATGGGTATTATCATGGCAATGATTATCCTCATGACAAAAGAGCCTGGAAGCTCGGCAAATAATGTGTTATGGATACTATTTGTTATTAATAATTAAGTTTATGTACATTTACTATGAAGTTGTAAAATATCTTTTATATCTCTTGCAACATAATTGAAATTGAAATTGGACATAGGCCTTCCCAATGAGCGCCATTGCGCCCTGTCCTGAGCTCGACGCATCCAGCTTCTGCCAGCCTTTCGCAGATCGTCACTCCACCTGGCCGATGAGCGTCCTACATACACTACATTACATAGGCCCTAAATTAACCATAATGTGACTAACCTTGTCTTTTCTTAACTTACTAACTTTGTTTAATTTCAGGTTGCCTGGCTAGACGCGGATACGGGGCAAGAACGAGTGCTTTGGCGGGAGATAGACAAACTATCGCGTGTAGTTTTCCCTGCTCTGTTCCTGCTCTTCGTCACTATGTACTGGCCAGTTCTGCTACTCAAGACGAAAACATCTTCATAACCCTCGGACGACAACTGGTGGTCGACCAGCTAAGCAAATTTGGAGCTTATTACGTAGAGAACTAGGAGGGTTTTTCCCTAGAAAGTTGGAACCACTTTCGGAAGGGAATTTTTCAATGCATGGAGTCAGTGGTGCTTTTATTAACAAGTACTTTGATCATTAGATTCGAAGTTATAGTAACATCAAAGTTGGAGTAGGAAAGGCAAAGTGGTGGAAAGCTTTAACACGTACTTTGGCATATTTTAGCACAAATTTTGTATCGTAAGAAAGTGTAGTTAGATATGGTGACGGCTAAAAACTGCATTGTGCGGGAGCATCGCAAAAATCTACGACGTGGCACAACGCATCGCGAAAAGGAATTGTTTAATAATGGATCTTGTGTACATAGGTACACCAGACAGAAAAATGGTAAAAAAACAAACGAATTTCGGAAAACTATGAATTCAAACCCTAATTTGAAACAAAGTGTTATGCAGAGAAATGTTAAAATGCAAAAACTTTTTACAATGGCCACATATTTTCCTGGACGGACAGTGAAACAGTTCGTAGCTACTACTACCATAAATGTATTTTACATCTCTCATGTTCGGTAAGTAGGTTCTCATTACCTCCAAATGGGACTCGTAGGTGACTAATTAGCGCTCTAGGGTAATAATGTAGCTAGAAAGGCCCTAGGGCGGTAAGTAATTAAAAAAACACTTCTTTCTTTCAAAAAGTTCGCATACATCTAACCATCAAACTGGCAATAGACATCGTGCATTCAGCCCAATGGCAAAAGAGGTCGCTTTGCTATTCAGCCTTGTCTTCGTGTGAGTATAATAGTCATCAATTTTAAATATCGAACGGTGAAGCTCAATTTTGTTCTTGAAAAAAAATAATTAAATGATATTGTTGCAATGCCGGTTTTTTTCTACTGACCTCATAATCGAGATGTAAAGCAGAATAGTTAGCTCGGGTGTAAGTACCAATTGCACCCTCGAACTAAAGGCGCCCTCGCTGCGCTCGTGCGCCTAAATATCTCGGGCTGCAATTGATGCCTTACAACCCTTGGCTACTAATCTACTATTGACAGTTTTATGCGTCGTGATTTTTGTTACTTCATACATTCGTTGGATTTGGGCGCTTTATACGGATTATGTATATTACGAATATCGTTCAATCTGTCAGCAAATTCTACAACATTTCGAATACCCTGATTTTTACCCATCCTACTTACTTGTCAAAGTTAGCAAGAGCTGTCAAACATTTTACGCAATACCGCATCTGCGATATGGTTTGTTTTTATGGTTCTGTTGGGTGTTGCTCTTAGTGAGAAAGTTATTTTATGAACCTGCAAAAGCAAATAATAAAAAAGGACGGAATAATGTTTTATACATTTTTAGCTATGTTTTAGACAAGTGTGTACTGACAAGGTCTAGGTTCCATACATTTGTGTAACTCCCTTTCCAGTGCCTTGCCGCAGACAAAAGTACTCATTCGATGAAATTTCTGCGTTGAGTCAACGCGTTTAATTTCGGTGCGACGCGGATGTTGTTTTCGCGATGCGTCCTCACAGCGCAGTGCCTCAGTCTCACCCATAGATGCTTTTTTACTATTGATCTTGAATGAACTAGAATGGTGAATGGAGTTTGGGCTCTCAGGTTTCTTTTGAGAATGAAGAAATCAGAAATAATAAAACTAAATACAAGCAGTCTCAGACAATTTTATTGGATTATTGAAACAACCTATGAAACACCAGTTAGAATATTGATAAGTTGTGGATTATATTAAACTTTTTTGGTGAAAATTACATTGATGTTGATTTGATTATCTTTTAAGATACTATAAGTACTAGGTATACATTAAGTGTCCAGGTAAATTAAAATTTACTGAACCATTTTTGAAAAAGATAATTTATTTTTGCTTTTGTATATTGCTGTTAATGATTGTTGTACGTGAATGATTTTATTAAAATACGTTTGTTGAAGTTGGATTGTTGCAACAAACTTTTAGTCTACTAAAATTGCTTTTATGCACTAAGGACTAAAGTTCAAAATCTATGAGCAAAAGCTTGCATGTCTCAGGCCAAATAAAAATAATTTATAAAATATTATTGATACTATGAATATTCTTAAATCAACACATTTTAGTTTATTTGTGAGTAAAACGCGCAACTTATGATTTTTTAATTTATTTTGTGAAATTGATAATATACATTAGAATTTTTGTAACAGCCATCGTTACAAAAACCTGTGAAACTATTGTTTTATTTTTAAATGTATATTAATTAATTATAAAAGTATGAATGCTTGTTATATTTATAGTAATTACATAAAAAATATTTGAAAAAGTTAATAATAGAAATACTAACATAAAATACAATAATTACAAAGCAGTGAGGTGTCATATTAAACAAATTACCTGGTATTAAACAAATTACCTGGTATTTTCAAAACCATTTTTTTTTAGTGGAATCGGCCTTTGAAGACAAGCTTTAAAGATTGTGATAGACGATTATTTATATAAGTATTAAATTAGATAATTGAGAAATATAATTTTTATTGTAATACTATTCTTTTTTTCTTGCACGCAGCTCGCGGTTTTGGCTTTCATTGTAAATGTATGAGACAGGATTATGAAGTGAAAAAAACAATTAATAAGGATATCGAAGAAGGAGAAGCAATCGATGAGGATTTAGAAGTGGAAGAAGCAATCAAAGAGGATATCGAAGTTGTAGAAGCAAGTTATCAGAGAGGGTTTCGAAGAGGAAGAAGCAATCAAAGAAGATATCGATGTGGGAGAAGCAATTAACGATGATATCAAAGAAGAAGAAGCAATCGAAATCGAAATCGACCAACAACTACCCTACAACTACCCTACAACTACTCTACAGCTACGCTTCAACTACCCTACACCTACCCTACAACTACCCTACACCTACCCTACACCTACCCTACAACTACCCTACAACTATTCTTCAACTACCCTACAACTACCCTACACCTACCCTACACCTACCCTACAACTACTCTACAACTACCCTACACCTACCCTACACCTACCCTACACCTACCCTACACCTACCCTACAACTACCCTACACCTACCCAACAACTACCCTACACCTACCCTACACCTACCCTACATCTACCCTACAACTACCCTACACCTACCCTACAACTACCCTACACCTACCCTACAACTACCCTACAACTACCCTACACCAACCCTACACCTAAACTACACTAAATCTATACAATTCAATTCGGGAAAACAAACATTGTCATAGACGTAAAGAAAAAATAAATTTGTATGAGGGGGTGAAAATTTTGTATGGGAGAATTTTTTTTTTGTATGGAACCCTAATTTTTTTTTTCGGATCCTAATATAAAAAAACACCCTGAGCAATATTAGTTTGAACGCGAACCCTCTACGATCTATAGTTTCCGAGATACATGGGGGGTGGGGGTGAAAGGGGGTGAAAAGTGGAAATGTCAGATTTTTCCTGAGGTCGCCCCCACTCCCTCTATACGAATCCACTAAAAATTTTAACCCTACGAGGTGGCATCTGGGAGAACAATCATGTCAATGAGTCAGTGAGTGAGTGAGTGAGTGGTAATCGAGCTTTCTTTTTTTTTTTTCTAAAATGCCATTACTTACTATGTATATGATGCTATGTGAGCTAAAAATAGTAGATTGTTTTACAAGGGACTAAACCATCCCATTATATACGAGGTTGTTATACTCCCGAGCTTAGCGAGGGAGGATGACAAGACCGAGTTATAATGGGTGGTTTTGGCCCGAGTAAAACACTCTACTTTTCACTTCGATTGCGAGAAAATAAAACAATTCCAAATTAGTCAATTTTCAGAAATTTTATTAAAAATTAAATGTGCAGTTAGAGCAATTTTGAATGTTTAGTGATATGTTTTTCCCGGGCAATTTTATTTCGGTTCTCTGTGATTGGGATGTGATAATATTTTGAGTTGATTGTTGTGGAGTAAAAGTTGGAGAGACTCGAATCATGCTTGAGTTTCCTGCATTATTAAGATCTGAGTGCGGCTTCAGCTGAGTTGACATATTCATCCAATCCCGCGATGTAGATGCTTGGGGTTCTGTAATGTTTGGTAGAATATTGATTCCTTCCATAATCCGCTGCGTGACGTGATACTTGTTTTGTATAGAGTCCTCTATATAACCTTCAGCCACTTGATCGGACCTCCATCCACCGTGGCGTTTTAATGTCGTTATATTCGCACCAGAGTCCGCCAACAGAGTCGCGGATGTTCTGCGGAAACAATGGCCCGTGTAGAGTTCCGGATTTGGTAAATTTAGATAAGTGGCAATATCTTTAGGCATGTTACCAAATTTATTTTTGCCTATGACTTGCCTTGTGCATTTACCATTTTGATAATTTAGAAAAAATCTTCTCGTTGAAACATTAGTGGGACGTAACTCCTGATAGGCTTTAACTATATTAAGGTATTCTCCACTGATGACAAATTTACGCTCTTTGTTTGTTTTCGTGTTCGGCAGACTCACAGCTTGTAGGTTTGTATCCGTTTCTACGTCTTCTAGCGTTATATTGGCAAGCTCTATTCCTCTGCATGCACCGCTGATTCCATAAATTAAAGCAACCTGTTGAACAAAAAAATAAGTGTGTTAATAATCGTAATAATCTAGGTACATAATTTAGGTATGTAGGTAGGTATCTATTTATTTAGTTTGAGTAGAGTACATAAGTAGGTTACCTTTGTTGCCAAGTATTGTTTATTTGGAGCTTTATTTAAAAATGTTTCGATTTCTTGTGTCGTCAAGACTTTAGATTTTTTTGCCTTGTATCCAGTGGACAATTTCTTCAGTAAAGCCGTTAAATTTACATATTTTTTAATATCGACGTCGTGTCTCGTTTTTAAGGTCATTCTTAACATTGAATATGTGCTCCAAAGAGTCGACGATTTGAATTTTTTCGATAATTCATCAAAATAAGTGAGAAAAACCCCTTCTGTAAAAGAATCCACACGTTTCTCATCTCTCCATTTCATAAAATTTTCGTAACTCTTTAAATATATTTCACGTGATTTTGTCGGCAACAGATTCATAATTATTTCTTTGCCCTTTTCTTCCATTTGCATATTAGCATCTTCACTATCACTTGATGACATTTTTCACGTTCACAATTTGAAAGTTAAAGTCAGGAAGTTAAACGTAAAAGTTTGTGATTTGGAATGAAGAAAATTCTAGAGATTTAGCGCCAATACCATCTTTTTTTTAAAATCTCTATACCTTCAATAACCCTCAACGAAACAGTTCGCATTCTACCGTGAAGGGAAGAATCAACCTTCATAAAACATCACCAAGACGGTTCTATTTTCAAAAAAAAAGATTGACGGAGCACCAAAAAGTCGAGTTTTTATATAAGAGAACGAATGCTTTGTACGGGCTGATGATTTTAGACAAAAATTAAAAAGAAAAAATACTTTTTAGCCCTAGGTATTAAACTCGAGTTTTAGGCCCGCTAAGCTACACTATTATGATACACTTTTTGAGCAAGAGAAGTGAAAAATACTTTACGCAGTGAATTTTTTATGTACGATAAGTATGTATTTACAAAATATATCAATCATGTGGTTCCCATAATACAAGCTCTGTTTAGTTTGGGGTTACATTATGATGTGTGATAGTCCAGCATTATTTATTATTATTAATATTTTTTCAATGAAATAAGACGCGATAGAAAAAGGCCAAGAGTACCCTAAACCGACGAGCATGTATGAAGTTTGTGACGAGAGTAGAAGCAGTAAAAGAGGTAGGTATGCCAGGATAGTAGGAAGTAAATTAGATTTAGATGACCACGAATAAATTCGAGAAAGATTCAATTATTTCAGCCTCTTACAATTCGTACCAATTATGCATCAAATACTTTCATCAACCGTTCTATGAATACAAATAATAAATTATTTTCGAAATTTGATATTTCTGACTCTCTTCCTAAATTTAAGCGTAAAACTACGGAAGCTTTTCGTTGATTAGTTAATTTTTATCTTTATTGTATTCTTATAGGTATTCTTTTGTTTAATTATTTTTTGTTATTCATTATGGTTAACTTTTTACATAACTGTCCACCTTTTCTTCACGTGTATGTTTTACTTAAAAGTGGAAACTTTGTTGGATTGAGATCGACCTTATAATACTTTTAGTTTATAAGTTTTATTGTTTTGTTTGTTACCCGAATAAATAAAAAAAAGTAGAAATCCGTGGTCTCTGCCTACCCCCCTGGGAAAAAGGCGTGACTGTATGTTTGTATGTATGTATGTAACTAAGTACAAATACTAATAAATAAAATAAATTTTAACCTATGTACCATGCAAGTACCTACACCGTGCCACACGGGCGTTGCCAGTGCGTTGCGTCGGTCGTCACGGCGCAATGATTTCGACGCACAGTTGATGACAGTTCTTCAATTGACGTAGAAGAGAAATATATGAAGTCTTAAAATTCACTATGGTCTGAACATCCACTCATACGGCTGATCTCTACTAGAGATGCATACTTTATCTCAAATGCGATAGCTGCGACTTCGTACCGCGCGGGGCATTTTAATGAAGCTGCATAGCACTAGATTCGATTGGCCTGGTACGACATCGCTATATGGTAGACATACCTCGTATGCGCACAAAGCGGTTCTCTTCCACCTTTATCATGCGCACCGCCAAGGAGTGGAACACTTTACCCGAGTATGTGTTCCCCGATAACATGGGCAGCTTCAAGTTACGAGTGAACAGGTTTCTTCTATGCAAGCGTGCTCCATCGCAGTCCGCATCTTCGCTTAACATCAGGTGAGTTGTAGTCGAACGCAAGCCTATTAAAAAAATATTTTTTTTGAACTCATTTGGTGTCGCATTGAAAGAAGTATGCATCCCTTTCTAGCTAATGATATATGGACATAAGAAAGTAGAGATAAGCCGTATGAGTTGAAGCATGAATGAATTTTAAAATTTCTTCTATTCTTTGATTTCTAAAAATGTAATATGAAAGTTTGCAAATAAAGGTCCGGAGCCCCAGAACCAGATAAAAACAATATTGTGAACTATCATGGCTTACTTTTGACGATAGAACAGAGTATTTGTCAATAAACAGTTTTTCAGTTTGAAAAAAACTTTTATGTGTTTAAAGTTGCAAAACTCATTTCCTGAATGCTTTACAAGCTACGTTTAGAAAGTGCAACTTTACTGTACTAATATTGTTTGTTGACTGGAATATAAGTAGTTAAAAATACTTTTTAATTGAGTGCATTATTTTCATTGTTATCAAGAGTAAATTATAAAATTTTGCTAAGTTTTATTTTATGAATAATAAATACCTTGGTACTCAAATCCTTTCGCCTAAAGACAGCTCATAGCAAATTTACTCGTTTGCTATTATTCTATGGATAAATTTTTTTTTATGGTATTTGAAGATGGAACAAGCACATGGCCCACCTGATGTTAAGTGGTAACTATTACCTATCACAAAGCATTACATCATAGATCACGTTTTTCGGAACGTGCTCTCGATGCCACGCTCTGCGTCCATCAACTTGAGGCATGAAGACTTATCATCTTCAAAGCAGCGTCTTTTGTGCCTGTAATGTCACCGGCACCCACACCATTCAGATCGAAACACAGCACAGCTGCTTCTCGGCAGAAATAGGCATGGCGACAGTACTTCCCCGGATGAGCTCTTCACAAAGAACTCTACTACTACTGAAGAAAACATGTAATTATACCTATGTTAACATATTGGTAGTGGTGAAATCTCGTTTTTTGGGTTCCGTATCCAAAGGGTATCCAACAGGACCCTAAGGATAACAGGTAACAGGATTACTAAGCCTCCGCCGTCCATCCGTATCTGTCAGCGCCTCAGCGGGCTGTATTTCAATAATTGGCCAAATAAATCCTATTATAAATGCGAAAGTTTGTGAGTATGGATGAATGATTGTTACTCTTTCACGCAAAAGCTACTCAACGGATTTGATGAAACTTAGAATATACATAGTTTAAATAAATAAAATAAATCCGGGACACACAATAATAATCACACAGCATCATGAAGCCCCAAACTAAGCAGAGCTTGTATTATTGGAACCACATGATTGATGTACTACATAGATACATTTTTTTTTGTAAATATATACATATGATACATAGAAAACACCCAGACCCGAGACAAATATCTGCAGAACATGCAAACATTTGTTCCGCAGCGGGAATCGAACCCGCAACCTTCTGCGTCACAGGCGGACCTTCGCCCACTGCGCCACAGAGTTCGTCACAGAAGTTTGTGACCTGGATTAATATTATAGGCCACTTTTTATCCCGGTACCATGCGAGCGAAGGCGTGGGCAGAAGCTAGTAGATAAATAAATTGAAATTTTTCACTGAGAGTGTATTTTTAGTCCCTTTAAAACAATCTCAATCTCTCTGTCAGACAGTCAGTCAGTTAGTTACATTAGAGTTGTATAATTATGTATATTTAGATGACGGTCCAAATAATTTTAAATGCGCAAACCATTTTTCTGTTAACTTTTTAATTCATAAAGTTTAAGCAGTAACCACTTTAGCCATGGCTTTGTTAAATTAAATGAAGTACAATATTTATTTTGGTAGTTAAAGTGAGTTGTTTTGTGATTTGGACTTGTTAATTTACTTTTTCGGAGACCTTACGAAAACAACCTCAGGGTTGGTAAAATATTTTTAGATTAAATGACTTGTGAAATGTGGTAAATAAGGTCCTTATGCATAGGTACAGAAATAAGTTTTAATTGATATTAAATTTTAGTTTAGTTTTAGTTAGTTTGGACTTTTGTGGAAAAAATAGGTAAAAACAAAATTTTATGAATGCCCATTGCACATATATAGGTTCATCACACATACACACATTTATTATGATAAGAAAAACCCATAATTATGACGTAGAAATGAAACTAACGTGTATCAATTACATGACAATTATTAATTGTAACAATGTCCCTGTAATTAATAACGTAATTATGTACTTACTTAAACATGTAACAAAAGGTAGTAATTATAATCATCAAGCTATTCATTGATGGTTATTCAATCGGTTAACCGTGCCAAGTAATAACGTACTACATCATCATCATTATCGGCATATAGCAGTCCTGACCTCGACACATCCAGTTTCTACTAGCAGCCTTTCGCAAACCATCAAAAAAAAGGATAGAATCCGCAACGAGGCTATCCAACATAGAACTAAATTTATCGATGCAACAGCAATGAGAATAAGCAAGTTGAAGTGGCAGTGGGTTGGCCATATGTGCCGAAGAACCAATAACCATTACAGTAAATGAGTGGTTGAGTGGAGACAGCGTCTTGACAAACGTAGTGTAGGACGCCCTCCGGCCAGGTGAAGTGACATACTACAGGAGTGATAATACTAAAATGACAAAACTTTGATTTGAAAAAGTGTTATATTTCATGGTTTCTCATTCATGGCAAAATATACAAAATGGTTTGAGCTGAAATTTTGGACATAATGTAGACCAGGGTACTGAGTGCGAAGAAAATACCTAACATGGGGTCAAATTTTGCGATAACTATATTTTTGTATGAAGATGTTAAGGTTTTACAAACTTCCCGCTAGGGGCGCTACTGCATTTTCAAACAAAACTACAGTTAACGCAAACTTTGTCGTTAGGTATTTTATTCGTACTGAAGGCACTGGTATTACTTATGTAAGAGTTTAGAAACAGGGTCCTAGAGATTAGCAGTTACTCCTTATCTGGATACCACGTAATCGAAGCCACGGGCAGAAGGTAGTCAAAATAATACCCATAAGGTTTACTCCTCAAAACGCGGGACAAATACCTTATTAGGGGAGCCTTTTTATAAGAAGGCAGATATACTCAAAACGCCAACGCTTGGCATGTGGATTGGGAATTTACCGTCGACGCTGCTGCCCGCTGGCGGCCAGGGAATTAAGTTCTGCTGATTTAAGCTGCACTGTGGTGCGAACAACTAGCTGCCAGAGCCCTCTCTGTTTGTTAGTCTGTTAGCAGGAAGCACCAAGGGTTGGTGAGGTTGGCTTTGGTTCCGAAAATGAAGATTGGAATCCCTTACACCACTTCAGTAAGAGTATTGGCCCAATATTCTGTTCAGTGATAAGTACCTAACCTCTAGTACAGAATAAGTTTTTAGGGGAATCTAAGGGGTTTGCCTCAGGCGAACGATCACCGACGGGGCCGTGGTCTACTACGTTTATTCTAATCCCACCGGGACCCCAAAACCCCGTCAAGTGCTATTTTAGCGTCGAGCTTTTCATCAGGCGATGAATGGTTCGATGATGCACTAGCACTACGGTGAGTGAAGGAACACGGTGTGTTTTTAGTCGGTAGGCCGCAGAGCTAGCAAGAGCTAGTTGCTGGCGGAGAGCCCGACAGACCCCTTTAACTCTCCCCGAGTTGAAGGACATGCGTTAAGCATTTTCACATCGACAAAAAAAGGATCAAATGAAGATGTAATACAGCTATTTTACTCTATTAATTAGGAGCTTAAAATTATGTTGGCTGATAATGCTGAATCTATGGAAGGGTCCTCAAAAGCACCCATGGATTTAGCATACTGGCGCTAGGATGGAACGCCGTGGTGGTTTTGGCCAGCAGGAGTCCGGCATAATCATTCTGTTGCCTTATAATAGAATGGCATCCATGAGGATTTCCCCACGTTAAAAAAAAAGAAAAAATGGTTAGGTTAGGCAGAACCTACATATAGTTTGACATTATGCTGGAGCCTACCTGTGTTTATCGCGACGAAGCTACGTGCAATGATATCACAGCACGATGCAAACATCGTTTTATCGGCTAGACACAGGGATTGTTTGCGCAAAACACACGCAGCTTTGATACGCATTGCTTCATCACGTTAGACGCAGGTGCGGCCCCAGCATTAGAATTAGTATTCTAGGAGCAGAAATATTCACTCACCATTGAATCTGATTTAGTACAGTACTTTATGTAGGTTATATAAATACTAGATAAGTACGTTCCACACGTAGCTTTTACTCATTCTAAAATGGCCCTTCTCTAATACTAGGCTAGACAGTATGGCGGGGCGAACATGGCACTAGAAATGAAATAGAGGCGGCATTTAAAATAACCGTTTTGAAACTTTTCTCGTACTTTTATGATTTTTATTAAATCTGAACCCATTATTATTCTTAAAAATTAGGGCCTCACTTACTAACTCAGTTGCACACTGAAATGGTCGGCACAGGACCTTTATTAACATTTCATCGTCGAAACGCAAGCCCAGCGTGGGAATAGGGATGGCTGGGTAAAAAAAAACGAATTAGTTACGTCAGTTAGATTAACAAAAAATATTGGACACGTATTTTTTTATTTATTTAATCAATAGAAATTAACAAAGTTATAGAGCGCCAAAGTTCGGGAGTGGGGGCTCGTGACGTCACTTGTATGTAAAAAGTGTACTTACCCGTGACGTCACGCTGAACTTCAACACGCTATATCTTTGTTATTTTTAGTTTAATTGACAAAATAAAAAATATCTGTCCAATATTTTTTGATAATTTAAAATTAAGATAATTAGATTTTTTTAGGCATCTAGCCTATTATGCATAGCCCCTTCTTACAGGGGAGGCCTAGCAGTAGACTGAATAGGCTGTTGTTATTATTATTTTTGAGTTCTGCGTTCACCAAGCTCATAAGACCATGTCTAGAAGTATATAGGTGAATGCGCAAATTATTTGTTTGTTCGAATTGGAGCTGAATTATGGAGTCAACAATATTAATGGGATACTCGTAGATCTTCGACAGATGCGTCTATTCTAACTCTACGGCAAATTAATCTTGTAGAATACATTGATAATAGAGGTCTGAGAGTAAGAAATTCATAGAAGTGAAATACACTTTGCAACGCTGACGAAACCTGGCATTTAGAAATGAAAAACCTCTGGAAACCCACGCGTTAGCTCAACAGCAGCAGGCTCCCTGGGAATCCGTTTGGAATTCCGTACTATTAATTTTAATAAAAAAAAAGGATGATTTGGTATATTTTGGTTAATTGATTCAGAGCCTTGACAACTGACTTAGCTCTAGCCAATATAACCCTAATTACGTTAACAAACAGAATATATTCACGTGCAGCTACAGCAGCTGCACGTGAATATATTCTGTTAAATTTGGCTTTCCATGCGCTACATTACAATGAAGTGCATGGAAAGCCAGCGGGTAATACACAATTTTTGAAGCGGGCTCAGGAAGTCAGCTGGTCTGGAGAGATGGGTTTCAGTGAATTCTTTTAGGATGAGAAAAGTAAACAATAAACGATCGCTAAGAAACGAAATGTTCTTAAATTTAATAAATAGAGAGGGACCGATTTTTTTTTATAAACTTGAAGATGGAAGAATCATATGGCTCACTGGAGGTTAAGTGATAACCATTACCTATAACAAAGTATTGCATCGTTGGTAATACACTTTTGGAAAGGAATGGGTTTCAGTGGATTCTTTTAGGATGAGAAAAATAAACAATAAACGTTCGCTAAGAAACGAAATATGTTCTTTTAATAATGTTACATTTTGATGAGAAAATTGAAGTGACTAAGAGTACTTTAAGTTCCTATGGTTTTAATAAATGGAATTGAATTCTTAAATGTAATAAATAGAGAGGGACTGATTTTTTTTATAAACTTGAAGATGGAAGAATCACATGGCTCACCGGAGGTTAAGTGATAACCATTACCTATAACAAAGTATTGCATCGTTGGTAATACATTTTTGGAAAGGGCTCAATCGATGCAACATTCTGGGCCCACTAATTTGAGACAAGAAGGTGATAAGCCGCTTAAGCCCGTAATTTCACTGACACCTCAGTCCTTCAGACAAAAGCACAGGAATGCTGCTGCACAGCAAAATAGGTAGGTGTGGTGGTAATACTCCATTGCGATTATATGATAAGTTAATTCATCATTCAGCATTCTCAGCTTTACAAAACATTCTCCTGGGAATAGCCTACTCCTTCAAACGCCATTGCAAACGGGTTTGCGATGTTGTCCACCTGGCTATTGGTTTGCCAAGCCCTCTTGTATCCTCTTGGGCACCACTCTGGCAAAGCCTGCCTCCACCTGCCTTCACTAAATCTAGCCAAGTGACCTGCCCAATTCCATTTGAGTTTCACAATACGTTCACCACACAACTTTTGTTTTAAGTCTGATTTCACTGTGACATGATAAATTACTTATTGTACCTTCCCAAATAAATATGGTGCAAGATTATAAACTGAGTTGCGTCTCTATGAGCAATCAATATTGACTGAATGTCTTAGTCTAAGTTAAAGTAAAAATTTCAGGCTCTTGTAAAAAATTCAGGGTAGGTCTCTGAGAGGTTTTTAATCTCTTAGATTTATTGTCTGACTCGACATTTTTAGATTAAACTAAAAATTAAAAAGAACACTCGAATACTGATGCTACTTGCCTATTTTAGGGAGCCTACATGTCCATAAAATGCTAAAGAGAAGCTATTCTATTAGTTATGAAGTATAGACCAGATCGCAACATTATTTTATTAGTAGTAGATATTGGGCTGAAGAATTCGTGTGAGGAATTACACCAAAAAGATGCATGTGTAAAATTAAACTCCAATTTAGTAAATTTCAGTCAGTGCGTCCTAGAAACGTTGACACTTACAATACGGCTAGTCCACCACCATCTTGGAAGTCGCTCAGCGAGCTATGGAACAAGCCATGCTTGGAGTTTCTCTGAAGGATATAATCCGCAACGAGACTATCCGTCATAGAACCAAAGTTGTCTACATAGCTCAGAGAATTAGCAAGCTAAAGTGGCAGTGGGCTGGCCATATCTGCCGAAGAACCGATAACGGTTGAGGTAAACGAATTTTTGAGGTCAGACTGCGGCTCGGCAAACGTGTAGGATGCCCTTCGACCAGATAGAGTGACGATCTACAACTGGTAGAAGCTGGATGCATCGAACTCAGGACAGGGCGCAATGGCGCTCATTAGGGGAGGCCTATGTGCAGCAGTGGACTGCTGTAAGCTAATTATGATTATGATGATAATGACATAGTAGTTAATACTAGCATACTACGGACCCTGCCTAGTTTGGTTACCATGTGTGGGATGGCTCGTAAAATTATGTACTTATTAAACTCATAATGCGCAAAAACCCTTTGAGAAACCGGTTACAACAAGTGGGCATCGACATTCCGGAACAGGCAGAAACCCGATGATTGCAAGCCCCGAAATCAGTGGCAAAAAACTACAATTCCCATTTTGGGCACATTACACTGCCCCGAGCAAGAAACTGACCGAAATTTACTGAACTTAATCATCTGAGGAACCCATAAAGCAAATTACGCAATTAGGTAATAGTTCTTGAATAGGTTACGGTTCAAAACTAGCTGCACACCCAGCGTATTAATAATAAATGATCGATGCAATAAATTTCTAAATTATAGGCTTAATAGACCACGCGGTATTCGGTCTATCTATCTCTAGTAAGACTATCTAATACTTACGCGTAGTATAATAATAAGAGTAAGCCACTAAGTCGATCATAGTAAGTCTAATTAGTCAGTTAGACAGTCTTACCAAGACAGACTGAATACCATCATCGTCATCATCATCATCATCATCAACCTATATCAGTCCACTACTGGACATAGGCCTCCCCTAATGAGCACCATTGCACCCTGTCCTAAGCTCGACGCTACCAGCAGCCTTTCGCAGATCGTCACCCCACCTGGCCGGAGGGCGTCCTACACTACGTTTGCCGAGCCGCGTATCGGTTCTTCGGCAGATATGGCCAGCCCACTGCCACTTCAGCTTGCTAATTCTCTGAGCTATGTCAACAACTTTAGTTCTGTGTCGGATAAACTCATTGACTGAATATCGCTTGGTTATAATTAAGCCTTTTAATGTAAAGGCAATAATATGCTATCAAAAGTAGTCGCGGTAAATTCGTGTGAGTCTCAAATTCAAAGGCCTCCAATTTCGTAAGTATTCGAGTGATAAACTTAGGTGTTCATGAACCTCAATAAAATAATGTGATAAAACGGTGATAAACCACAAGGTACTCTTACACTAGGTACTAGTGTAAGAGTAAATGACACGCCTCTGATACTTCAGCTTGAAACCACTTAAAACAGTCAATGTACTACAACGATATTACTATACTTACTTGTAGTCTCGGTGTAGACAGTTACGTTATTTCAAATTAAAATAAATTTTAAAAAATCATAAAATATATCATTGTAACTACATTTTCTTGTTCAAAGAATAAAAAAATTATTTGTCAATAGTGCTTAACTTATTCATTAACAATTTTCAATTCATAAAATGAATTTGATAAAAATATAATATAATTATGAAAATTACTGTACAATGCGCTCTTTAGATCATTGGTTGCTCAGCTACTTCTGTCAGCTGCACCTACGTTTTCGGTCTTGAAATCTGCGTGCGCGCATTCTGCAAAAGCAGGAGGCAAGCAGTACTGTTGCGGTTGCCTCGCGAAGTGCACGTTTTTATTACATTTTCGTTGGTAATTTCGCAACCGGGTCCAGTGACCGAGTGATGTGACACTGTGCTAAGTGAAGGGGTATATCCAAGGTAAACAAGACCAAATCGCAATTCGTTTGAATTGTATTGTTCATGTTGTTTTAAATTGTTTGGTGTTTCTTTGACTAAGTTAAGTGCTAACCCGGCAACGAATGAGTTAACGCATCCGGGTATCAAGGCAACGGTTGCAGGTTCAAGTCCCGTCTTAGTCTAGTTTTTAACCGCCTTCAAAAAAGGAGGAGGTTTGTTTTAAAAACAAGCAAACAGAATAAATATCATCACGACTTTTTCCCAATAATGGTATTAATACATCTTCAGATACTGGTTGATACGCAAAATCTATTGAGGATACCTGTATGGGGTAGTCAGGGGCAAGTCCAAACATAATATTCAGTACATGCACCATGCATCCTTAGCATTATACAAGCCAGGTAGTAAACCTATCGCCGCTTTTATTGGAACACTAACTTAGTACATACCTTTCAAATTTTAGTTCCAAGGCGTGCCACACCAGCCATTATTAGTCCACTGCTGGACATAGGCCTCCCCTCCCACCACACTAGCCTATATCAGTCTACAGCTGGTCATAGGCCTCCTCTTATAAAGGGGAATATGCCCATAATCTCCACGCTGGGCATGCGGCTGGGGATCGCAGGGCACAGCTTCTCGCACCACCGACACTGCTGCTCGTCGGTGGCCAGGGGATTTAGCTGTGCTGTAGGCTGTGCTATGCCACAATCAGCCGGCTGCCAGAGCCCTGTTCGTTGTTTAGCCCCCCTTTGTTAAGTCTTCCATAAAGGGGAAAATGTCCATGATTATACATGCCTCGTAGGAGTGGATAAGGCTAGCTCAAGACCGTGGCAAGTGACAGGAGTAAAGAGAGGCCTGTACCCAGCAGTGGGTGAAGTCTGCCTGCGGATGATGATGATGATGCTTGTTTTCCTTCACCGTTAAGCCAAAAAAAATTCGCAATGAAAAACGCATTAGGCCGCGTTTCGAACCCAAGACTACCACGGCTTGTTATTAAACTTTTCTAATTCATATAGTTTATTTCCACAAAACGGCACATAAGTATACTTCAACACAAAGTATTAATTGAGTAAACTTTATTGTTTACATCTTAAGTAATTCCTGCACAGTTCGCGACGGTATAATATGTTGTACAGGTTGTGAGGTTGTACAATATAGGCAGCTGTGGTAATCAGACAGTCAATTTTTGCAACGATAAAATCGTAACATGGTTTCGGTTAAATATGATTTTTGAGTTGTGTTCCCAACGCTTACACAATCCCAATAACTTACAACGGTTCAATCGTAGCATGGGCTGTCAGGCTCTCGGTTTATTATGATTTTCTGAGTACTACTTTCTTAGTGAGTCTTATTATGTGTAATAAGGGAACATTTGACAGGACATATACACCTACTAAAATAAGTTAAAACATACTTAATATTTTTTTTACTTAAAAAATTAAATAAAAAATATTTGCATATTTGTACAACATGCAAATATACTTAAACTCTGTTGGAATTCTTAGCTATTTTTTTTAGTTTATTGATACCTACTAACTATACTCACTACCTATTTTTTGATAATAATTATACTTTAATTTACAATGTTTCTTGGACCACTTGCTGAATAAATACGCTAGGTGCAAGATCGAAAAAATTACCAACTGTTTAATCAATTGAGTATTTCTTATGAGCGTTTATTTTTAGCATGCAAACGTAATTTTAACTTTGTACTTTAGTTTTATAGTTTTTATGTGTTCTGAATCATAGCTATTTTGTTCTTTAGACATTAAGGCATTTTGTTTCTTAGACGATTTGAAAATTAATCTTTCTGATGAAGAAGTTTTTACTACAATAGTTTATCTTTTTTGTGTTACTGTACAAAAACGTAGCCTACTTTTGATGATCTCACCTTGTCACACCGAAATGGATCAAGGTTCATTAAAAACTTGTTTGTGGCAATATGTATTACCTTACCTCACAGATACCTACTTTATTGTTTACTAGACCAATGATTGTTGAATAGATCAATGATAAATACCAAAGTTGGATTAGATATTTTTCTTTTTCGGTTTCCTTCCTTTGTTTCTTTGTATGAGCCAGTGGCTAACTCTGGTGGTTATATTATAGAACTGGACGGTTTTAGGCTGTCCGAAGGCCTCCGACTGGTCTAACAACTGAAAAATACTGGACCATTATCTTAACATGCCATCCGAAGCATGTATTTAAATGCTTTACATTCGAATTTTATGACGAGTTTCTTTCGATGCATGTTTTTTTTATCCGAGTCGCCATGCATTTATTACGTATGGCGACTCCCATTCCGAACATTCTTATCCTTTATTAAGGTCATATACAAGTCAAATCTCGCTCACTCTCGATCGCGCAATTCAACATTTTAGAAGATATAAAATCACTGAATGTAGTTATGCAAAATAGCAAACCTTCACAGCCTAGAAAATAACAATACAAAGGTTCAGCAAAAATATCATGTTGAACCCAACACGTTTTCCTACCAAAAAAATTGTACCAAAATTGATCACATTTTTTTTGCAACAAAGTTTTAATCATAATCATCATAATCATATATTTATTTGCCAGAATGTAGGTACATTATTATAGTTCTATTATGTAAATTATTTGATCCTGTACATTCTTACTACTAGAGCATGCAAGTTTAAGAATATAACATTTATAATTTAGTTATATTATATCGTACAATGTCATTCCAGCTAACATAATAAATTAATATTTAGTCAAATTTGTCACTAAAAAACTCTGATATTGAGTAGTAACATTTATCAATTAGAAGTGCCTTCAGATTATTCTTAAAACTAATAATGTTGCCTTCCTTTATGATCTCTGGTACCTTGTTATAGATTTTTGGGACCATACAAAAAATACTATTATGCATGAGCGATGTGTTTGATTGCACAGTACAAAACTTGTTTTTATTACGCCGATTGAGATTATAATTAGAAATGTCAGTAAATTTATTAAATTGTATCATGTCATTTCTTACAAATAGGGCTGCTTCATAGATGTATAAACAAGGTAATGTCAAAATTTTATAAGTCTTAAAAAAAGGTACACAACTGTCGGTATTATTTAATTTAAATATTGATCTTAAACACCTTTTTTGAGCAATAAAAACATCTTGTTAGTTCGTGCTATTGCCCCAAAATATGACGCCATATCTTAGTATTGACGACACCGAGCCATGATAAGCTGTCAGTGCAGTTTCCTTGCTAGCCACTTTTGACAGATGCATAGGCTAAACTATTAATTTTTTCAATTATATTTTCAGTATGTATTTTCCATGTCAAACCTTTATCAATATTTAAACCTAAAAATTTTGTTTCGTTAGTTTCGTAAAGTAAAGTAGCGAAGTTCAGTTAATCAAAATCGGGTCGAAAAAGTATTTGTCTTGTTTATCCAACAGAAACACTGGCCACACGTGACTGATCACGTGAATAAAAATATGTAAGCAAAGTCAATTTTCTACACGTTTTTTGTATGCAAATAGCAAATCTCTTTTCAAATTCGTAAAAACTAAATAAAATTATCGTTCTCTAGGTGATTAACATTAAAGTTCAATAATGATAATAATATATACCTACTCTTAATTTGAGTACGAGGAAACAGGTTTTAAAAGCTAACTAAATTATTTAATTTCTAAAGTACGTGATTGCGATTACACCGCGTGGAGGGGTGCTAATAACGACGCTAGTGCCTACGTAAGCTAGGGATGCAGACGGTTTCATCAGAATTACTCCATTATGAAAGTGCATTCCCATGGAAACATAAACAATATTTTAGACTTATTCTAAGGCTGAGGGGGGAGGGGTATTCATATCCGTAGACTATCTATTAAATACATCCCACTGCTAACTACCATCCGCATCCAGTTCAACAGGTTTTAGCGTGCTTAAATTTAAAATCAGTTACTAGTGTCGGTTTTTTGATTGATTTACTACCAACGGCTTCAAAAATAGATTTTATCTTCTGGGAAAGCTCGCACCATCGTCGGCCTCATCCTTGTCCACGCAAGCTAGATTGGGCCAGTACCTCTGTGCTGGCCCAATGCAATTATAGGAAATAAAAGCATTTTCGTAGATCAAAACATTATTTCATGTATGGCCAGTGTAAATCGGTGGATGACAGGAAAAGGGTTTTTTTTAAAAACGTCAATTCGCACATATCAAATGGCTCGGAAAAGGCAGCGGGAGTTGGAGTGGGAACGGCAACGGGAACGGACCCGGTTATCGTACCTAATTTTGTAATGTACGTAATATTGGTTGGTACTTTTTATTCCGTACATAGTTAGGGTTACGTATAAAATGATAAATGATATTTATTGTCTGTGGAAATAGGTTTAATAAAATTGATCTTATAGCTATTTGTGCATCTCTAGTCCAACCTACCAGGCTTACAAACACTAAGGTAAAAAACAATCAGAATATATCTAAATACAATACAATTAAATAGGTATAATATCAAATGTCAACTAATTAAAAAGAGAATAATAACAATTAAAAGTTATATAATACAATCTAAAATGCAAAGAATAATGTCAAAATTAAAATAAAAAAATATTTATATTAAAATAACTATAAAGAGGGCAGGGAGGATAAGACAGGCTAAAAGATAAGATAAGATAAGATAAGATAAGCTAAGATAATATAAGATAAGATTAAAATAACCATGGTCGGGAAATATTTTACATGAAAACACGTACATGAAAAATCTAATACACACAAACGAGCGGGCCAGCGAGCTGTCAATAGAAAACACCGAGGCTCGAGATAAATATGTGCAAAAATGCAAAAAAAAATATAGGTACATAATAAATAAGTAATATTTGTACGCGTGACTGTTGCAAGTTACCTAATAAAGTATCCGGATATGCCAGTTTGTGCAAGAGACTGTGTTTATGATTCACATTGTAATGCGTCCTCTATAGCATGGACTGTCTTAAAAGCAAAGTAGTAGGTTTGATTTCCGATGCATGACAAAATATGCAGCTAACACCTATTATTGCACCTTACAGACAGTATTGCTCTTGCTGCTCTTATTTTATTTTATTTTGGTTTCTTCGGAAAATAAACCGTACTTTACGTATCTTTGATAATTACAAAAGATCATTTCATCATGATCAGCCTATAGCAGTCTACTGCTGGACATAGGCCTCCCCTAATGAGCGCCATTGCGCCCTGTCCTGAGCTCGACGCATACAACTCCTACCAGCAGCCCTTCGCAGATCGTCACTCCACCTCGCCGGTGGGCGTGAAAAGATCATATATTTTTCTCTTGCACCCCGTGTTCACTTTAGACTACCTTGTTGTCGCTTGTCATTTCATAAAATGTTCTCAATATGGTTGTATTTTTGATCGTCAACTGGTTCCATACATATGACGTGTGAAAGGGGTTCGAACTTCTATCTTTGGAACCCAAGCAAACCTCACTTGTATGTGGTGCACCCTGCTAGCTCTGGCGGCCGGCTGACAGTGGTATAGTGCAGCCTAACACTGGCACAGCTACATCCCCTGGCCATCGATGGGCAGCAGCGTCGCTGCAAAAAAATGTGCCCTGAGATCCCCAACCCGCATGCCCAGCGTAGGGATTATGGGCATATTCCCCTTCTTATTAGGAGAGGCCTATGTCCAGCAGTGGACTGATATACCTAGCCTGATGTGGTTGTTGTTGGTTCCATATTCCAAAAAAAAACGTCATCAATTGTTCCCGGTCGTAGAAATCAGTACGCAAATTTATAGAGCATACCATGTATATATAGAGGGTAGTAAAGAAGTCCTAATAGATTTGATACAAGCCCATCAAGTACATGTTCATGTTAGTTAGCACTCCAAACTTAGGTTGCCCGCCCACGACCTATAATCCGATTTTTTAGTAGGAGAAAAATGAAACGATTGCAATAGTGCAACGCACACGTCCTACAAAAAGTTGGTCAGAAATTGTATGCAGGAAAAATCGGCCCGAGTATCGTTCCTACAAAAAGTCGTGACGTGAGCGCAAGTCTTATTGGTATTTTATGTTATCGGCATTTATTCAATATTGAGGTCGGCTGCAGCCGATCACGTCGAATACTTCCTATAAAGCCTTTTTTAAGGGTTCCTTTCCTTGTAGATAACGGTACTTGATCGTTACTTCTGGCGATGTCGTCGGTCAATAACCCTGTTGCACACCGAAATGTTCGGCACCGGACCTTTATTTGCAAACTTCAACATTTCATCTGACGAAATTCAAATAACGTCTATTTCCAAAGTTTGTAAAAACGAGACCGGTGCCGACCATTTCGATGTCCAATTATGTTAGTAATGAGGTCTCAGTTCTATATAGAAGAGTAGAGTTATGAAAGACTTTTGCACCTATGATTATAATATTTTTCTAACGATAGCTAGAAAAAAATACAATTTCCATACATTTTTGAAGTTTAGGAAGACCCTCCACCAGACGATATCGTCAACATTGCAGGTAATCTATGGATGGAGAGGGCTCCTCTCAATTCCTTGGGGGAGACCTATGTTCACCAATGGACTTTCATAGTTTGTTGTTGTTGATGATGATGATGATGATATATTTTTTATGCTTCACTGTTTTGAGCATGATGATAAATACTAGGAAAAGAAATTCATCGGCAAGTCTCAAATTCGAACATATGAGGGATCAGGGTGCCTAGTGCGAGATTTTTACCAGCTTCATCACGTTTGCATTTTAGAAAATTTGTATGTAAAGGTGAGTACCACGCGTTTCTCACTAGATGGCGCTCCCTCGATTCCATATTTTGCATAAACGTAAACGCGATCGAGCTGGTAAAAAAATTCGTAGGTGAAGACAAAAGTCAAAGAAAATTTACACTAGGCATCCACATACTTAAATATAATTAGCAAGTATTAGATAAATAGATAGGTAATAATGATCTAAGCACGTGCTGTAGGTAAAGAATGCCGGTACGCCTGCGCCTGACAATACTTATTGACATTTGATCAAGGTTTGCATAAAGATTGCTTCACACAGAGAACTTTAATGCAAACAAACTGTAGCTGGTAGGATCACCTCTCCCATGTGGCATTGCTTCGTGCGGAGGGTGATCTAACTCTTAGTATGAAAGAATTATTTTGTATGATTAGCTTTTTAAGTTTTGTGTGCTATGGATTTATATTGTCTGAAATAAAATAATTGTATTTTATTTATATTATTTATTTTATAAAAATAATAAATAATCATTTATTTCAGGCATTATGCATAGACAAATATTATTAAAGAGGACCATAGTTATACATAAATACCTTACAGACTACATATATATTTATATAATACTAGCTGATCCGACAGTCGTTGTGGTATCTCAAAGAGGGTATCGAAGTTAAAGAACATTCAAAAAATATATCGAAATGGAAAAAGCAATCAAAAAGGATATTGAAGAGGATAAAGCAATCAAAGAGTATATCAAAGTGGAAAAAGCAATCAACCAAGATAAAATAATAATAAAATATAAATAAAATAATTTATTCAAAATTTCTTAAATTGGTAACATAAAAATATTAAAAGGTACATGATTCTTAATGAAACATAGGTATAATAAAAACAAGAGCCTGAACTAGGCAATCCTCTGTTTCAGGCGAATAGAGCTAACAAATAGAACATAGGAATAAAATATGTGATTAAAATAAAATAATATAAAACAAAATGTTTATTATTTTGTTTTATATTATACTGCATTTTATTACTAAGGTACGACTAAATATTTGATAGGTATGTACATTATAATTGGGTATTAAAACTAAATCAAAATAAAAGTCTCTTTAGGCGTATCTGTGAAACCTTATTTAACTTAAACTTAACTTAAAACAAAACTAAACAGATTGGTAGGCGTGGATAAAAAAAACAACAACAATAACAACAACTACCCTATCTCTAACTTACCCCTACCCCTACTCCTACCCTACCTCTACATCTACCCCTACCCCTACCCTAAACTACCCCTAACCCTACCCCTACCTTGCCCCTAATCCTACTTTTAATATAAACGGGGTAAAAAGTATCATATGTCCCTCTCCTGGTTCTAAGCTTTCTCCCCACCAATTTCATCCAAATTGGTTCAGCCGTTCTTGAGATATAAATAAAGATCAATTTCAGAATTACTGAAAAAACGGATCTTCATCACAGCCAGGCGTATTCGGCGGAGTGGCTGTGTATATTGATAATCTAACTATCCTGAATGAATCCACCTGTCTTCTATCCATTCGATAATCCACGCCTACCAGTCAGCTAGTAGTTAGCTACTAGAATTGTGTAATGAATATAGAATCTCCTGAAAATGAGAGTATGTTTATTCTACCTACTCCTGATATATTTTTGACTGAAGTTCTCAAAAATTGTTGGGAACCATGTTCGGATAAGCCCCTTTCGGGATAAAATTCACATTCAAACGCTTTCAGTAGAAATCTAAGCAGAACAATATTTAGACGCAGGTATATCCTCATCTCGCTACAATAAGTACCTAAGATGTAAATAAATAAATAAATAAATAATCCTGGACGTTATCACACAGCATCATGTAGCCCCAAACTAAGCAGAGCTTGTATTATGGGAACCACATGATTGATATACTACATAGATACATTTTTTTTTTTTTTTTGTAAATACATACATATCATACATAGAAAACACCCAGACCCGAGACAAATATCTGCAGAACATGCAAACATTTGTCCCGCAGCGGGAATCGAACCCGCAACCTTCTGCGTCACAGGCGGACCTTCGCCCACTGCGCCACAGAGGTCGTCGAAATGATGTTAAAGTACCTACGTGAGAAAAAAGGAAAAAGGATACATGTGCCTTTCGCTTTACAATTTTGCATACGGCATATTTTGGCCTTATTTCGTAATAATCTAATGTTTAGTCACGATAACTTGGCAGTACTGTGTATAATTGAGTTATAGTTTACATAATAAGTACTAAGATACGGTCTTTGCCTTTCTAAATCCGCACAAATAGGGCAAGTAATTTATCTAATTGTATTGACACACATATGCGAATTAATAGGAATTTGCCAATCAAGTAAAATCATACTTGATTGGCACCGAATAGAAATTTATTTATTATTTAGTTTTAATTAATGTCTGAAATAAATGGCTTTGACTATTTATTTAAGACAAAAAGCAGGTGTAATACCAAATTGTGCAATTTTACTTTTTATTTAAATCTAAATAAAGAGCAAAACTACAAAATTCTACCAAATCCTGAAAAGTTTGATGCACGAGATACGTTATGTTTCCGATACGTTTTTGTTTATTGACCAAATGTTATTTTGAAGCTTTCTCATTGACTAACATTTTACGTCTTCGATACGAATGCTTTTTTGCTTGTCTTCGTGATCGAGCCTTAATAGTATACGTTATTGTAAAATTTGGGAATAAGAAATAAAAAACAGTGTTACGAAAGAAGATTATATTCCCACTGCCAAACGACATTCGTAAACCTACCAACATAATACACTACAGATATATCATTGCTCATCGTATGCAACCACCTTTACATAGACTTTATAATGACTCATTTGTATTGTATAGTATCACGGATCACGGAAGTTAAATAATATAGGTATTTGCATCTATTTTGCAACCATTTGACAGCCTCTGTGGCGCAGTGGGTGAAGGTCCGCTTGAGACGCAGAAGGTTGCGGATTCGATTGTCGCCGCGGGACAAATGTTTGAATTTTTTGGAGATATTTTTCTCAGGTGTTCTCAGGTTGTGGGTGTTTTCTATGTATAATATGAATGAATTTACAAAAAAATATGTATGCTAAGTAGTTTATCAGCTGTGATCGAAATTAGGCGGGCTAAAATACCTAAAAAAAAAGTTTTTATAGATCCCAAAAATTTCGACTCAGGTGGGATTTGAGTCCGCGACTTTCTCATCAATCCCAATATTGATTAAATCTTAGATTTTCCCTGAAGTATGGGCTAACACTTAAAATACAAAAAAATTTAATACATAAAGGTTCAAAAATAACAGGCAAATTGGAGAAGCCTTAGGATTAAATATTTTTTCGGGAAAAATTGCCTTAGTTTTTGGTTTATTTTTGTACTTCAAATCCATATATAGGTGTACAAACACATTTATAGTGAAGCACGCACGACGACTCTTGGAATGCAAAACAGGCGGGCAAGTAACTGCAAATTAGGCCGAATAAAAATGTTGTAATAAGGAAGTCTCTACACCCTGTTCTTCGAACTATAGGTATTTTAGCCTGCCTAATTCCAATTACTGTTTATCAGTCATGTTATGCCCGTAAAACAAGCTCTGCTTAGTTTGGGTTTGAGGGTCCAGCATTATTTATTCTAGATGATGTAGACATTGCAAAGTGGTAACTTACTCACTGACTGGAACCCTTTATTGCCTGAGACATCGTTAGATGGAGAAACCTATACCATCCTGTCAATCTAGTCAGCCTTACTCACAGGAAAGACATCGTCAGTATCTGTGGAGCTGATTAAGGCAGTTCCTTCACCATTATTTCCTTCACCGTTTTGAAAACGTGGTAAAACGCACATAATTTAAAAAATCCATAACTGCACGGCCGAGACACAAAGTACCCACATAATATTTTCATAGAATTATATTTTTTTCATAATTTTGTTTTTAATTTAATCAAAACTCCAAGGATGTTAGTAAATGTAGGTACGTTATTTTCAATTGTTAGCTGAGGGGTTTTTTGCGATTGTTTTTTGCTAATGATCCAAATATAACCAGTTGCATGAACATTTTACCAATAGTTTTTGCCAAAATATTAAAAATCCTTCAAAACCCAAACATGCAAATTACTCTTGAACGTATTAGGATTTGGTAGAATTGTGCAATTTGGCTCTTTATTTAGATGCAAATGCATCTATGCATTTAAATATAGAAAAATTTCACAATTTTATATTACACCCACTTATCGTCAAGTAAGGCAATTTGTGTCAATACAATTAGATAAATTACTTGCCCCATTTGTGTGGATTTAGAAAGGTATATCTTAGTACTTATTATGTAAAATATAACTCAATAGACACAGTACTGGTATCAGGTTATCGTTAATAGACATTCGATAATTACGAAATAAGGCCAAAACATGCCGAATGCAAAATTGTAAAGCGGCAAGCACATTGATGTTTAAATTATGTAAGACACTAATTAATTATGCAAGACACTAATTATGCAAGACACTAATTATGCATCTGAAATCCACGCAGTTTCAGTTACTTAGAAAAACTGGGCAAGTGCGAGTCGGATTCACACACGAAGGGTTCTGTACCGTTAAAAGGGAGCCTCGCTTAAATAATAATTTTAATTTTAAATAATCATTTTATTATTTGTTGTTATACTGGCAGCAGCAATGATGAATGATAATCTACTACTGCTTGAATCCGGTACGAGACTTAAATACTTATTATTATTTATTATAAATAAATACTTATTATTATTACATCATTAATGGCTTGTCCATAAAATAGGGTTTCATCATCATCATCAGCCTGTAGCAGTCTACTGCTGGACATAGGCCTCCCCTAATAATAAATAAATGCTTGAATTGAATGTGAATAAATTTTAATTTGAATTTGAATTTTGCTCATACTGACACCATAACTGGGTACACATTATGTATTGATTCTTAACCTAGTCGAATTGTAATGTACCTACATAAGTAATATGATTGCAATATAAAAAAATAAGATAGAAAAATTCAAAGCAATGCTAATTCTGTGTAAGTTTCGAATACCTATTTGTTGAAAAGCACTTTGAACTTTTATACTTTGAGTAGGCTTGAGTAAGAAAAAAAGTATTCGCAAATAAATTATTTTCTTGTTTACTGTAGCTTAATGAGCAAACCTGAGTGTGTAAAAGTTTTTAAAGTTTTTAATGAGGGATATGCTTTCACTGTTATTCAGATCATTGAAAATCTCTCCTGTTCATTTAATTTACGTTCGTTACTAATTAATTATTTTAACTGAATATTGAATTTATTTCAGATCATAAATTATTTTATTGTCTTTGTGTACAGTGTTAATAATTTCCGAATTAATAAATGATAACTGAATACTTCTTTTAAAGTGATCAATTCATAATAAATTCATACGAATTAGAATAATAATAATACATTATTATTATTACATGATATTGTTTGGATCACTATAAATCATATTGTCATCATCTAAGATTATGTAGCCCCATACTTATAAAACTTTAGGCAGGGCTTGTATTATGGGAACCACGTTACTGAGAATACCAAAGAGTTTGGATTTTTTATGGATATTGGATATATAATACTACTTGTATAATTTTTGGTATGCATACTATTTTACATAGACTACACCTACGCTCGTGACAAAAATTTGCAGATTATACAAAAATTTGTCTCGCTGCGATAATCAAACACGCAACCTTTTGCGTCTCAGGCGGGCCTTCGCTCGCTGCGCCATAGATGTAAGTGAATAAAAAAATTGACTACAACTGTATGATCCTTATGATTTTATCAGCTGATTGTGCAAGTATTACTCCTGTAGATTTAACTGAGGCTATTAGCCCTTTAGCCGATTGCAGTAGATAATGACACTCGAAATTCTTGTGTAATCAAAAAATATGTCGGAAACCACATACTTTACCGCCCACTTACTTTTGATTTCACAAGTTTATTTACTAAGATAATTTTGTCAACATCATCATCATTATCAACAACCTATAAAAGTCCACTGTTGAGCAAAAGTCTCCCCCAAGGATTTCCACGAAGAAAGTATTTATTCAATAAACACTGTAAAGTACACTTTGATCGTAATTTTTTAATTTACACCAATTCGTAACGGAGTCCTCTCCATCCACCGATTACAATACTACTACTAATACTACTAACTACTAACTACTAACTACTAACTACTAACTACTAACTACTAACTACTAACTACTAACTACTAACTACTAACTACTAACTACTAACTACTAACTACTAACTACTAACTACTAACTACTAACTACTAACTACTAACTACTAACTACTAACTACTAACTACTAACTACTAACTACTAACTACTAACTACTAACTACTAACTACTAACTACTAACTACTAACTACTAACTACTAACTACTAACTACTAACTACTAACTACTAACTACTAACTACTAACTACTAACTACTAACTACTAACTACTAACTACTAACTACTAACTACTAACTACTAACTACTAATAATACTAGACGATGTCAATGGTCCATCTGGTGGGGGGGTCTTTGTAACTAATTTTATCATCATCATCATCATCAGCCTATAGCAGTCCACTGCAGGACTAAAAGAGCGCCATTGCGTTCATCAATTTGTCATGGACTAAAAAATACCGAGGTATTCACATATTTAACAATTGCGAGGTCACTTGGAGTGACGATTTGCGAAAGGTTACTGGTAGAAGCTGGATATGTCGAGCTCAGGACTGGGCGCCATGGCGCTCATTAGGGAAGGCCTATGTCCAGCAGTGTTATAGACCGATGATGATTATGATGATGATGAGGTATATGTAACATGTGCATATTCCAATTAATGCCTAATATGTATATATACTTAATTTATGGATAACGTGGAATCGGGGACAAAATAGAAGTATAAATTAATTATTTCATTTTTTTTCTAATACATATTTTATTTATTATTTTTTAAATTTTACTATAATATAGGTATCACCATAAGAGGCTCAAATAATAATAATTAAAATACAAAAAGTAGTAAGTTTGTGTGTGATTATGATTGTTTCTAGTTTCCACTCAACTCCGTAACTGCAAAACGGATTTAGATGACACTTGGGAAAAAAAATTTGTCCTAGCGTTAGGTATACAAATACTCTATGTCTCAAACTATGTTTATTCACAAGTGTCATCTAAATCCGTAGCCCCGTGAGCTACTTTATATCTGGTATCACGCAAGCGAAGCTGCGAGCGGAGGCTATATTGTATCGATGGATGTTCATCAAGAAATTCGTAGCTTGAGTTTTTATTATGTGTTCCAGCTGACGGCTCCCTTTAGTGTAACACTTTAGTGCAGGCGACTGTACTATCCTTTGACAGTTTAGTAGCACACAAGGCCAGTGCACTTAGATTATGAATGATTGTATCACCACATGCCGTTATGTATTGATGTGCAAATTTACACACACACTGCACATACAGTTAGTTATATGGGACCTTACGATGCAAAAGAAAGTTGCATATTTTGGTAATGTTAAGCCTACTTTTGTCAAGGTCATTTTATCGATTGTTTTAGTGTCAGTGGTTCAGACGTTCTTTTTCTTATAGTGCCAATCCATCACTAAGCTTAGGCGCACACTAGGGTAAACGCGATAGCGACAGCTCAGCCACTAGACGCGACCTTACGATGCGGTCGACAATTTTTATATATTTTGTTCAAAGCTAAGCCATGACAAGCTAGAAGAGACGCGCGCGCTTGCTACTTGTTGCCGCGAGGGTCGGCGATTATCCTTTTACATTTTTCTTTATCTCTCTTCTCTGTCATTACACTCTTGGCAGAGTTTTCTTTATCTAAAGCTAAATGGTCTTCTGCCTTTTTGATTCCCGTCATTCGCCTAATGTTGCGCTGACAGGATGTTTTTCGTCTGCCGAAAACTCGTTTACCCTCTATTTTTAGCACTATTATGATTTGCACTAGATGGTTCATATCGCAAGATATGTCCTAGAGTTAGGTATACAAATACTACTTCATCATCATTCTCCTGCGCTGGTCCTCCGCTAGATGGGGTCGGCACAATACCTACCTAGTCGTCAAATCTATGCCTATTCCTTTCATTTTCATATCTTTCATACAATCCATCTCTTCTTTCGTCTCCCTCTATTCGTGCATCCACTCACATTCTTAATTATTATTTGTAGAGGGGAGGGGTGGCGGGGGTTATCCTACCAAGTTTCAGGTTGATTTGGTGGGAAATAATAAAAAGATATAAACTTTTTTCGATGACATGTGTACTGTCAGACATTTCAAGGTTAACCACACGGTCAAGGATGGTCTTAATTAAATTAGGTAGCAGGAGTGCTTAGAAGCGCTTGCTCCAGAAAATCGAAAGGCGTTTCCAAACATCATTCTATTTAAGTATGAAAGTTGTATTCGCTTGCAATTGTCCATTTTTGTGGATATCAATAACACTATTACCGAACATCCTTTTTAAGAAATCTGTTAAAAATTGACGATGTATTTTATGATCAGAAATTTTATGAGTGTTTTAAATTACCCCTACCAAGTTAGATCTGCTGTGAACAATGATATTATCTAGGTATGCTACAAGCGCAGCATCAGTAATAGGTACCTACTTTTGATTCCATCACCACATCTCAATGAGGATCGTGACTCAGTTATAAAACAGGCCACGACGTGAACTTGCTTATGTAAGCATTTAGTATATATTATAATATTTATAATTATAATATTTATAATATATACTAGCTTCCGCCCGCGGCATCACTCGCGTGATACCGGGATAAAAATATGCCGGTAAATTCAAGTCTTAAAGTATGTATATTTCCCAATTTTATTCAAATCTGTTCAGACATTACAGAGTGAACCAACCCAAACATACTCACACAGACACACTCACAAACTTTCGCATTTTTATTATTAGTGTGAAGTATACTTTAGCTTACAGTCGCAGTGTAGGTACCTCTAAATTTTAATAATAGACATGCATCCATTTTTTTTAAACCGGTCTCGTCCTAAAGCAGGGCAAAGGTCTCTATCCTGGAAACTGTTAAAACTGTATCAAATTTGACAGTTCTTGTGATATATATCTAATAGAGAGAAATATATCGAATCGTCAGAATAAGGCCCCTGAGCTATCTCACACCACTCTCTTTTCAAGGCATCGAGCTCGTCCCGCCAATAGATCCTCGGCAGCCCCAACGCCGTATGTATCCATATTAATTATTTATAAAAAAAACCGAGTGGGGTTCACCTATTTATACATTTTTTAGATTTGGCTGTACACAAGCCTTGCCTTTTTAATGAGCAATATAATATTCTAATCAATTAATAGAATTATTATCAGCATAGTCAAAACAGTATTATTTATCTACTTTGCAATGTGTACATGATAAATAAATAAAACGTTAATTATATACAGTCATTATTCAGTATATAGTCTGTTTACATGGCTCCTAGAAAGATAAAATCCTTAAAATAAATCTTCTTCTTCGTATTAGCTAGTGGCCAACTCTGGTGTCGGAGTTTTTAGGCCGCCCGAATGTCTTCGACATGGCTTAATGACTCTAAAAGCCGGGACCAACATCTTAACGTACCTCATCATCATCATCATCATCATCATCATCAGTCTATAGCAGTCCACTGCTGGACATAGGCCTCCCCTAATGAGCGCCATTGCACCCTGTCCTGAGCTCCACGCATCCAGCTTCTACCAGCAGCTGGTAACGTACCTAAAATAAATAAAATATAATATATTTAAGACAACTTAGAAATTAAAAATTCCAACGGTCCATAGAAAAGTTGTAACATACGTGTTAAAATAATTTTTGCACCACATTTACATCAAACAAACAAAAAAATATAAAATTAAATAGTTGTGACTAAATTATTCAATCATTGTAAAACTTAAGTACCTAGTTCTCAAGTAAAGATACAATTTACAGACAATTTTATGTATACTTGTAGGTTTAATTCTCTCATCTCAATGGTCTAGGTTAAACCAACAATAATGATGACTTCAATAATATTCTATGAATGTCTATTTTTTGGTCAGCAAGCGATTATCTGGACAATAGGTGATTGAAAGAACCACGTCAGCATACAGCACTAACCAATTGCATTGAAACCATGACTAACCAGTGCAGCGTCTATGGTACCATTGACAGCTCTGGGTGACTAGTGCGAGTTTTTTACCAGTTCAATACGTGTTTACGTTTACGCAAATTTATATGGAATCGAGGCAGCGCGTGACAGTCCCGTGGTACTGACTCCTTAAACGTAAACGCACACGCGATCGAGCTGGTGAAAAAACTCGCACTATTAACCTTCTTCGGCGAGTGCGTAAAAGCTAAGTCAATGAACTTTAAAACAAAAGTAAAAAGGAACCTTATAGGATCACTTCGAAGTCAGTCTGTCTGTTTGGCTATCTGTCGGTCTCCATCGGTCTATAAAGACCCTTTTCACAAGGACGCGTGAAGGTATAAAGTTGAAATTATTATTCAATACTCAGAGCTGCAATTTCTTGGAGCTGTGTAAAATTAAAACATCTAAGTTAAGTAACGACGCAATCGAAAGATACGGTCTTTTATTAATCTTCGTTGAAGATTAATCTTCGTTTTGTCTCATATTCAGACATAAAAGGAAATCAAAACCAATAGTATACTTTCCTTTTACCTAGAATCATGAAATACAGAAAGAAGCAAAGCAAAATACAGTAAACGGAAAAAAACTGAAATCCTAAATTTGTATTTATATCACAAAAAAAATACCTCAATCTTTGTACGGACCCTAGATGCGCGACTACGACTCGAACTTGATCGGATTTTTTTTTCATATTAAAGAGGTTTCTGCTAAACGAATCAAATGTACCTACGATCTAGGTACATCGTTCATCGTTCATAGACGATATTCAATAAGAATATTTTCCTACGTCTATGTACCTAGACATCAGAATAAACACTATCACTGTACGCGTTAGACATGCATCACAGTTATTTTGAAACAATAGTATAGAAATACCTAAATGATATCTTTAGAAACGTTTTGAAAGAGGGTCAGGTAGGTCGTTGCACCCTTATACATGTAAATAACCCGTCGTTATACGTTTCACTTGAGACGGTTCTTACTAAATAGTTTGTACATTGTAGATACTTGAAATTATCACATAGCATCATCTAGCCCCAAACTAAACAGAGCTTGTACTAAGGGACCTACAACTGATATACTACTTATATTTTTTTGTAAGTATCGTCGATAAGCTGCAAGAGAGTTACGCTGAGATGATACGGGCATGTTAGAGACGACCACCTGAATACGTTGGCTACCAGGTACCGGAACTGTCCGTCTCCGGTAGAAGATCTAGAGGAAGACTAAACTTGGACAGAGGTGTTTCGTAGAAACATGCAATGCTTCCGATGCAGACGTCAAAGACAGAAGGAAGTGATAAAAAATTGTAGGAAGGCAGAGAACATCACCATATGGGATATATAGCTATGAAGAGACATATAGAAAACACCCAGTCCAGACGATTTGAAAAAACATTTATTGAAAAAACTGTAAAACTAAAAAAATAATTGCTTATTTTTTGGTATTATCCACCTTTTTTCTATAAATTTATCGCTTACGATCTATTCGTTTACCACATAGGTACCTGTTAGTTTTGGAGTCAATAAATGTTTTTGAACGTGGTTTTTTTTTATTATTTTAAATTATTGTTTATTTCCGAAGTGTAAGTGAATCTGACTTTAAGACGATTACTAAACCTATAAATAAAATTCGAGCTCATAGAAATTTCATTCCCTATTGTCTTACCCCCGAAAAAAACAACGAAAAAGAATTTTCCAAATTGGTTCATAAATGACGGAGTTATGAGATAACCAACATAAAACAGGAATAAAATTCGAGCCCATAAAATCTTAGTCCCTGTTTTTTCACCTTGAGAGTTGGTATTTTTTTTTCAAATGTTTATGGGTGTTAGCGCGCAAGAACGTTTCACCGCTGGCAACACCGTGCCCGCCCGCCCGACCCGCGCCCCCCCCTGGGCGCTGCACTCGCGTCGAATGAAAAAGAAAACGTCTGCAATTTTCTACAATTTGTAATTTTTAATGTAACAAGTTTTCGCCTGTTCTCGAATTATAGCTGACTGTTAAAACGAAGTTGTTTCACTCAAGGCCTGCCTTAACAAAGTGGCCACATCGAACCGGATTTATTACGAAGAAACCAGCGGATTGCGCAGGCACGCGACGTGTCTGCGCCATTTTGTGACGGAGGCCAACACAAAGGGAATTCGATTCGGAAAGAAATCCACCTCTACATTGGATGAAGGAGAGAAGTAAAGTGCAGAAAAGAAAGTCTGTGAGTTCGTTCCAATACTAAATTACCATCCATCCCCATTCCCATCCTTCACCCATGCGAAAAAGTCCATCCAAAAATTCACGCGAGTCAATACATTTCAATTCAATTTTTATATTCAATTTAGGATTGTATTTAAGTACAGCCTAAATAACTACAGTTATCGCAACTCGTTACTCAAAATGCCAAATTTTAAAGGTACCTAATAGTGTAGAAGTCTTTATATACTTCACTATCACTAGATGTATTCGTACATTTAATTTACGCAATCATTGTTGTACCTGTACAACATTTTACTAGCCCAGTAAATTGTCTTGGAGTCTTGATATACTTCAACGCGATTAATATTTTGCTAGGTTCTTGGAATTCCAATATATATCCATCCAATCTATGTGGTTCAACAAGAACAAAGAAGTCTTGATATACTTCCTAGTTCCAGCCTCATTGGACATTTTCAGCCCAAAGATATCCATCCAATCTACGTGGTTCAACAAGAACAAAGGAGTCTTGATATACTTCCTAGTTTTAGCCTCGTTGGATATTTCCAGCTATTCAAAGCATTCTTTCTTTTATTTTGCTTAAATATTGTTTCCGCATTCCAGCTTTTGAGCACGCGCAGCCGAGCGCCGCTGCTCGCCCGATTCCTGTCTTGCCTGCTTGCCTTGTATGTGCTGAAGGCATTGTGAGGCGCGGGGTCAACAACCATTGCAAAAAATCAGCTGGTTTGCAACTGCACGCTATGCTGCTGCTTCTTGGTCTGCACGCATATGCACTCAAATAAGTTTAGTATTATTTCACTTATTTTAAAAAATCATTGCACTTAGATAGACTAGGTACATAAAATAAAATAAAACCTGTGTAATTTCTTACAGCTAAATCCAGTTGTTTTCTACATAAAGTAAGGTATTATCTTTACAAGGCAAGTGCCTACATAGGAGTCAAAATGCCTTTAACAATAAAAGAATTAAAAAAAAGGCGTTCTTCATATAAAGCTAAATTAACACAATTTAAAAAATACTTAGATAGCATTTCAACCTGCACAAAACTCAGTAGTACTCACAATGCTGAGCTTAATCTTCGATTAGAAAAAATTGAAGAAATGTATAACGAATATGATTCAATACAGCTCTCTATAGAAACTCAAACTGATATTTCAGACACCGATGAGTATCAAGAGCGTGAAGAGTTCGAGCAGCAGTATTTCAAAATCATTGCCTGCGCCCGAGACTTGCTGAGCAAACACACCTCTGCGGAGCCTGCTGACATCAAAGCTTCAGTGTCAGGTTCTGACCTAACAGGAGGTGGGCTAAGCTTAAAGTTACCTATAATACATCTACCTACCTTTTCTGGGCGACTACAAGACTGGCTTGAATTTCGCGATACCTACATTTCGTTAATACACACTAATGATAATATACCTAAAATTAACAAATTCCACTACTTGAGATCAGCTTTAAAAGACACAGCTAGGCAAGTTATTGGTTTTTTAGATTTTTCAGCCAGCAATTATGATGTTGCATGGGAGGCATTGTGTGAACGTTATCATAATGATAGGTTACTAATCAGTAATCATATTCAGTCAATACTGGACATAGAATCTATACCTAAAGAGTCTTCCTTTGCTTTGAGAGGTATGATTGATACCATAACTAAAAACTTGAGAGCACTCAACACACTTGGCATAAAAACAGAAAATTGGGATGTATTAATCATACACCTAGCGTCCAGTAAGTTGGACACAATTTCCAGTAGGACTTGGAAGGAACATATAAACTTTTTAAAGGATTTGCCTACCCTTGATAGGTTCATATTATTCTTGAAGGGTCAGGCAGAACTTCTTGAATCCGTGGAGCACACTAGCGTCAAACGTAGGCACAGTGAGCCAGTCAATGCTAGGACTAAAACATTCATAACAAACACTCCTTCAGCATCAATAAAATGCAGTTATTGTAAACAACCACATCCAATCTATCAATGTTTAAAGTTCAAAACATTATCATTGCAAGCAAAATTACAAAAGGTTAAACAATTGAAACTTTGCTCAAATTGTTTGCGGCAAGGTCATAACACAAACCAATGTAAATTCGGACCCTGTAGGCTCTGTGATAAAATGCACAACACTATGCTGCACACTGATGAACCACAACAGTCATCGTCTCAGCCCACTACGGAAAATGAGCGCATCATGTTAGCCTCACATGAAGAGTATTTACAAGAAAACTCTGTATGCCCAACTGAAGACAAATATTTGCCTGATCAGGATGAATCTGAATCAATTTTAGAAGAGGAACAACCCGAACAAGACATTGTACTGTCATCAACAAATCAGCGCAGCTATGTTCTTCTGTCTACTGCGCTTATTGACATCATTGATCTTGATGGCACCAAACACACAGTGCGCGCGCTGCTTGATAATGGCAGTACCACCAATTTCATCACTGAAGAATTAAGCAAGAAAATTAAATTACCGGTTAAGTTGACTTCAACAACTGTAGAAGGATTAAATTGCAAAACACAATACATAAATAAGCGATCGAGTATCAACTTATCTTCTCGCACTGAAGCTTTCACGCAGAAGATAGATTGCCTCATTGTACCTCAGATCACTCAGCTGTTGCCTACTACGCGGATTGACATCTCACCGCTTAACATTCCTACTCATTTAAAGTTAGCAGATCCTGGGTTTAATATTCCATCTGAAATAAGTATACTGCTGAATGCTGAAGTTTTCTGGAATGTACTGGGAACTAACCGAATCTCTTTAGGAAAAAACATGCCAACACTCAGTGAAACTAAATTTGGATGGTTAGTATCAGGGCTAGTACCTACTCAAAGAGACAAAAAACCCATTTCCAAAAATCATACAGTCCACTGTCACTTTATGAATGACTTTAAGATTCAGAATCAGCTTGACAGATTTTTTGAGCTGGAGTCAGTTCCCTCACCGCGCAAGACTACCAAGGAAGAAGAAAAATGCGAGCAATTCTTTCAGCAGACCACAAAAAGGATGCCTGATGGTCAGTTTGAAGTAAAAGTACCACTCAAGCAGGCGCCAGACGTCTTGGGTGATTCCTATCACCAGGCTTCAACTAGATTCAATGCACTGGAAAGACGATTCACAAGAGACCCAGTGTTTAAACAAAAATATTGCTCATTTATGAAAGAATACCTAGATCTTGGTCATATGTCAGTGAATACTACTTGCAATGATAAGCATTGCTACATAATGCCTCATCATGGCATTTTAAAGGAATCTAATTTGACCACGAAGCTGCGTTCTGTTTTCGACGCTTCAGCGGCTACATCCACAGGAATATCCTACAACGACATTCAATATGTTGGTCCATGTGTTCAAGATGATTTGTTTAGTATTTTGATACGCTTTCGACAACACAAATACGTAGTTACATCTGATTGCGAAAAAATGTATCGCTGTGTTCTCATTGCAGAGGAGCAACGTGGTCTACAGCAAATTCTTTGGAGATTTGACCCAACTCAGGAGCTCAAACTATACAAGCTGAACACAGTGAGCTACGGAACCGCCTCAGCTATGTGGTTAGCAACCCGCTGTTTGGTACAACTCGCACACGAGTGCCCGTCAAAGGCATCATCTTCTTCTTCTTGCGACTCTTCGGAAATCCGTGAAACTATATTACACGATTTCTACGTGGATGATTATATAAGCGGACACAGCGATGAAACCGAGCTGTTACGTATTTGTCAGGGTGTAATAGATCAACTGAAGAGGGGTCAATTTCATCTTCGTAAATGGCGATCCAATAGTCAGTTAGTGTTAGAAAAAATACAAGACAATAAGAAGGATGATTTGTTGAAAATAGTAGATGATGAAAATGCAAAAACGCTAGGGCTAAGGTGGTCATGTAAATCAGATACATTATTCTTTTCACTAAGCACTGACACAAATCCTGAAGTTATAAAACATCTGAGCAAGCGATCAATATTATCCGCAATAGGACAAATATTCGATCCCCTAGGTCTCATCAACCCTTGCCTACTACAAGCCAAGCTCATCATGCAACGGCTTTGGGCGTCTAAGCTGTCATGGGATGAGAGGGTACCTGTTGAAACCGAAAATAATTGGTTGACATTTCTCAACTCTGTGCCTCAGTTGAATGACATCGTCATACCCCGTCACGCACTATGCGACTCCCACAGGCGCGTTGAGATTCACTCTTTCAGTGATGCTTCATTGCAAGCTTATAGCGCATGTGTTTACATACGTTCTGTCTCAAGCGAAGGTAAAATTGCAGTTCATCTCATTGCAGCAAAGAGTAAGGTGGCCCCAATCAAGAGTATGACAGTACCGCGGCTAGAGCTTAGCGGAGCACTCTTAGCGGTAAGGCTGGCAACTGCAGTAAAAAATGCCTTGAGGCTAGTTGTGGACAGCTGCTACTTTTGGTGCGACTCTATGGTGGTACTAGGTTGGATCAGAACCCCGAGGGCAAGCTTAAAGGCTTTTGTGCTCAACCGAATAAACGAAATAACTGAATCTAGTGATCCTACGCAATGGAGGCACGTGCCAACTAATCTGAATCCCGCTGACATTGGATCCCGTGGATGTGATGCAATTCAACTGAAAAATTCCTCATTGTGGTGGACTGGACCCTCATTTTTATCAGAAGTTGAAGCTAATTGGCCTGATTCTCCAATTGAGGTTGACTATCTACCAGAACTTAAAATTAATTGTAATATGGTGGCGAATCAAAATAATTTTATTACAAAATACTCTGATTACAGCAAACTACAGCGAGTCGTGGCCTTTATGTTAAGATTTGCACACAACTGCAGAAATCCAAAGAATAAAAGGACTGAACACTTGAAGGTACTTGAACTAAATCATGCTAATATCATCTTATGCAAAATTGTACAGATTGATAGTTTCTCAAGGGATTACGACAGCCTTCTACGAAAGAAACAGCTCATATTTAAATCAAAATTGCTAAATTTAAATCCATTTCTGTCGGAAGAAGGCGTCATTAGGGTAGGCGGTAGGCTATGTAATTCTAACTATGATTATGACACAAAACATCCTATTTTGCTGCACTCAGCACATCACATAACCTTGCTATTATTCCGACAGTATCACAAAGTTCTTATGCACGCTGGACCCCAGCTACTACTGTCAGTTATGCGGCACAAATACTGGACCATAGGTGGTAGAAACATGGCTAGGAAGGTCACACATGAATGCGTTGTTTGCTGTAGATTCTCTGGTAGATCTAATCAACCAATAATGAGCAATTTACCAAAGGAGCGTCTTCACGCTGAGTATCCCTTCAGCAATGTGGCTGTAGACTATGCTGGTCCCATAATGTTAGCGGACAGAAAAGGTAGAGGTTGTAAGTTGGTAAAGTCCTACATCTGTGTATTCGTCTGCCTTGCTGTTAGGGCAGTACATGCAGAGCTTGTCACGGAGCTCAGCACCGAGGCTTTCATTGCCGCCCTCAACCGCTTCATTGCCCGCAGAGGAAAACCTCTCAGCATTTTCTCGGACAATGGAACTAATTTTGTTGGAGCTTACAATGAGCTCTCTAAATTCCTCAAGTCTAAATGCAATGATATAGGTGCATATGCGTCAGAGCAAATGATCCAATTTAAGTTTTCACCTGCATATAGCCCCCACTTCAACGGATTAGCTGAAGGATCCGTAAAATCTATCAAACATCATTTAAAAAGAACTTTGTCTTTGACTCATCTCACTTATGAAGAAATGAATACTGTCCTAATTGAAATAGAGGGTATATTAAATTCTCGGCCTTTGACTCCACTTTCATCAGACCCCAACGACCTAGTGCCTTTGACACCTTCCCACTTCCTCTTTGGACGAACCCTCAAGATGCTGCCTTCTCCGCAAGTTCGCCTGAACAATGAGGCTCACATCTGCACATTGCCCCGATACAAGCGAATAAGAGCTCTCACTGAACATTTCTGGAACCGTTACTACAAAGAATACATATCTGAGCTTCAGAAAAGAGTTAAATGGCAGCGACAAGCGGAACGACAACTTCGCATCGGAGACCTCGTGATCATCAAGGACGACCGCCTTCCACCCAATCGCTGGCTCCTTGGTCGCATTATCCGCCTGTATCCCGGAGCCTCAGATGGCTGCCCACGGGTAGCCGATGTCTTTACCTCAGCGGGGGTATTGCACCGAGCCTATAACCGGCTCTGCCTTCTCCCTGGGCCCGAAGAGATGGCTGAATCTCCACCAATTCCTCCTGCTAATGCTGTGGAACAATATGTTCCACCCCGGGGAGCCTGTTAGCGCGCAAGAACGTTTCACCGCTGGCAACACCGTGCCCGCCCGCCCGACCCGCGCCCCCCCCTGGGCGCTGCACTCGCGTCGAATGAAAAAGAAAACGTCTGCAATTTTCTACAATTTGTAATTTTTAATGTAACAAGTTTTCGCCTGTTCTCGAATTATAGCTGACTGTTAAAACGAAGTTGTTTCACTCAAGGCCTGCCTTAACAATGGGACCAAACAAAAAACGAAGAGTTTTTAAATCGGTTCATAAATGACGAGTAATGAGGAGTTAATAAAAAAACTAATGAAATTTGAGCCCATAAAATTTTCATTCCCAGTTTTCTCACCCTTAGGGTTGGTATTTTAACTTCAAATTTATATTGGACCAATTGGAAAGTATATCCTGTCCAAGAATTTTCTAAATCGGTTCATAAATGACAGAGTTATGAGCTAACAAACATAAAAAACAACCGAATTGAGAACCTCCTCCTTTTTTGAAGTCGGTTAAAATGATACTTACATTTGTATCTTGCCGAGCATTGAACCCACAACCTTCTGCGGTTCAGGCGGGCCTTCACAAACTGCATCACAGAGTTCGTACTGGTAACATTTTGTCGTCATCATTATGTAGTTTTTTTTTTACAAAAATTTGTCAAACGGTTGACCACACATCCGAGTCTAAGATGGAGCAATCTTGCATAAAGATGGATTTGGAAAATTGAATTTGAAGACATATGGTGCTGGTCCGGGAAAACAAACGCCGCAAGCAAGTTTCACTCGAAACTAGTAAGAATCAGCGAGTAGTGGTTCCTTACTTATTTAGTGTGTAAAAGTTATTTTTCTACCTTTGGCAACAGTACTTTTTTGGTACCCTACGTCCTTTTTCTGTATCCCTGACAACGTGTATGCGAAATGTTCATTGTCCTTCCAAATCTGTTGAGTCTTCTCAAAAAGTAAGGTGGGAAAGCATAACAAACAAATAAACAAACGCATTTTCACGTTCTCATTATTAGTTAATTATGTGTGGAGTAGAAGTTTGAGCGGCAATTATACAAACTAACTTTCCCATTTATAATATTTAATAGGATTGTATTTGTGTGTAGTATAGTTTGAGCGTCAATAAACCATCGTTCATTAATTTGAGAACGCTGGTCGGTGGCCTGAGTGCAAAGAAAATACCTAACGTCAAAGTTTGCGTTAAACTATATTTTTTGTATGGAGATGTCAAGGTTTTACAAACTACCCGCTAGGGGCGCTGCTCCATCTTCATACAAAAATATAGATGACGCAAATTTTGATGTAAGGTATTTTCTTCGCACCACAGATATAGGAAGACAACTATTTGTACTCAAACCAGTGCTTGTTATATGAGTATGTTTTTCTGACATTTTCATTAACCGGGATATTTTTTTTTCATAAAGCGAGAAAGATGACTTCGCTATTTCATATCGCGAAGGTGATTCGGTCACTTTTTAACTTCATGCACGGAATCTGCTTACATTGTTAACGTCCTGAGTAAGCCAGAGCTTGCCCACACAAAGGTTCTCCCGCGCGTTAACTTGTTATCGGTGTCAAAAAGCATCGACGCCAGCATAATTATGTAGTAAGAATAGGGATGATGCCTGGGTAGAAGAATAATAATTCTAATTAGTCCGTCAATTAGATTATCAAAAAATATAGGACACGTATTTTTTAAATTTTAAAATCAATGGAAATTGACAAAGTTTTAGAGCGTCAAAGTTCGGGAGTGGGGGCTCGTGACGTCACTTGTATGTAAAAAGTGTACTTACCCGTGACGTCACGCGGAACTTCAACGCACTATATCTTTATCATTTTTAGTTTAATTGACAAAAGAAAAAATACGTGTCCAATTTTTTTTGATAATGTAAATGACGGACTAATTAGAATTTTTCAGGTATCTAGCCTATTATAATTACTATGTATATCATAATTTGTCAATTTTCATTATTAACGTTTTCAAGCTTAAATTCAAAGTACTTTTTTTCGTTAAGTTCCTAAAAGTTTCGAGCTATAAACATTGCACTCCGCAAGTCGATTACATTAGGTGCCTACATACATTTTTCGATCAGATTCTATCCAAAACCAGTTCAGTAATTGCCAATAAATTTGTATCAAATATGAGCTCGGAAGCAAACATTTCGAATATTTTTCGTATCGTGCAATTTTTACTAAAGGTACGCGCCCACCGAACGCAGTGTGCGAGTCGACGCGGCGCTCGAGAGCAGCCTAGTGTAAGGAGCCCTAAGTAGTGTAGTGCCTCTACGAGGCTCATGTTGCGGACCTCAATAATTTTTAGATCTAAATATACCTACCACATGAAACAATAAGATTATGATTATAAGCTGCAGTATCCGCTTTCCGTCACAGAAGGGCTGTTGTTTGATCTTAAACATGAGCAAAGATATGTATCTAAGCATGCGCTTGAAATCGTCGTAATATTAATACAATTATGAACCAGGAAATATTTTCTGCATATCTAGCTAAGGAAATATTGAAATATCTATTATTTTTTATGCCCCGGTAAATTATCACCACAGTCTGCGGTATACCAACAAATATGCAGCTAATGGAATTATTTGTTACTGAAGATCAGTTGATCATTCGCGTCGATATAATCATTTTCAACATTGAGTTTTTTCGCTAGCATTCCAATGCAATGCTAGCTCTAGGAAGATTGTTATTTGATCACGCCGGAAGTTCCGGCCCGGAAGTACGCAGGGATTGGGATAAAATTGCCGATTATTACCTGAAAATAGGCTACTTTTAGCTGTAATAAACCATATTGAAAATATTAAGGCATTCAATGGGGAAAAAGGGATTCCAAATGTATTATTATCTTAATGAGTTTGACTTCACCGTCCTAGAATTTGGAGCGTTGTGCTATGTATAGGCGAGGCCACTACGCTGCGTTGCCTTGCGACGACACATTGCCAAAATCTGCGACACCGCACATCATATCGTGGAAATTTCCAATGCAATGCAGCACAAGTAGAAGTAGAAATATGTACTAAAGCAACGAAAAAGGCCGTATTTGAATTTTTAACAGGTACCTTGAAAACCTTGGCTAGCAGATGTATTTAGGGCAAAATTGGCTACTGGTCTAATGACAATATTTGTTTACTTACTTGCTAAGTAATATATAAATATAATTTTAAGTATCCACGTGGCAAATGAAAAATGCATTTGAAAAATACTTAAAAATTTGCCTCTCTTAATAGCCTAAATAACTCAGCAACACCTCTCCCTCAAACCTACCACCAAAACAGTATTTGCGAAGACCCGAGACCATGCAGAGATCTGCAGAACATGCAAATATTGTCATATCGAATCGAATCCGTAAACTTCTGCGTCTCAGGCGGACCTTCGCCTACTACGCCACAGAGGTCTTCAAAATACAAAGAGTATCGCAAAAGATATGTACAGAGGCGAGATTTACCCTTTAATAGATTCTTCCAGCAAACCTTTGAGTAGAGGAGAAACGATAGCACAAATCAGCAATAATGCGAACGGTTATCAAATTCATATTCAATTTGATGACCGTGCGCTTCGCTCGCTCGATCAAAAATGCTTAACATTGTTTGTGATTCAAAAGATAAACTATTACATGACATCGCGGTTAATGATGAGTTGTTTTCAACCTTTCCTCTAATGATGGTAGGCGGTAACCTTGGCACACTTGCACTATGCCGATTATGGTAATGTATTCAAATAGTTTTATAATCAGCCTGTGGAATAGTAATGGCTTTTAGAGCTATAAAAGGTGTGATCTGTTATAAAATAATCGTTTTATTCAAATTGATAATAGTCAACACGCGCTTACCTACGGGCTTAGCGCAACCACTGCAGACAAAGGATTTATTGACGGAAGAATAGAGAAAACTTTATTTTTGGATGTAAATGAAACAGGATTTTGAATGTTTTAACATGGTTATCTAAAAACAAAAATGGAAGGTTTATGGCAAAAGATCACGAGGACGCAGTCCACTTCGTTGGACAGACCAAATCCGCTCAACTCTGGATACGAAACCACACGATACGCTTCACGCAGACAAAGACCGACATAGTCGGCAAGACATTGACAGAAAAAAGATTTTTCAGAAGAAAAGATTGCTAACCATTACCTGTCATAAAAATGTAAAAATGGCTGACAATTGGGTACGTAACAGACGTGATAACAACAGGCTCTGTATGCATAGTTGCAAAACTACACTGATGCAAAAAAGCATAGTATGTATGGCACGTAACATTTTTAATACGATACCTAAGTCTTTTTTAAATCTTAGTGAAAACAAAATATGTTTAAAGCTAAATTAAAACAATTATTAGTAAATAAGTGCTACTATAGTTTTAGTTGACTATATAATTTTTATTGACATTTTACGCAACAATATAATTCATATTACTTATAAATAAGCTTAAATATTTGCATGTCTAATTTAAAGGTAGAACATAATGAAACAAGAAATATAATTAAGACCTACAACTGTAACCTACATTATGTTGAAGCAACGAGGCCTCCACTATTACTAATATACAAATTTAAATACTTATATTGAAAATAATTTGAATGTACAGTATAATATCACCATTCATGTATTACATGTTTAACTATGTACTAAGAATAGAGCCGCGGTGACCTAGTGGGATGACGTTCGAAATCTCAAATCGTTATTCTGAAAAGGTATGAAATGGAATTCCTAATGTACTTTATGTGGCTGCCCTTCGTTGCTAAGCCATCACTGTGACATTAGCGGTCACTTCATTATTACACAAGACAAAGGTAGCCTTGGCCGTTTCAAACGACATCTTAACTATGCCTATTACCTACGGTTAGTACGCTGTTATTAGTAGCTTATCTACTGGTTATTAAAATAGTCGTATTATTTCGAATATAATAGAATAGAATTGTATAATTTTTATTTAGCATAACACACTACAATACACAGAAGAAACTTAGGAAACATATGTTTAAGAATATGACATCAAAATGAGATAAGTAGATAGCACAATAAACTAGAAAAAGTAAATATGACATAAAAGTTAGAACAAATCTTTTAGGAGTCATTTTAAATAATTAAATCCTGAAATTAGCCTACCTATGTAATGTGTAACATGCAAGTAGGAAGGTTTTTTGCGCTAATTAGTCTCATCCGTCGCGTGGGCTAAACAGGTCATATTTCAGCATGATGCTGCCTCATACTGGTGTTGTGAGAGTTAGCGCTGATTTTAGCTATGTATTCTGATATAATACTAAACTGTAAGGCTCCATAGTCAATCATTTAAAGGGCAAAACGTACCTTGAATTAACAAAATCCCAAATAACGTGATTAATTTATCTGTAAATAAATTCAAAAATGTTGTTAAACGTAACCTCTGTAATAAGGCTTATTATAAAATATCTGATTATTTAGATGATAAAAACAGCTTGGGATGAAACTGTCTCCAACTCCCTCAAATACAATGTCGGTAATAGTTAAGAATAGAGATTCTAGTAACATGGACTTAAAAAAGTATAAGTTTAGCAGAGTTTCTTGCCAATTCTTTTCTGTTTGGTTGCGTTACGAATTGCTATAAACTAAAAAAAAATACAATTCAAAGTGTAGTTTACGGTTATAATTGAATAAATAAATTTAGAATTTTTGATTTTGAATAATTAAAGCAAATACAGACTTACAAAATGTTAACAGTGAAGACCTATAATTGGCTTCCAGTCTTCTATTTTGTAACTATTATCAGTATGTATAGCTGTTGGTTTTCCACCTCAAAATAAATAAATAAAAATTCAAATCAAAATTATTGCTTACATAATAATGTAAAGTACATGTCAACTTAACGTTCTACTTTGGTTAAGCTCACCACTACCAGCCTATGTCGGTCCACTTCTGGACATAGCAATGAATGACTGATCAAATAGGGTAAAAGGTTTTTTTTTATTGTACTTGTACCTAGAACAAGCACATGGCCCACCTGATATTAAGTGGTTACTATCACAAAGCATTGCATCGTAGATCGCGTTTTTTGGAACGTCTCTACGATGCAACACCCTGCCTTACAACTTGAGGCTTGAAGATGATAAGCCTTATTTGCCTGAAATTTCACCTCACGCGTTTTAACAGACATAACAATAATGTTTGCTTCTCCAGTGACTGCTATTATGATATACTTTTTTGCTTTGTGTCATATTATAATCCCGACCAGCTCTGACCGCACCCGTGGGCAGTATGACACTAACATAAATGCTCAATCCCCACCACACGATTGTCGTTGACTCGTCATGAGTTGATTTTTTTCACCCATCTCATAATCCCCACTAGTGGACCCATACAAAAGACGTGGTGGGGATTATAGGAATGATCCCGCATAAGAAGAGGGATATTTCCATAATCTCTTAAAGTTAAGATCGCTCAGATCTAAATGCCACTAAACGGTCACCCGGTATTGAACGAACGGAGTGTTGTTTAACCAAAATAATTTGGTAAGAATATCAAAGTAAGCCAGAAACTTTAAACTATTAGTCCCACCTTTTTCAGTTGATAAGCCATGTCGAAGGTCTACGGCTGGCTTTAAAACTCCGACACGCCTGGTCACTAACTCTTAAAATGAAGAGAGAAAGGTTCGAAATAAGCCACGCCACGATTTTCAGTCATAAAGTTTATATGGATGACCTCTGTGTGAGCTCTCTCACCTGAGACGTAGAAGGTTGCGGGTTCGATTGTCGAACAAATATTTGCATTATCTACAGATATTTGTCTCAGATCTAGCTGATTTCTACGTATATGATGTATGTATTTACAAAAAATATTTTGTAAGTTGTATATCAGTACTGTAGTTCCCATAAACAAGCTCTGCTTAGTTTGGGGCTACATGATACTGTATCCAGCATTATTTGTTTTATTTTAATTTATTCACTACAAAGGCTTACTTACAGTGAGAGAAAAACGGAACAGTAAATATAATGAGTAAGAACAGGTTATATAACTTTCTCAATAATGATCCGTAGGTACGGCTTGAGTGTGTCAGCACTTGTACAATTTTCTCAGTGAATAAACATGTGCCAAACGGTTTAGTATAAAACAAACATAAGGATCTGGAAACGGTTCCTTAAAAAATAAAAATATACCTGCTTGATAAAAAAGTTGTGACATTTAATAAATAAACTAGACAAACACATACGTAAAGCTGTTTGAATAGTCAACTAACTACCCTTCGTGCTAGTTTGGATTATTCCAATAATCCCCACCAAGCAGCCCTAGTGCATATACTTGGATTTTTTTCTCGATATTCCCACCCAATATCGGGGGATTAATTAATGAACAATGTTCGAAACTATCACACGTAGTATCATGTAGCCCCAAACTAAAGGAAAAAACCGAATAATCCCCATTTATTTATTGTATTAAGTAAAATAACAAAGGTAAGCAAGATTCTTTTTCCCGATATACCCACCACATCATAGCAGACTATAGCGTAGCTGGTGGGAATATCAGGGGAAAATCCAGTTATCCCCACCCGTGGAGCGGCTTGGTGGGGAATATTGGAATAATCCGCTCGCACTGTATGACGACAAGGCGCCGTTCCGTTCCTCTTCCACGCATACAGCAGGGCATCGTTTCATTCCTCTTAGACACTTAGGCGATGAGTGTACCAGGGCCACATAGATCTTTAAGATGTGCCTGTGTAAAGTTATTATGGGAATTATGATCATACATTTTTTAATGATGATCTACGTCATCTAGTTGCTAATTGCAGTCTAATTAAGTTCTTGTTTGAATTTGTATGAAATTCCTGTTGCCAAAGAGTTAAGAGAGGTCTTCAGAAAACTTTTGGCCAATGTTTTTTCATTTAATTTTAAATCCTCAAACTAAATATAATTGGACTTTTTTCTGAATAAAATTAACGAGAAAGGAAATTAAAACATCGTAATAGCGTGACAATATTTTCCAACGACATTTTAAATTCCCACAATGTCACGACATTGTTTGCAGTAGTTACGATTGCCTTGACGCATCCAGCGAAGATAATTTTCCTCTACATCAAGGGCGCTGTCAAACCGGATGATGGATGGTCTTAACCCTTTTTGGCAAAGTTTTGAAATCACCTGTCATTTTACTCTTGATGGAAATTCATTGAGATTTTTTTTTGGACAGAATTATCGGATGGAAATTATTTGCTGCACGTTCGTTATTATTATTATTTGAACAAGATCCGTACACCGTATACAACGATGTCTGTTAATATTATGAACCGGATATTGGTGAAATTGTGGAAAATTATCCCAGAAGCCAATATAATAAAGAAGTGAGAGACTGAAATTCATAGCGGATAACTGAGAAGTGTTGATTTTGTTTTTTGATGGCGTAAATTGTTTGCTGATCCGTATTCTGTTAAAGTCGCCATTGCTATAGCAGAACAGGAAGTGACTTAAAACTGGACTACTGAACTTATACACCGTACAACGATGCTTCATATTGTAATGAACATCGTTGTACATTATAGCGTGATATTGGCGAAATTGTGGAAATTATATTATTAGCTATTGAATGAAAAATGAATGAATGAGAATTGTTTTTCTGCTTTCAAATATAGATATCTAATTCGAAGGTACCTCAATATAATTGAAACAAATGTTTTCGTCAAATATTTAAAGAATAATAAAATACCAAAATGTTTTAAGGAAATGAGCAATATCTTGTTTAAATTAAAATTTAAAGATCTATTGATAAGTAAATGTTATTATGATATAAAATAATTTTTAAATGACACAATGTAGGGCTAATTTAATATATAATTTAACTTGACATTAATTTAATTTATTTTCGTTATTTTATTTGATTATTTTTTTTACTTTAATTAATTTGATGTATTTTGATTTTTTTAACATATTATTGTTTAATGTTTATTTTATAACTATATTTTGCATGCCACTCTCTCTACAATTTTGCATACTTATATTTATAGGTAAATCATGTTGTGACATATTTTATTGTTATTCTATCATATTCTACACATGTATTCGCAAAATAAATTATCTTTATCTTTATCTTTAATAATAACTGCTGAAATAAACTACCTACTTACTGAAATGGAAAGATTTTAAAAGTATTTTCTCTCTCAAGCTCATAATCCTGGTATTACAATACTTAATACCTGGACCTTCATAATTTCACAGACGTTTAGGCCCGTATTCGTCGACTAAGCTCCAAAAGTATTTTCCAAATGCCCTAAGATAATAAATTATTAGGTCTACTTGTTATTCTGTGAATAATCGTTATTCTACAAACATACATAGGTACAATTTATATTGTAATGTATGTAAAATGTTTGATGTAATATAAATGTTGACCCTTCTTCATGCTAAAACTATAAACGGATTGAGCTTCTTCTTCTTCTTCATATGAGGTAGTGGTAAAATCTGGTGTCGGAGTTTTTAGTCCTCTGACATTGCTTAACGACTGAAAACCCGGATTGAGATTTATTTAAGAGTCTTCCTAGATAGGTGATTTACTCGTGACATTCAGCTAGCCTAATTGGGTACGCATATCAATCGCGCGAGGAACACGCGCGAGTAAATCGCCTATCTGGGAAGGCTCTAAGACATATTGTCGCTGTTTTGACTAAGTGACGTAGCTGTCATTTTGGCGTAACCGATATTATAATGTAACTTTAATATACTTTTCAATACGAATCTATCTAATTGACATATCTGTATCTTCTACCAGTCGCAAGATGTCTGTTATTGACGTATCTACAGTTATTAAAAACATAAATCCCTCTACTTGTCGTAACCATTTACGGTCAAATACGACTTTTAGTAAGATTTTGCGTACATGTGTTCTTGTGTATTATAGCAAAGTAGAAAGCTAATAACTATTAATATATTTTAGAACTGATAGATGATAGATATAGATGTTGTGTCCAAATTAGATTAGATAAATATTTCTAAGTTCTGCAAAAGTTGTAGATACCAAAATACGATATGATAAAATTATTTTATTGTTTCAGAATTCAACAAAATGGGGAACGACGAGAAGAAAGGGACCATTGTCCTCGAGAACTTTAATTCTACGTAAGTTAGAATAGAAATAGAAATCGCAATAATTTGTTATCTTCTATTTTATTTTGCGAAAAACGTATTTTTATTATCTAATGGGTATTGAATTCTCTTATATATTCTCTAATGGGTATTGAATCTTTAATCAAATAAACAAATTACAGCTGAGACTGTAAAATTACGGTATATTTTCGAAATCTTTTCGTTTGGAAAAGATATAGAGATATTTTTTCTTATACCAATGTAAATATGTATATTGTATCTTGTATATCTAATATAATAAAAATTTTTGTTGTTAGTTGTCCGTCATTGATTTTGAAAAGTTATCGTATTTTCAAATTAAAAGTTCTAGCTTGATACTACTTAGTTTTAATTTCCGCGAACATTTGGGCAGAGTACTTTTTTTTTTTTTTTATACTATAATACTTAAAGATGGAACAAGCACATGGCCCACCTGATGTTAAGTGGTAACCATTACCTATCACAATCTATCTATCTATCTACTACTATACTATACTATACTATACTATCTAGTACTATCTAGTACTATACAACTCTTAGCCACAACTAGGCATTGATGGTCTTACGTATGTGTGGGCCCATATTTACACGTTCATCCATCAATGCTTCTGGCTGGCAGTTGCAGTAATGTACTATTTTAAATAAATAAATAATAAATAATCTTGGACGTTATCACACAGCATCATGTAGCCCCAAACTAAGCAGAGCTTGTATTATGGGAACCACATGATTGATATACTACATAGATACATTTTTTTTTGTAAATACATACATATCATACATAGGAAACACCCAGACCCGAGACAAATATCTGCAGAACATGCAAACATTTGTCCCGCAGCAGGAATCGAACCCGCAACCTTCTGCGTCACAGGCGGACCTTCGCCCAGTGCGCCACAGAGGTCGTCGTTATGTATTATGAAACCTAACCTTTATTTTCAGGGCCAACCTAGCATCAAATCCCGGATTTCAATCAACGCTGAGCTTGGGATCAAAGGAGGTTATAAACGAGAAGGAATACAATCCTTTTGAGCATAGAAGAGTGGAACACCCTAATTCGTAAGTAAACCTATGCACTATATTTCTTCTCCAGTCGCTTATGCTACCGATTCAAAGCGAAATTTTCTTATGGCCGGTTCCTTTAATATAACGTTACCGATGACGCCTCACTTTCCCCTGAAAATCTGACAAAAGAGAATGCCGATAACCCGTACCAATTGCGTCAAAACCAAACGTATCCCATAAAATTGCCTTTGTTTTATAAATAACATTAACATTTTCTTTAGTTTTACACACCGACTCGATTAATAATCACGTAAAAAATTCTTTCGTTTATTTGGTTTCCGGCGCACGGCGCCATGACACTGTGTTACAGTGTCATGGCGCCGTGCGTGTACCCTCACTTTTTATTTTAGACAGTAGAATCAACTAAAAACATTGGAGATTTCTTCACTTTGTTTATTCAAAGAGGTTGGATCAGAAACTTTTTTGTGGTACTACTAAACTATCTCCTATCTTTATGTATTTAATATGCTCTCGCTAGAGTATTCTGTGGCATTGTGTAGCAGTGTTTATTCTGTAAATAGATATTTAGTAGACATCATCACAATAATGTACGATAAATAATCAGCTGTTTGCTAATAACCGGTGACGCGAAACCAGCATAGTTTGGAAGAGGCATCCATGGCCTTTTCGTGGTTGTGATGAATGTGTTAAGATCTTGGATCTTAGCTTGGTATTCACCTTCACCAGTAAGTACCTATTATAACCATAAATGATATAAATGCCTATCTACTTTCTCGTCACTATCATTATTTGAAAATAATATAAAGTAGAATACAGTAGCAATGTATGTAATGTCCTACCTACGGAGTAGAAGTTAAAAAACCCTTTTACCTATCTGTGTGAGGTATATAAACCTTTTCTTATAGATATATTACCATAGTTAAATGTTTATAGTGCAATACTTATAATTATGTAGACAAAACTGAACACACAAGGTCTCAGGAAAGCATTTAGAAAAAACAAATACTAAAACAATATCAAATAAAAACAATTCGTTACGTTTATCTTAAAAAAGACTTACTATTCCATGAATTGCAGTTTAATATCTTTCAATAAAATTAGGTTTTGTTTTGACGCAATCACTTTAGCATTGGTACCGAGCTCCATACATCAGACGGCATTGTCCTTTTCAAAACCTTGTTAATTTTCTTCAGTTTTTCAAGGAAAAACTAAGGGTTATCGGTACAGGTATGATAGAAGATTCCATGGTTGACTAAAACGTTACTCTAATTTATGAACCAGTGCAAGAGACCAACTGGTCCGATGAAATGTTTTTTTAAAGTACCTAAGTAGTTAAGTAATCTATTATGAGAAAGCTATAAACATTGTATTACTTAGCTGAAACAGCAATACTTTTCATCTACAATACAATTATCTACTTAGAGAGAGGTCTGCGATCATTGTTCAATAATACAGTAAGCTTATTGAATGAATTTGAAAATGTGGAAAAATATATAAGATTACATTTTTTATTTTTTGAATTATCTAATAGAAAAAGTAGAGATTATATATTGAATGAATTCGAAAAATTTTGAAAAGTTTATAAGATTGCATTTTCTATATTTTGAATTAAATAGAAAAAGTAGTGATTGACCATCAAACATTATAAGGAAAATCAGCACAAGACTCTAATGAGGTAAAAATTATGCTCCAACATTGGCCAATTGGAAAATCATACCAGTGTTATACCGTTGTATTGTCTTATTGCGGATTTTCCTTGTTTCTACCAAAGAGATTTGATAGAAACTTTTTTCTGTGAACTATCTTTAGGATTTTTACTTCTTAAAGCCTCCCCCATACTGGCGCGTTATTGTCGGCGATAATATCACATGTGTTAATGTGGGTTAGATTCTCGCCGCATCAGAAATGTTTGCATTATTTGCAGATGTTTGTCTCAAGTCTGGGTTTTTTAAATGTACCTATAATATGTTTTACGAAAAAATATATTTACAGTCATATAGTTAACATAAATACAAGTCTTCTCTGTTTAGTTTGAAGTCTCAGGTGGACCTATTGACCTACGCCCACTGCGCCACAGAGATCGTCAAATGTAATGATAAGATAAGGTACTAAATTGCAATAACCTTTTTAGGAGTATCGGTTCACTGGTGCACCTGTTGAAGTCATCTCTCGGGTCAGGTATCCTGGCCATGCCTGCTGCGTTCAAGAACGCCGGGCTAGCAGCCGGGGCAATTGGCACCATCGTCATAGGATTTATTTGTACGCATTGCGTCTATGTTTTGGTAAGTTTAAAAATCGGTCGGCACCTTTATATCGGGTGAAAAAGACGTCTACCGAAAACGAAACACACCAAAACCCAGACAAATAAAAAATCTTTTGTCTGAAAAAAATATATAACTGGAGAAAACAATGTTTAAACATTTTTATACTTGCAGCATGCATACATTGCTGTTTTTTTTCTTGTAAAATTTAAATTAGATAGGTAGATATGACGTTAATAAAGTGACATAGATAAAACAACATTTTTTTTGTAAATTATCCTGATATGGGCACGGTGCTGTGTATTGCAGTCACATCTTTAACATGCAATGAAAATTATATGAAGAAAAAAAACATTAATTGACTCGCTTCCACCCATGGCTCTGTTCGCGTGGTAACGGTGTAAAAATCAAAGTCCTAAACTATGTATGTATATTCCATTTTATCCAAATCCATTCAGTCCTTACGGAGTTGAGTGAGAACAAACATACAAACACACAAACTTTCGCATTTATAATGATAAAGGCTGAAGAAATCTTTAACATTATGTTCTTACGTTTCTCTTCAGTGGTCTATTTAAGCTCACTGCCAATGTACTCTTAAGTGACTATAAGCTTCCTACTACCCATCATATTGTACAACAGCTCTGTCACAGGTAAAAACATCGCAAGAAGTGTGTGTGGATGCGAAGAAGCCTTCAATGGGATTTGCTGAGACGTGTGGAGCTGCCTTCGAGTTCGGTCCAAAGAAACTTCGACCGTGGGCCAATTTCGCAAGGTATTTTGACTTTTAAGCATCGAGATAGCTCTATTTAGAGTCACAGTCTCCAAGTGAATACTGTTAAAAATCATCCGAGAAAATCAGCAGATCCTGCAAACATTTGTCCTGAAAGTGAAAGTTTATTTGCAATACTTGCGTTTCAGACGCCACCAACCCGCTACGCCATTAAAACATCGAGTATACTCTATATACTCTAGGGCCACAAACGTGGAAAAAAATGTCCACACCAAAACTCGGCACCCGCTGCCTATTGCACCGACATTGAATACTTTCAAGCGACTTAACGTCTAAATTAGTGCAAGATCAATTCCACATTCAGGACAAATGTTTGAAAGATCTGCTGATCGCAAACTTTACACAGTTTTAATCAAACAATAATAGCGGCTTTATATTACCGTTTTGGCGCGTTTAAGTTCTTTCGGAAGCTTTGGATGAAACTGTGTCCAGCTCCCTCAAAAACATTGTAATAGTTAAGAAATAGTAATGTAATGGTTTAGTATACAATTGTAAGAAAATCTTTAAAAAAATTAAGCCATACAGAATTTCTTGCCAATTCATCTCTGTTTGGTCGCGTTACGACTTGGTGAAATTAAAAAGCTGACTTTAAGTATTCCATATGGTTTCAATTGTATAAATTAAATTTGATTTTGATTTGTACGTCGCGCTACTTCGTCGGGGTGTACGGGGTTCCAACCCCCATCTTCGGAACCCAAGCCAACCTCACCTGCACGTGGTGCCCTGCTAAACAACGAACGGGGCTCTGGCAGCCGGCTGATTGCGGCATAGCACAGCCTACATCGGCACCGACGGGCAGCAGCGTCGGTGGTGCGAGAAGCTGTGCCCTGCGATCCCCAACCCGCATGCCCAGCGTGGGGATTATGGGCATATCCCCCTTTATTAGGGGAGGCCTGTGTCCAGCAGTGGACTGATATAGGCTGGTGTGGTTGTAGTTGTGGGCTACTTCGTCCTTACTACTTCTAATCATTATAAAATTTCGCATATACATACGCTGTCAGGGGTACAGAAATGGACATAAGGTTCTTTCATCGAGAGGCAAATATGAACGCCTTTTGTCACACGAGCAACTTTAACGAGGGTATGTGCTTTATAAGTTCATATAAGCTTGATCCGCGAGAAAATGACCAATTGGTTCGAGCTGTTCGAACTCGTTCTGATTTTTGGAGTGCGAAATGTGGCGCGTTATCACGAGCAAATAAAACGCTAGTCTGGAATCACTTTATGTACCTATTATTTACCTCAAGGTTTTGTGCCTGCTATTATTAAAAATCAATTGGGTTTTTCTCTAACAAAGGAATTGCCAGAACCCTGGGGCGACGCTACATAAAAAATTGGAACTCGAAGAATTTGTATAAACATTTATGACAAATATTTTTGTATCCCATTGAAAATAAAAACCTCTATGTCGTGACACGGTCATGTTATAACGTGACGACCATGTTTGATCTTATCATAACATCAACAGCCAATTTTTTTAAATAGTTACCTGAATTATGCTTACGACGAAATACGTGCTAAAAGATAACTTATACACGGTTAGTTCGAACTCGTATGCTATCCCGTAAAAGAATATATCTACCGCTGAACGTCAACAATATTTGTTCAAAGACTTTTCAGGAGAATGCCGAGAACCCGTACCAATTGCGTCAAAACCAAAAGTATCGCATAATATTTATTATATTTTATAAATAGCATTAATATTTTCTTTACACACCTACGACGGGATTAATAATCAAGTAAAAAAATATTTTAGTGATTTGTTTTCCGCCGCACGTCACCATTAGACTGCAACAACCATTGTTACTATGGCAACTATTATTGTTGCCATAGTTAACAGTACTGTTACCATGGCAACTTCCCCCATTTTTAATTATTTAGACAGTAAAATCAACTAAAAACTTATTGGTTTGGTTTTGAAGCACTCAATTTAGTCTTGGTACCGAGCGCCATACATCAGACGGTATTATAGTTTTTCATTGGAGAAGGCTCATAAAGTTACTCTGTACTCAAAAACACATGGATAGCTCTAGGATAGCTGATTTTAATAAACTTTGTCCGTGATGATAATGATATTGTAGCTCTGCCTTAATTTTAGGGGTTCCACACATAAGACAAAAAAAGTAATATAAACATTCGTAAAGTCATGCGTATTTCTTTATGAAGTACCTATGTAGAGTCAACAGCTCACTTACTGCGTCTTGATACCTACTAATAAAAGTGAATCCGATTCTTCCGATGAGATCGTTCATTTGCAAATAACGAAACCTTTTTTCCAGAACCTTTATAGACTACGCACTCACATGCACGTACCTGGCAGCACTATGCGTGTACATTGTCTTCATCGCGGAGAATTTCAAAGAAGTAAGTTTCTCCAGTTATTTTATTTAGATTTTTTATTTAAAGTACATTTTTAAGCGGGATTTGAACTCTTTTTTCCTGAAGTGTCGGCAAACACTTAAAATACAAAAAAATATTGAATAAACAAAGCGTCACCTCTCGTCAATGATTGAGCAGGTTTGGAATCTGCGACGTTTTCCCTGTAGGTGGAGCCGACGGTTTTTAGAGCCTTCCCAGATAGGTGATTTACGCGCGAGTGGAGTCGCGCGACTGACATGCGTATCCAATCAGGCTTGCTAAATGTCACGTGGAATGTGCACTCACTTCACATTCCACGTTCACAAAAGTGCGCTAAACACGCGCGTGACTGCCAAAAAATTTCGACGAAGTGAAGAGTTGACGTAGTTGGTTAGCGCGTCTCGGTATCTAAGGGAAGGTTCAAATCCCGACTGAGTCGAAATTTTAGGGATATTATAAAAATATTTTACTTTGATTGACTAGCTTCCGATTCCGCCCACGACTTCGCTCGCTTGGTGGATACCCTGATAAAAAATAGCCTTTATGTTATTCCTAATCTAGAACTACGTATGTATGCAATTGCAACGCAATGCAATGCAATGCAATTGCATCTCAATCAGGTCTTTATAGCGTGAAAGAGAAACATACTTTTAATATATGTTTATTCAACAAAATACACATCATATCTTTTTTACACTTTCTTATCCATTTCATTAATTTACTAACATCCTATCCCAGGTGCTTACAGGCACCAATGGGTTGTTTATGAATCGTCGAAATTCTTGGAAATTTAGGCTACGAAATATCTTCTCTATAAAACTTATAGAAGAAAATTGTAGATGTTATTGCGTGTTTACGTTAGAACTTATTCCAGGTAACTGTATTCTGTCATAGCTGGTATACAAGATGTCTTAAAATAAAATGGGGTGATTTAACCTATATATTAAGTTGTAATAAAGTGTTTTCCTGATCTTAAAAAAATAACTGAAGAGCTTTTGAAAAAAATACCAATGTTTTTCAGACCTTGTAAAATTATATTTAATTATTATGAGCTGAGGACAGGGCGCAATGGCGCTCATTAGGGGAGTCCTATGTCCAGCAGTTGACTGCTATAAGCTGATGATGATGATATTATATAAACTCCTAGTTCTGTGGCATTTCGTTCAGTTGGTCTCGGCTTTTTCATTCGTAACAGACCTCGCAAACACGACGCTTTGTCGTCGCGCTTAGTCGCGAGCGTCTGTCATATCTTGCTGTTGCGATTGTCGCCGTGTGTGCGGAGCTTTGAACAAAATGTATGAAAATTGTCCCCCACTGCTTGTCGTAGCGTTTAATCGCTGACGTTTGTCGCCCAATGTGCGCAGGCTGTAAAGGTAGAATAAGACCGTTTATTTTTCCTTCATTTTCGTCTTTTATCCAGCAGTTTTCACATACATAAAGGCATAGAACGTTTGAACAAAAAATGAAACAAGAGTACGGAATGAATGAATTACTGAATCGATCCAACGATGTTTGATATTTTCATTCGTCATCTTTCATTCGTGAAGCAATGACTAAAGAAACATTACATTCCCACCTCAGTGGTTTGAACAAAGAGAGAAGGTTTACTCGCATTCGGCCATTTTGTTTCAAGTCCTATAGCAGAAGGATGTCAGGTCAAACGAGCAGTTGAACATTCTTTTCTACGTTCTTATATCTTAGCCATGTGAACATGGAATGAAAGAAAAACTAAGCATTCACCCGAGTAAACTTTCACTGTAGTGAAGCGTCTGATTCCACCTTTACCTATGTCAGAAGTCTTTGGATGGTAAGTTTTTTTCACCAAATCTAAGACAAAGTGCATCACATCACATCACACTAATATTATGAATGCGAAAGTTTGTGTGTATGTTTGTGGTCGCTTCATGCCGTAACGGATTTGGCTGAAACTTAGAATATACATAGTTCATGATCTGGATGAACAAATAGGCTACTTTTTATTCGGTTACCACGCGAGTGAAGCCGCGGGTGGAAGCTAGTAAACATATAAATAATCTTGGATATTTGTTGTACAGGTCCTGGATGAGTACATGCCAGACTACAAGCTATCAGTTGAAACGTACTGCGCACTGACTTTGGTGCCTCTAGTCCTGATCTGCCAGATCAGGAACCTCAAATGGCTGGTGCCATTCTCGGCGATAGCCAACGTGTTCCTCGTGATATGCTTCGCGATAACTATGTACTACATATTCAGTGGATTGCCTAACCCTAAGGAGAGGGAGATGGTCGCTACTGTTACTCAATGGCCCTTGTTTATAAGGTAAGGCTTATGAACGGTGAATAAACACCGTCGTTTTTAATGAAGAATCTTTAATTCTGATTCTATGGTGTTGGAGTTTTTAGGCCATCCGAAAGCCTGTGGTAAGGCAGCCAGGACCAACATCTTAATGAGCCTTCCGTAGCACGGAAGAGCTCAGCTCAATTGTACGGTTTTTTTTTTTTTAATTTCTTGAAATCTTTAATTTGATTTGGTAAGTTTCTTTGGGATAATTGTTCCTTTTGATAAATAGAGCTGATTGAAATAAGCTTTTTTTTTGTCAAATGTTATTTTTTAGGCTGACTGTAATTTTTTACAAAAATCCTAAAATGTTTTTGTTTTTTCCTTCAAAAGAAACCTATAGTTTCCTCAGAAGAAAACCTTCTAACTATAAAAAAAGCTAGCTGCCCTCGATGAGTAAGAATTTTCCTCACCCTGTTTGCGACGTGGGTTGCGTGGTGTCCGTTATCCGTCTTCGGGATCGACTGAACACGTCACCCTTAGACCAAAGCTCCTCCATGTAGGTGGACAAAATGTTCGATCGACACCCGCACCACAAAGAAATTGAAGCTGACTCTGTGCTGAAGCATTCCTTATAGATAGCTCCCTTGACAACTTTAGAACTTTCTTGTAGTCTGTTACCTAGCATTTACTGAGCACTCTGCTATCCGACTTGAAGGATGCTAAAAGTGTTAGTCCTGTTCAAATTTCTCGCTAGAGCGTGTTCAAACATCGAGTATAAAGGTCTTTGCACATTACATCTCGACAATGCCGACTCAACTCCAACTCAACTCACAGTATGGCATTGAAATGTAAGCTAAAGTAGTGTGTTTCTTAAGAGTGCATTTGTCAACTTGTAAGATAAAGGCATACGACGCGTGGACGACGCGTGGTTCACGCGTTGTTCACCTATCGACGTCACCGACCCGTTTGCCACTCGTTGTCGACGAATCGGTCACGAGTTGACAATGTGCTTACGATTAGTGGGCGACGCGTCGCCAACTCGTCCTGGGCCTCTAGCCAACCGGTATTTGCTACGAAGCGATTCTATTTCGTTCGTCGTTATCGTTCGGGAGCGACACATCCAAATATTGTACAGCTCAATAATTATAGAGCTGTATATTCTACGCGGCTATATAATTATTGAGCTGTACAATATTTGGATGTATCGCTGCCGAACGATGACGACGGACGAAATAGAATCGCTTCGTAGCAAATACCGGTTGGCTAGAGGCCCTGGTCGGGCATTGACAACGCGCTTCCTACTCGTTGACGACGCATTGCCAACTCATTGACGCCAAGTTGTCCACTGGTGACAGACGCTTTGATCGCCTAGTTGACACCTCGTTGATACCGGATCGATAGTTCTAGTTGGAAGGGTCAAACAGCTTAAAACTGTCAAAGGTAAGTTGCTAAAGCGACGGCGACTACGTTATTGATCGCACTCTAGTACTTTGTACTGAAAAGGGAAAGTTTATAATTGTATATGCTTGTTTCTTTGAAATGAGTTACGTTAAAGATAGTTAAAGGGCTGATTATACACGCCGAGTTTGAATTCGTATCATTATCATCATCAGCCTATATCAGTCCACTGCTAGACATAGGCCTACCTTACCTGCCTACTATGCTTAGAGGTTTTGTATTGGTATAATATTTATATTATTTAATGCTATTTTTAGAGAACCTTAGTGTCTAGTCAAACCTAACTTAGGATTTAAGGCACTATTAACCATTTTCATCTTTTTGTCAATAAACGTTATCTATAAATCTCTGTCTCTGTCTTGAGCTCGACGCATCGAGCTTCTACCAGTAGCCTTTCACAAATCCTCACACCACCTGGCCTGAATTTGTAAGTTATCATGAAAAGGGGTACATTTTAGAAAGCTCAACAATATTTGTTCGAAGACGTATTGAATTTTGTAATTTTTAAGTTAAGAATGGCTTGTGAATTGACGCAAAAAATTGTAAGGCATCCTTAGAACAGGCTTGTCCAGTGCCTATACCATTCTCTCAGCCTAGTCGGCCACCACAATAAAAACATGGAGCTGACTAAGCCGCGGGTTTCATCACGATATTTTCTTTCACCGTTTTGACGTGATAATGCACACATATTGTTTTCTAAATCCATAATAATATATAATCCATACAACCGAGATTCGAACTCACTTTAAATAATAAGTCAACCTATCAACCTATACATAGGATATAAACATATCTCCTAAAGTACGTCACTGAGCGCGATCCTCGGCTCTTTTTATCCACTGTCTGCCAGATACATTACGCAGATCGTCACTCCATCTGGCCAGGGGGCGCCCCACGGTACGCTTACCTTAACGCGGTCTCCACTCAAACACGCGAATAATAAGTAGAAGTAGACAATAAACACAGTTATTCTAATCAAGCACATGCTTTACGGCCGGTTCCTATAATATACCGTAATGTACGATTCACAACTACCGGCGCGCGTCGGAGAGCATCGAAGCGCATTTTAATTCATGCTAGAGGAAATTAAAACATCCACAAAGCAGTTAAGTTCCTTATTTGCATGCAATATCTACTCACGGATCTATTTATGTCAGT